>OZ024742.1:281114765-281179765 GCA_964016885.1 Eledone cirrhosa | reverse complement strand
GGTATAGCCGAAGACATTTACCGAATGTACTACGCAGTGGAAATCTACCCAAATCCAATTTTTAAATAGGCACAAGGCTAGCAATTACCCAGTGCATTACTGGTACTTTATTTTATCGACCCCGTAAGGATGAAAGGCAAAGTAAACCTTGGCGGGATTTGAACTCAGATCGTAAAGGGACATAACTATGCTGGAAAGCATGGCGTCCGACCCTCTACCGATACTGCCAATCCAATGGTTTCTTATATATGCACAAAGCCAGTAATTTGAAGGGCAAGGGCCGTAACTCTATACGTCAAAGCATGGTGTCCGACCCTCTACCAATACTGCCAATCCACCAATAATCGCTTTAACCATACATCCATTGCTGCGCCTATACATAAGCTTGAACATGGCTTTAGCGTTTCACGCTATACACACACATATATGTGTATATATGTGTATATATATATATATATATATATTTATATGTCGGAGTCTTGAACTTTTTCATATTACGCACTCTACTAGCCTAAGTATTGAGTACTCTGGTGCGTTATGGTCCACCTGGTTCCTACCACACTTCCTTCATTATATATACATATAACAAAGAAGGTCTGGTAAGATATCAGGTGGACCATATCGCACCTAAATACCAGATACTTAGGGTAGTAGAGTGGGTAATAGGAAAAGTGTCTGGACCCCGACGTCTGTGTTCCAGCCGTTTCGACAACTAGATCCGAACTCGGATCTAGCTGTCGAAACGGCCGGAAATTAACCTTCGGGGTCCAGACTCTTTTCATATATATACATATATATATATATATATATATATATATATATATATATATAGTGAGAGAGAGAGAGAGAGAGAGAGAGAGAGAGAGAGAGAGAGAGAGAGAGATACATACATATATTCCCACACACACACACACACACACACACACACATATATATATATTTATATATGTGTGTGTGTGTGTGTGTGTGTGTAAGTATAACGGAGAATACAGGGAGGCACGGTCAAGCTTATAATTACGTATATAAATCAATATGTGTGACAATAAACCACAGTATATTGATCGTAGTATTAACTAATATATTTTTCCCTCTGTAGTGTTTCCTTTTGTTAGTTGTCTGTTAGTTATTCTTATATATATGTCTTTCCCACCTCCGTTTAACTACAACACCCAGTACATACATCATTAGAAATAATCATATATTATCGTGTGTTATTTGAGCTAGAAGAACCAATATTTTATCAGGAGTACGATTTGAGTGGTTGTGACGGTACTTAGTTATTATAGAGTTAATTGTGGTATCACCAGAATGAAAGAGAGATTGATGCATACTACGTTTCTTTGGAAGATCATGCAACTGTTCAATCAATTGCTTATGAATTAACCTGTGAGGGGTGTGAGTATTCTGTAGATGTGTACCTTTAACGAAATTCCCAGGACGAATCTGTATCATATATGAAATACGCCTACACTTTTGAATTAGAGATACAATACTTGATTAGATTCTAAACAGTTTCTTTCTACAGTATTTTCCCGACAGAGAATAGCTAAGGAAAACCATTTTCCTAAGAAGCCACCCAGTTGTTTACTATGAACGGCATCATGTTGCAATGTGAACGCCTTATTTAATCAGCTCTGCAGTTGTAGCTGGTATCTACTTAAAGTAAAGTACCAAAATATCAGTTATGAATGTTATTGCAATCACTCGTATCAGTGAAATCTATAAAGAAGTATCTATCGATCCATAATATATATATATATATATATATATATAGAGAGAGAGAGAGAGAGACAGAGAAAGTGAGAGAGAGATAGAGATAGATAGATAGATTTCTTTATTTGCCACAAAGGCGCACAAGAAAAGGTGACAATACAAAGACATGCCGGGGATTTTACATAGTCGTGTAAAAAATATAAAACAAACAATTACAACAATCGAAGTCCCCAATAGGGGGGAAGCCCCACAAATGGGTTGTTTAATACCCCGTCGATAGAACGACCCTCAACTCCAGGAGCGTATTGTGCAAGTGCTCCTTTCTTTCTGTTGCTCTCTTCTTTAACCTACAGGCTTATAAACAGAGAAGGACAATCACTCGGGCCATTTTTTCCACATTCACCCACCTTTCTGTAAATTTACTGGGGGCAGTGCCTCTCTCTCCACTCTGATTATCCTTCTAAAGTGATACTTAAAGAAGGGAATCAATTGTTGTCCGGAGAGAAAGGCATCTGTCCTCAGTCCTCTCAATCTCGTCCACCATATAGCTTCTTTCATCATAGCCACTGTACAGAGGAAAACCGCCTCTCTTTCGTTTTTGAAAGAGGCTGGCGGTTTGATCCTTACTATGGTCTCTGCAGTCAACTGGATTTGTCCCATACGCGACAGCAGTTGTTCTGCATAATTCCACAGGTCGGTTACTCCCGGGCAATGTACAATTGCGTGCAGAACTGTTTCAATGTCCTGCGCTCATATTGGACACGTCCTCTTGGAAGGATCCTTGCCGGAGCGTCCGTGCCTGTAGATCTTGTCACGAACTGGTAGAGCTCCTCGGTAGCACTGCCAGGCCAGGGACCTCTGGAAGGTGTCCATAGGTCTCGGGCCGAAAGTCCTACCAAACAGACTGGTCAGCTCATAGTCTTCGACGCCCAGAGTCGCTCCGAGCACGTCGTCGCCCTTGTAACATACAATCCCTCTATTGAATGTCGAAGTGGAGTCTGCACTGATTGCTGCGCCCGCTTGCCAGAGGACTGTGAGCGCCTGAGCGCATTCAATTTGCGAGGCGCCCATCGTTTGGGGTCTTTTCTTGACTCAGGACTGCAGCTCCGTCAGCGAGACAAGCTGTGGGAAAGCCTGTTTCACAAACGGTGCCCACACCGGTTGGAGTTCGGTGAAGAATACCTGGAGATGCCGCAGCCTCAGTGCATGTTTGCGCATCATCAGCCACGGGATTCCCAGCCTTCCGTTGGAAGGGTGCTGACAGCAGACGGATCTCCTCACCAGCGGAGCCTGCTTCTTCCACAGAAACTGGAAGAGCATGCGTTCCATCTTGGCGAGGTGTTCACGGGGACAAGGCACGGCAGTCAAGCGGTAGTAGATGACGGACGCTATGAAAGTGTTCTCCACCTCCGCTCGTCCTTTCAAGGACAGTTTGCACTCTGCCCACTTCTGGGTGAGCGCAAACAGCTTGGCCGTTACCTCGTTCCAGTTTTTCTCCACCTGGAGGTCTGGACCGAACCAGACCCCCAGCAATTTCACCGGTCCGTTCGTCCAGCGCCCAATGACACTGTCGGACGTAATCGGTTTGCCTCTCCACGTACCGAGTTGCAAACCGACTGACTTGTCCCGATTTAGTTTTGCTCCCGTCAGCGTTTCGTATTCTTTCAGTAAGTTGCTAATCACCCTGATTTCTGAGGTGCTCGACACCATTACCGTCATGTCGTCGGCATAAGCCGACGCCGCTTTGCGCAGTCCTGGTTGTAGAGGGATGCCCTGCAACAGCTCCAATTTCCGCAGTAGTGGCTCTAGTGTCAATACATACAGAATGGAGGAGAGAGGGCACCCCTGTTGAATGGAACGCGTGATCGTGAACGGCTCCGATAGGTAGCCGTTCACCTTGACCCTCGAGCAGATGCTGGTGTACATTGCCTCCATCCAGCCTCTGAAAAGGGGACCGAAACCGGCCGCTTTGAAAACCGCTTCCAAGTATCGATGGTCGACCCTATCAAATGCCTTAGACTGATCCAAATTGATCAGAGCTCCACCGGAGCCGGGTTTACTACCCGCCCTCTCTAGGATGTATCGCATGATGTGGAGATTGTCGTGTATGGAACTGGTCGGGATTGCACACGTTTGCGCTTTCCCTACCAGGTTCTCGACGACAAGCGCCAACCTCGTCGCTAGCACCTTGGCCAAAATGTTTAACTCTGTGTTGAGCAAAGTTATGGGCCTGAAGTTGTTGATTTCGTTCACCTTGCTCTCGCATTTCCTGATCAGCGTTACTACGCCCTCGCCTGCAGAACTGGGAATTAATCCGTTATGTTGCCAATTGCAGTAAACGGCTTCGAATACGCCAGAGAACAAGTCCGGCATGTCTATGTAAAACTCATAGCGTAGACCATCTATACCTGGTGACTTGTGTTTTCCGCAGCGGCCCAGAGCGTCGCGTATCTCAGTGTCCGTGATCGGTCTTTCGCAGAACTCAGCGTCCGTGTTCGAGAGACGCGGCAGGCCGTCGAGGTATGAACTAAAGTCCACTACCCCGTTCGGCTCACCATCGTTCTGCTCAAGCAGTCGCGCAAAGTGCTGCTGAAAGGCCGCGCACATTTGCTTGCAGTCAAGTAGCACGCGTCCGTTTTGGTCTTTCAAAGACCGAATCGTGCACTTGTTGCCATTTTTGCCTCCGCTACTCGGGCCCAGCTGACAGCTTTCGCTCCTTCGTTTCCTAGAGCACGTGTTTTGCTTCTGACCACGCAGCCTTCGTGTTTCGCGTCGAAGAACTAGTCTAGTGCCGTTCTCGACGCTAACACTCTAACCGCGTTTCCACATCTAAGTGGCTCCTCTACATTGGCTACTAGTTCCTTTCTATTTTGTTTTTCTACAAGGCTAACTCTCTGCTAAACTCTTTCGATTCTACTCTAATTGCTTTCTTGAGAGAGTACCACCATCTATTGTTGACGATGTCTCCCGTTAACTGCCGCTTGACTAGTCTACTAATCCGTTCACTGTAAGCGTTACGTGCCGGCAACGAAACGTTCAGCTTCCAGTATCCGGGTCCCTGTCTATGTATTCTATCACGGTTGACTAAGCAGACGACTAATTTGTGATCTGATTAGGCAACCATGTGCAATCGTGGACAGCTTAACATCTCCTTGTCCCAATAGAAACTGTTGCACCCCCCTCTACTGGGACATGCTCCCACATAGTCCCAACGTGCTTCTAGGATACCATTCCAGGCCCGCACTAAAAGTAAGGAGCGAGATGTTCCCAGAAAAGACCCTAGGCGCTTAAAGAAGTCTGGCCGTGACTGCGATTGCCCGGTCGGGACATAAACGGCCACCAGTCTGAAGGCTCCACCTCCAATACTGTTCACGTCTAGGACTACCAGTCTACCCTCCGGGTCCAAGTGTACTTGCTGTACTTCGACGTCCAGGTTCTTCCGAAACATGACAGCCCCTCCCCCTCCACCTCTTGGCTGACAGAGAGATGCGTATATCTCAAAGTCGTCGAAGATGGTTTAGTTGCTGCCTGTTGTGGATCCTGGGCTCGGTGATGGCTATCACATGCATACCGTATGACCTAAGGTCGTTTAAAAGTTGGCCCTGTTTCCAGGGCATCCCCAGGTCACGCACATTCATGCTTCCAACTCGTAAACTAACCATGTTTGTGGAGAAGAGTTGGCGAAAAGGACGAAAAGGTGCACTTACCTTTTCGTTTCATGGAGATCGGGTTTTTCAATCTCCATTTCAGTTCTGGTGGGGGTGTTGGGTGGGGTGGGGAAACATTTTAATAGGACGCGGTTAATAGGTTTTGAAAGGGGTTGCCAAAATCCTGCGAAAACTGTTTTTTCAATTTATGATAGATTTCTATCGAAACCCTTATTAGTTTTATGTGTGGAGACGATTCTGCTTTGACGAAAGTTTTGCCCTGCGTCTCCACCTTGGGGTATTGGGAGATGACCTCCATCAAACTCTTGTTGTTTGTGTTGATGTATGCGTATTGTTGTTTGTGTTTTTGTTGTGTTGTTTTTTTTGTTGTTCGTCCGGGAGTTTTCTTTTATGGTGGGTGCTTGTGTTTGTGGTGGTGCTGGTGTTGGTTTTACTGGTAGGGGGATGTTTGACTGTGGTGTTGTTTGTGTCTGTGGTTGTGTGTTGGTGTTGGTGATTGGAGTTTTGGGGGTTTTGTGGTGTCTCTTTTTTTGTTTTTTAAATTTCCGAAGCTCTCCTTCTTCACTGAAAGAAGGAGAAGCAGCCTCATCTGCCGTTGAATAATCATCGTCAGGAGTGTGGGGTAGGGGTTTCGGTGTGTGTGTTTGTGGTAGTGTTTGATGGAGTGAGACGGGGTGGGGCTGTGTTTTTCAGGGGTGTTGTCTCTGTTTTTTATGTTGTTGTTGGTTGAGTGGCTGTTTGTTTTGGTGTGTTTGTTCGTTTCATATGTTGTTGTACTTCTGGTGGTGGTTGTTTTGGTGTTGGTGTTGGTAATAGTGATTTTTTAATGATGTTGTGGTGTGTTTGTGAAGGACAGGAGGCCTTTCGGTGTGCTGTGTTACCACAGCGAAAGCTATGAAGTTTTCGCCCCTCCACCGTAATGTGTATTTTGTTGTTGTCGTCGATGACGACTTTTTCGGGTATTCTGGAGATTCTCTCCGGCCACATTTGAATCAGAATCTCCAAATCAGTACCCGCCCACCTTTGTCTAATAGACCTTCGTATCGAAAGAATCATATCAGTCTCTGGCTCTACGAAGCCAGCCAAGATCCACCAGATGTTAATGTTTGGTGGTATATTTTTTATTTTTATTTTTTGTGTCCTTTTTCCCATGTACGTAGGGAATAAGATGAATGCTTTTGACACCAGTGTCACAGAATGTTTTTGGGCGAGTGCATCGCTTTTAAACAGTACGGAAACAACTCCGTACTGTTTTCTTCGTTGGAGAAAGTCAATATTTGCTAGAGTCTCCTTGAAGGTGGCTTCTATATCTGCTTGACTAACAAATATCGGCTTTCTCGTTGTGTTGGAGACAGTCCTAAAGGTCACTGACCTCCGAACTGTTTCTTCTTTTATTTTGAGGGGTGAGTTAATTCTAAACCCACCCTTGTCTTCGATAGTTACACATTTTCTCCCTTACTGGAGCATATCTCTTGCATTGGAGATGTCAAGATTTATAAAATCTTGTTTTTTTATCACTGTTTCAGCGAAAGACATTTTTTTTGTGCGTGGTGTTGCTGTTGTTGTTGTTGTTATTGTTGTTAGCCTCGGTGTTGAAAATCTCAATTTCTTGACGAGGTGAAACTTTATGTGTAGATGTATCTATGAAGTTGTTGCCTTTTTCATGTGTAAGTATGTTAATAGGTTTAATTCCATTGTTTTCCTGTGTGTTATTATTATTTTTCTCCGCTTAGACGGTAGAAATTTTAAAATCTTCAATTGCTAATATTTTATTCTCTTTGTTGAAAGTCGTATCAATGGCGACGTCCATAGTAGCAGAAGCAGATATAACGTTAATATCTGCCTTTCTACCTCTCTTCTCTCTGTCGACGTTCTCTAGCGTTCTTTCCGAGCTATTCATGTTTTATAGTTGGCAAAATTTGATATTTTAAAACAATTTTAAAATTAAATTTTCGCCCCTAAAGGGGCGAAAAATGGGATTACCACCCAGCTAATAATTCAGCTTGGGGGTTAATCAACAAAATGTTATGTTTTTTCAAACAATTCGGTTTTTTAACAAAAAAAGCTTACCGGCGATGTTCCACGCGTCAGGCAGATAAAGAGATAGATAGATAGATAGATAGATAGATAGATAAGTTTCTATTTATTTGCCACGAGGGCACAAAAGAAGGAGACAAATACAAGGGGGGGGGGGTTTACATAAAAGAACGGGTAAAAAACAAATAACAAATATAAAATTAACAATACAGTCCTCAATAGAGAGGAGGCGTTTTGGGGGTTACACACACCCTCGAAAAAGTGTGCAACCATTTTCCTTAGGAGCACAGAGAGGGGGTGCTCCTTTGCACTTCCACCTTTCCACCTACAGGCTGATAAAGAGAGAAGGCCCATTCACACGGGCCATTCTCGCTACTTTCACCCACCTTTCATAAAACTTGCTAGGGCAGAGCACCTCTTTCTCCATTCTGATCCTTCTCTTAAAATGGTATTTAAAGAAAAGGACTAGTTGTTGGCCGGAGAGATGGGTGTCCGACCTCAGCCCTTTCAAACGTGTCCACCATACCACCTCTTTCACCATGGCTATTACCCAGAGGAAGACCGCCTCTCCTTCATTTTTGAAGGGGGGGGAGCGACTTGATCATTACAATGGACTCAGTGGTCAACCGAATTAGTCCCACCCGGGACAGCAGTCGTTCGGCATAGCCCCACAGATCGGCAACGCACGAGCAGTGTACCAATGCGTGCGCAACAGTTTCCTCATCGCGCACGCATCTGGGACATATTTTTTTCGAGGGGTCCCTACCCGGGCGCCCGTGTCTGTAGAGCTTTTCTCGAACGGGCAGCGCCCCTCGGTAGCACTGCCAGGCCAGTGACCTCTGGAAGTTGTCCATAGGTCCCGGGCCAAATGACCTCCCGAATAGGCTGGCCAGTTCGTCTTCCTCCTAGGGCTTGTCCGAGGGCGTCGTCGCACCTACTAACCACCATCCCTCTATAGAATGACGAGGTGGAGTCTCAACCGATAGCCGGGTCCGCCTGCCGGAGAGCCGTGAGCGCCTGGGCACACTCGGTGTGCCAGGCGCCCAGTTTTCTTGGTCTTTGCTTGACCCAGGACTGCAGCTCGGTTTGCGAGACGAGTCTCAGAAAGGCTCGCCTCACAAACGGGGCCACACCGGTTGACCGGTTAGGAATACCTGGAGGTGCAGTATCCTTAATGCGTGTTTACGCATCAGCAGCCACGACATCCCCAGCCCTCCTTTCGAAGGGTGTTGACCACAGATGGATCTCCTCACCAAAGGAGCCCGCTTCTTCCAAAGGAATTGGAAGAATGCGCGCTCCATTTTGGTGAGCGTTTCGCTTGGGCAAGGCACGACGGCCAGGCGGCAATAGATGACGGACGCTATATAAGCGTTCGCCACCTCCGCCCGACCTTTAAGGGATAGTTTGCACCCAGCCCAATTCCGCGTCAGCGCATACACCCTGTTCGATACCTCGCCCCAGTTCTTCCCCACCTGGAGGACTGGCCGAACCAGACCCCGAGCAACTTCACCGGGCCCTCCGTCCAACGTCCGACGACTCCATTGGAGGCCATCGGTTTGCCACTCCACTCGCCGAGTTGAAAACCAACTGACTTGTCCCGGTTCAGCTTAGCCCCTGTAAACGTTTCGTATTCCTCCAGTAAGGTGCCGATGACCCCGATTTCCGAGGCGGTGACACCATTACTGTCACGTCATCGGCGTAGGCCGACACCGCTTTCCGCAATCCCAGTTCCAAAGGGATGCCCTATAACAACTCCAACTTCCGCAGCAGTGGCTCTAGGGCCAATACATATAGAAGGGAGGAGAGAGGGCATCCCTGTCGGATGGACCGCGTGATTTCGAACGGCTCCGAGAGGTAGCCGTTCACCTTGACCCAGGAGCAGATGCGGCTGCTGTGCATGGCTGTGATCCAGCCCCTGAAAACGGGTACGAAACCTGCCACCACTAGCACGGCATCCAGGTAACGATGGTCGACCCTATCGAACGCCTTAGATTGATCCAAGTTGATCAGCCCCCCCCCCCCCCCCCCCCGCGAAAAGCCGGGTTCATTCCCAACCCTCTCTATGATCTATCGCATGAGATGGAGGTTATCCTGAATGGACCTGGACGGGATGTCGCATCTCTGCGCATCTCCCACCAAGTTGCCCACGACAAACGCCACCCTCTTTGCTAGCACCCTGGCCAAAATCTTTAACTCTGCATTTAGCAGTGTTATGAGCCTAAAATTACTTATTTCGTTGCCCCTTGTTCTCGTCCTTCCTCACTAGCGAGACTACGCCATTAGTCACAGAACAGGGAATTCTCCCGTTCTGTTGCCACTTGCATTAGACAGCTTCGTGGAGATCGAAGAACAAGTCCGGCATACTTAAATACAGTTCGTATGGAAGACCATCGAAGCCTAGAGATTTGCGTCTACCGCATTGGCTCAGCACGTCCCCTAACTCAGCAGCTGAGATCGGCCTCTCGCAGGACTTCGCTTCCTCGTCCGAAAGACGTGGCAGGCGTCGAGGTATGGACCGAGGTCCAGATCCCCATCCGGCCCCTCGTCCCTTCCGAACAATCGGGCAAAGTGCCTTTGAAAGGCCTCGCACATCTGCTTAGGTTCAAGGATCACCCGTCTATCCTGGTCTCGCAAAAACCGGATAGTGGATCTAATCCCACTTTTGGCTTCTGCCACGCGGGCCCAGCTAACAGCTTTGGTCCCCTCGTATCCCAGAGCACGTATTTTGCTTCGGACAACGCAGCCTTCGTGTTTCGCGTCGAAGAACTGGCCCAAGGCCGTTCTCGACGCTAGCACTCTGGCTACGTTGCCGCTTCTAATTGCCTCTTCTACACTATCTACCAACTCCCTTTCCTTCCTATTTCTATCAGAGGCTAACTCCTTACTAACTCTTATTGAAGCTACTCTAATCTCTCTTTTGAGGGAGCCCCCACCACCTGCTGTTGACGATGGCGCCCATCAACCGCTCATTAACTAAAGTACTAATCCGGTTCCTGTAAGATTTACTTGCCGGTAAGGACAAGTTGAGTTCCAGGAACCGGTCCCTGTCTATGCGTTCTATCAAGGTTGGTTGACCATGGAGGTCACTAACTTGTGGTCGGAATAGCCAACCATGAGCATATTTATACAACTTAAAAAGTCCCTATCCTTATTTCTAACTAAGAACCTATCTAGGTACGATCTAGTTTGACCGCTATGGTTTCTCCAACTCCAGGTTGGCACAGTCGGAAAATCTAGTCGATATCTATCGGCCAGGTCGAATCGGCCGATTAACCCAATGAGGCTGTTACAAGCCCCTCTATCAGGACATGCCCCTACATAGTCCCAACGTGCATCTAGGATACCATTCCAGTCCCCCACTAAAAGCAAGGAGCGGGACGTCCCTAGAAAAGTCTCCAGACGATGGAAGAAGTCCGGCCGCGTTGACCGAAAAGGGCCGTTGAATGGCAACCAGCCTAAAAGCTCCGCCTTCACCACTGCCAAGATCCTGAACCTAGTCGACTCTCCGGGTCCAAGCGTACCGTCTGTGTAGCGAGACCCAGATGTTCTTGCAGCAGAGCGACAATCCCACCCCCACCTCCGGGCTGACAGAGAGATGCGTGCATCTCAATGTCATCAAAGGTGAGGACAGCTGTCGCACGCTGCTGATCCGGGCCTCGCAAATAACCATCACATTTATACATCGTGACCTGAGGTCTTTTAGAAGCATTGCTTGCTTTCAAGGTGAGCCCAGGCCACGCGCATTTAGACAACCTATTCTCAACACAGTCATGTTGGTGGTAAAGAAAAAAGGCACTTACCTCTCTGCGTCCCGGGGACTGGGCCGCACAATTTCCATGGGGGTGCGGTTTAGGTTGTTGGGTGGGGTGATGGTTTGTGGAATTTTAGGGCATCAGTGAGTGGTGGGGTTGAGGTGTTTGGAGTTGTGTGGGTGTCTGGGGGGTGGGGGGCATTTTTTAGGAGGACACGGTTAATGGGTCTGACGCAAGGGGGCCCCAGTCCTCTTTAAAAGTGTCTTTTAACGTTTCGTAAATGTCCATTGGGGCTTTTATCATTTTTAGATGGGGAAGCCCCATTGCTTGTGCGAAATTCGAACCTTCGGTTTTTATTAAGTTGTTATTATAAGTAACTGTTTCTACTTTAGGCACAAGGCCAGCAATTACCCAGTGAATTACAGGTACTTTATTTTATCGACCCCGTAAGGTTGAAAGGCAAAGTCAACCTCGGCGGGATTTGAACTCAGATCGTAAAGGGACGTAACTACGCTAGAAAGCATGGCGTCCGACCCTCTACCGCTACTGCCAATCCTCTGCCCTCCTATTATAAATAACGTTTAACAGTTTTTTGTTTATTGTATTTATGTAAGTGTAGGCATATTTTTCTTTTTGAGTGATGTTTTTTGTTTGCTGTTGTTGTGTGTTTTTTTTGTGTTGATATCTGTGTTATGTATTGGGGAGGGGTTGTTTGTATTTGTGTTCCTGTGGTGTGTTTTCTTTTTTTTCTTTTAACTTTATGAAAGTGTTCCCCCCCGTCTTCCGTATTCGAGGGGAGGGGTTCATTTTCGGCTCGTGTTTGTGGTGTGGGTGTTATTGTATTTGTTTTCTGGTTTTCTGGGGGGGGGGGGGGGTATCCTAGCAATTCGTTCTGGCTGCATTTGCATCAGAACTTGCAGGCTAGTTCCACCGAACACGTTGCTGGAAGTCTTACTTACCGAAATTACTTCATCCTCTTTCAAGTCGAAGAGGCCACACAGAACCGCCCAGAAATCAATATGTGGATCGATACTGTATATGGTCAATCTTTGTGTTCTTCTTCCCAAATAAGTAGGGAAGAAGATAAATAAGGGGGACACAATTGAGGCCAGGGAATGTTTTTCGGCCGTCAATTTATCTTTCATTCGGATGGATAGACTACCGTAGAGTCTATCCTTCCGAATGAATACAATGTTTTTCAGATGATCTTTTAAAGCCAGTTCAATCTCTGTCTGTGTGAGTTGTACTGGCTTACGGGTTTTGTTTGATATTGTCCTATAAATAATACATTTTAAGCTATTTTCCTTTTTTAGCTCTGAGGGAGAATTTAAAGAAAATAGACCATTCTCCTCCAAAGTTATATACTTCCGTGCATTTTCCATTTGCTGGGCCATGTTCGAAATGTCAATAGGTTCATACACAATGTTTTTTTTTGGTAGTTTGAGCGAACGTCATTTTGTTCGCCCCCACTTTCTTTACATTTGTCGAAATGTGGTTGTTTTCTTGTTTTTTGTTGTTACAATTATCATTTTTTGTTGTGTTTGTGTTATTTATGTTGGTGTACGCGTTCACATTTTTTTCCCGTTGGGGTTAGACACCATTTCTTAAAAAAGTTCACTTATATTTTCAGTATCCGAGAGACTTGTAGTCACAGCTACTAATTCTCTTTCACCTTTTCTGGTAGGCGTGGCACCGTGAAAAATCGAAACGGCATCCATTAATGTTGGCAATTTCTCCGAGTCAATTTTTTTCACATTTTTTTCATTGGGGTTAGGCTCCATGTTTTCAATGTTTCTAATAATCATTATTTTTTCAGTAGGGAGGCTTGTTGCCTCAACTACACGCTCTCCTTCAGATTGTTTAGTGGGCGTGTCATCATTACTCGTGGTAATGGATTCCATTACCACTAGCGTAGAGACAATCACAAAATTTTTAGGATGAACATTTTCACCCACAAAGGGGTGAAATAAATTAAGCCCTAATGTCCGAAGACCCAGGCAAGGGGGTTAATTAACACAATAACGCAAGAACACACACTTACTATTAACCTGTAATATATCCAATAATCGAGGAGCCGATGTGAAGCACGTCTATACCATCCGGAGATAGATAGATAGATAATTGGTAACGTAACGTAATTAAGACAAAAAAAAAAAATTTCAAATTACTTCTATGTTTCTACTACGTATTCATCCTGAAGAGCAGCCTAAAATTCTATAAAATTGAGTATGCAGACTAGGAGAATATAACTTTTCAGAGTGAACCTTCTCTCACCCGGAAGAATTTCAAATGACTACCTGTGATCGTAGTCTCTTTCGAAAGCGACAACTATCACGTGGTAATAGTTCACAAAAGGGGAAGTAATAAATGGCAAGAAAACGGGGTCCCATCTGCATATGGAGCTGTCGTTCGGCTCGGCCAGCCCATGTACATAGGCATCAAAACTATATATTTTCGCCTATATTAAATTCCAGCAGAGAGCAGTTTAGGATATCACTGTTTTGATAACCGCCATCACCCAGAAATGATCGTCGGTAATTACCTTCTCTTGCTTTTGTTGGAATTCGCCAGATGGCGCCAGCCCTCAGGTCCCAACATTCATAGTGAAAGTCTTTCAGATGTTTAGATATACAAAATATGTAAAATACACATACTTACGTATATACAGCTATGTCGGAGCGAAGATTATAATATATCTATCTATAGGTCTATTATATATACATACATGCATACACACAGACAGGGACAGACAGACACACAGACACACAGACACACACACACACACACACACACACACACACACACACACACACACACACTACACACACACACACACACACACACACACACACACACACACACACACACACACACACACACACACACACACACAAAATACACTAATATGCTTAAACATTTTACTTCCGCTTTGATTCTATCTTTAATATGTTGATTAAATACTTTAATACCTATTTCTTTTATCACATATTCATCTAAGCTGTTTCCTTCAATCCACTTACTTTCACGCTTTTTGCTTACATTCACACACCTACACACACACACGTATACACATATATTGGTTCTTCACATAAGTATATATATGTCTGTATATATATATATATATATATATATATATATATATATATATATATATATATATGTGTGTGTGTGTGTGTGTGTGTGTATATGTGTATATAATATATATATACGTGTGTGAGAGATACAACTAAATGCTTTCATTGTTTTTCTCTTTTCAAATTGTCTTATACTAATCAACCTCGCTTCAGTTAATTCTAAGTTAATTTCTATAACTAGATCTAGTCTAGTTAATTTTCTTCTGTTTGTATACCATTTGTTATTGTTTTCTATTTGTATACTGCTCTCTCTCTCATTTTGCATAGGGTAACTTTGTCTTATCTATATAATTTTTAATACGGTCTGACCGGAATGAATTCAATACGATTTTTCTAGGATTCATATCTACGTTATTCAGTTCATTTAACTACTAATTCTTCGTGTATTGAAGCTGTAGCTAATGGCTACTGTATTCATATCTCATTAACTTATTTCTGGTTTTGTCATGTTGTTTTTTCATATATTTATATGAATTTTTACAAAGTATTGTCGTCTTTTTACTCCTTAATTCCTGTATATTGTGTCTTATCAGTTTCATCTCCTTTTAAGTGTTTCTATTGATGGTTCATTTCTTTTAACAACAACAACAACAACAACAACAATAATAGTAATAATCATAATAATAATAATAATAATAATTGTTTCTACTTTAGGCACAAGGCTAGCAATTACCCAGTACATTGCTGGTACTTTATTTTATCGACCCCGTAAGGATGAAAGGCAAAGTTAACCTCGGCGGGATTTGAACTCAGACTGTAAAGGGACGTAACTATGCTAGAAAGTATGGCGCCCAATCCTGTACCGATATTGCCAATTCACCGCCCTTTATAATAATAATAATAATAATAATAAGAGAATAAGGGAAGAAGACGCACGTGGTGGTTAGAAGGTCATGAAGTCGCTCCCGTAAGTTTTTGATTTTTAACATATTTAAATCAATTGTGAAATAACAATTCTTAGTACATATGATACATAACCCATCCGACTCAAGTCTCGGAAAAATTCGGATCCATAATATATAGTTATATCGCTCAAATATTCAATTTTGTATTATACATTTTATATTCAAAAAATAAATGGTTATAAATGGAAGAAAACCCCCTCTGTCTACACTATATAGAACAGCCAAATAACAGCAATTTCGCCAACACCGGAAACTAGATACACCACCTACCCCATCACCCCTCTGTGTACACTAAATACAACAGCCAGATAACGGCAATTCACCACCACCACGACCAATCTCAGCATAATAATAATAATTACTATTATTATTGTCTCAAGTTTTAACAAAATGTTTAATTCCAATGTTTAATATATGTCAACACATATATTAAACATACACGACAAACGCATAGATACACAGCTAACAAAACTACGGTCTATTCAACAACACTCAGTAACGACAATGCCATCACTATAGTCACCGCCGCCACCACTCCATCCATCATTGCCACCACTATCCCATCACCGCCGCCACCACTCCTTCATTGTTACCACCACTATTCCCCCATTACCTTCTGTTAATTTAAGAAAGGGGAAGGTGGCGGTATCACTAGACAAGGGATAGGCTAGCAAAATATATAAATAGATTGACTTAGTGACCCGGCCACCGGCCCAACGTCAACGACTATGGCACTGCTGGCTCCCCCTTCCCCACCAACAATAGAAAAAGCCCCAGCACCACCACCGTCATAGCCAACAACAATAACAGGCAACTTCAGCAAAATGTATATTATATTATTAATAATTTCATTCTTAAGCCACGCAATGCTCACATTAAGGAACCACTCATGATAATAACAATTTAAAAAACAACAAAAAAGAAAACCAAGTGACCAAGAAATACCGGGATGGCGGCCGGCGGGGAATAGCCGTGCCTCTAGGGGAGGACGACCCTCTAGTCTTGGTTGACACTCGACCTAGAAGTGGTAAAATGAATTGATTACCCCTTGGCGGATAAGGGTAAAACGCGACAAAATAAAGTAAATGTCTAATGATAAAATCTCATACCGGATCGGCCGTCACCCGGGTCAAAAAGGGCCGCGTTCCTCAGAGAGGAACCAGACTAGGGTCGAAAAATCAGCTAATGGTTCAAACCTTCCCATCACTTCGGAGCTGGAGACCTCCCATAAACGGAATACTCCTACTGTTGGCCCTCCATGCTCACCCCCAAGAAATCCAAAGAAAAAGAGAGAAAAATGGTCAAGGAAAGATAATAAAGAAGTCCTTGAGCCTTTCTACACTGCCATGTACTACCCATCAAATACGTCGAATACAGAACAGACATATATCAACTGGAAAAAGAAACATCCCGAAAACAGAGGCTATATTGACAGTAACAAACTAGCCAATAAACGAAGAAATATTGTAAAAAAAAAGTTACACACTGATATAGAAATTGATCAGATCAAGCTATTAGCACAAAGTCAGCGAAGGGAAAATGAAACATGTGTCAGTGAAAACGAGGTAAATTGTAACACTTCGAATCCCAGGGTTGAAGCGGAATTACTGACAACAGAACAAATTAAAGAAAGGATCGAAAAAGTGGTGGGAGTTCATGCTCAAGATGAAACTCCAAATGAAAATAATGAGATCGTAAATGATAAAGAAATGAATGAGAATGAACTTGCAAACTTGAAGGATGAAATTATGATCGAATGGATGAAAATGAAATAATCTGACATGGGGGAACGAGACACCCTCCCTAAGATCCAGAACTCCAAACAGAACCAAAAGATAATAAACAAGACTAACATAATTATCAAAAACATTATCATCACAAACAAACTAAACATTACTGATTTAAATCATCTCTATTATGCATTGGCTAAAGTCACCACTCACTTATGTGGGGTGAAGATGAAAAAACAAAGGAATTCCCACACAAAATCTACTTGGCAAGAGAACATCAATCGCCAAATAGACCTTCTCCGATCTGACAGACATTTTAACAACTATAAAGTAGGTGAACATGTTAAACAAACTAAACTTAGACAATTGTAAAAAAAGGACAGTATAAAATCAACATGTGAGTTGACATGCTGATAGAAATAATAGAGCAAAAAGTGCCGGCCAAAGCTGCTCGAATAAGGCGCTTTGAAAAACGATCTAGATTCTATAAGGACTATAATATGTTCAAAAACAACCAAAGAGACTTCTACAGAAAAATTGGTAAGTCAACAATAACTGCTAAATCAATACCACCCAAGGAGGAAGTGCAAGGATTCTGGGAAAAGATCTGGGCCGAAGAAAAAATTCATAATATACATGCCCCATGGATAGACAGACAAATGAAAGATATAGCTCACCTTGAGGAACAAATATGGGAAAATATAACAGTTGAAGAGTTGCGTTTGGCTCTAAGAAAAACCACCAAATCAAAATCCCCAGGAAAAGACAAGATACAACATTTTTGGTTAAATGCCTTCACAGAGTCTCATGAGCTGTTAGCCCAACTTTACAATGAAATAGTTAAGGAGCCAGAAATGATGCCATCATCGCTAGTTAACGGCATTACATTCCTACTTCCGAAGAATGATGAGACAAACAATCCCCAAAATTACATACCGATAACTTGCTTGACCACAATGTATAACATTTTAACATCAGTCCTAACTGAATACACATATGACCACCTGATAACAAATGACCTATTTCCCATTGAGCAGAAAGATTGTCATAATAGACACAAAAATCTATCTATTGCTTGAATAGATTATAAAAAAGCATTCGATAGTTTGCCACACAATTGGATTGAAAAATGTTTAGAGATTTTCAAAATATCTCCCGTTGTCAGGAGGTTTTTGTCATTCAGTATGAAGACATGGAAAACGCCATTCCTTTTGAATAGTGAAACAAATTCACTGGAAGCTGGTGAAGTTAATATTAATTGTGAAATTTTTCAGGGTGACTCTTTATCACCGCTTATATTCTGCATCGCACTTATACCATTAAGTAAAATGCTCAATGAAACAAAGCACGGATATAAAGTCTATGACAAAACCATTAATCACTTGTTCTACATGGATGACATGAAACTATTTGCAAAAAATTATGAACAATTGCAAGATCCACTGTGAAGCAGTTCAGTGATGACATTAAAATAGAGTTTGGACTAGATAAATGCGCCAAAGCAACGTTCACCAGAGGAAAACTGCTGAAGAGTTCAGACATTAATCTTGATCGGGGGAATGTGATACGAGAACTTGATCAAGAGGAAACTTACAATATCTAGGTGTTTGAGAAGGAGACGGAATCAAGCACTCGACAATGAGGGAAAGGATAAGGAAGGAATGTTACCGCAGAGTAAGAGCAAACTTAAGAACGGAATTGAATGCAAGGAATAGGATCGATGCCATAAACACGCTTGCCATACCAGTAGTAACCTACAGTTACAATGTCATCAACTGGTCAAGCACAGAGATCCGTAGGCTCGATACAAAAATTTGAAAATGATTAACCATGCACAGAATGCATCACCCTAAGGCAGATACAGATAGAATATATCTCCCTAGGAAAGAAGGAGGACGTGGGTTAATCCAGTTAGAGATTGCGTTGAAAACTGCAACAATTGGATTATCTACATATCTAAGGGAATCACATGATTGGATGATCAAATTCGTTTTGAGACACGAAAGCATCAAAAGATCATACTCCATTACAAAAGATGCACAAAGATACAGTAATGGACTACAAATTTCAGAAGTCCCATTTACTGCTGAAATGGAAAACACAGAAAAAGCAAAGCAGGTAAAAGTAATTGCAAAGAAAGAACTGCTACAGAAACTGGCTAAGAAATGGCAAGAAAAGCCTCTGTATGGAAAATACCCAGAACGAGTTAACAATCCTGATGTTGACAAAACTTTAACCCATCAGTGGTTGGCATCCTCTGGACTGAAATCGGAGACTGAAGGACTGATTATATCAGCACAAGATCAGTGTCTGCCAAAAGAAAATTACCAAGCCAACATAATAAAAAATGGATGCAGCCCATTATGCCGTGTATGTAAAAAAGAACCAGAGACTATTGACCATATAATTTCAATGTGCAGTCCTATAGTTCCAACCGAATACCTAAACAGGCATGACAGAGCTGCACAATACATACATTGGATAATGTGTAAGCATTTTGAACTGCCCCATCAAAAGAATTGGTGGGAGCATCAGCCACCTCCCATACTTGAAAAAGATCACATCGCAATCTTGTGGAACTTTAGCAACCAAACAGACCGAAAAATAGATGCAAATAATCCTGATATAATATTGAAGGACTTTAAAAGGAGGGTATGCCTGCTAATTGATATGTCCGTTCCAATAGACAAGAATGTATCTAAGAACATTTTAAAAATTGAGCAAGTATAAGGACCTGGAGATAGAAATTGAAAAAATGTGGAAATTGAGAACTAAAACAATACCAGTGGTTGTAATCGCTCTCGGAATGATACCTAATGGGTCTAATGATTACTTATCGCAAATCCCAGGAAACCCGCGTATAGGAGAAATACAAAAGATAGTACTAATGGGAACTGCCCATATACTAAGGAAGATTATGTCAATATAAGTACATCACAAGTCTAAACACCTAATGATGCATGTGTGAGTATGTATGTTCTTTCTTGAACATGGCGGATCTTGTTGTCTCTTGAGGTCAATGGTTGTGACTTGGTGATAACTCGTATGAACATAAAGCAAGATAAATGCAACTGTAATAATAATAATAATAATAATAATAATAATAATAAGGCGATACGAGAGCAGAGTCAGTCAGTATAGACAGAACCGCATGTTTGACAACAACCAGAAGATGCTGTTTGGACAGTTTGAAGGGAAAGAAAGAGGCAACGACTTGATCCCTGAGGCGGAACAAACTAAAATTTTCTGGAGTGGAATATGGGAGCAGGATGTTAAACATAATGACGAGGCAGTGTGGATTGACACAGTACAAAAGGAGATTAGTGAACAAGTACACCAACAATCTGATTTGAGTATCACAGTTGAACTCTTAAGGGGCAGGCCAACAATCTAACCAACTGGAAATCAACAGGCCCAGATGGTGTGCAGGGGTATTGGATTAAAAATATAACATCCCTCCACCCGAAACTGACAACCATGTTCAATGACTGCTTGATGTCAGGTGAGGTACCAGAGTGGTTGACAAAAGGTACCCCAGTTCTGGTAATGAAAGACCAAATCAAGGGTAATGATGTTACCAACTATAGACCTATCACATGTCTGTCCGTAATGTGGAAACTGTTGGCAAGCATTATGTCTGAGGAGATCTACCATCACCTCCACACAAACAATTTGTTACAGGACGAACAGAAAAGATGCCGAAAGAAGTCACGTGGTACAAAGGACCAGTTACTTATTGATAAGATGGTAATGAGGCATTGCAAGAAGAGACACACTGCTCTTGCCATGGAATGGATAGACTACAAAAAGGCATTTGACATGGTGCCACATTCTTGGATCACCAAAAGCCTAGAGATCTTCAAGGTGGTAGATAACATCAGACAGTTGTTGGGCAAAAGTATGAAGCCCTGGAAAACAGAATTAACATCAGCTGGAGAATTCTTGGGAGGCGGTAAGATCAAGAGAGGTATCTTCCAGTGAGATAGTCTGTCCCGCTGTTGTTTGTCCTTGCCCTGATGCCCCTGACCATTAAACTGCGAAAGGTGAGAGCAGGATACAAGTTGGGAAAGGGAGGTCTTACCATCAATCACCTCCTCTTCATGGACGATCTTAAGCTCTTCGGGAATCGTGACAAGGAGTTGGATGTGCTTGTTGACACTGTCCGTATTTTCAGCAATGATATATGTATGCAATTTGGTATTAGTAAGTGTGGAGTCCTTGTGATGAAGAGGGGTAAATTGAGCAGAAGCAACGTAATCCAGGTACCAACAGGTGAGATGATATAGAAAATTGACACAAACTTGACACAAACTTTCCATTTAACTAACATCAATGACTGAGACTCAAAGAGTAATAATAATCATAATAATAATAATGATAATAATAATAAATAGCTAAAGATAATTTCACCACCAACACCACCACCACTACCACGCTAAAAACTCTGGTCATGTTACCTCAACCTCTATTTCTACTCCAACTTCAACACCATCACTACAGTACTACGATCACATCACCACCACCACTGCCTCATCATCGCTACCACCGCTATTCTCTCCCGCTACCTCCTGCTAGGTACTACTAGCACAGCAACGCCACCACCACAACAACCACTGCCTCATTATCACTACCGCCGCTATTCTCTACCACTACCCCTGCTACATCGTAGTGTCCCCACTAAAAGAGGAAGGCATTAAAGTATATAAATAAACCAAAAAACCAAAATCAAAATCAAAGCAGCACAGCAACAACGAAAAACGTAAAGAAAAGAAAAATGAAGAGAAAAACAAACAGACGGACAGAGAAGGGAAGGGAAAAACTAAGTCAGACATTCAAACATTACATTACAATGAAACTTATGCTTATTCATTTTGGGTTTTTTGTTTGCCTGTTTGTTTGTTTGTTTATTTATGTTCGTCTACAGCGTGATACTGCCAAAAATCACCGGGAGTGACGAAATCACCGGAGGTGATGAAATCACCGGTGGTTATGTAACCATACATTCGCCAATCCTCGATAAGATTGTTTAAATGTCGAACCTAAACAGTTCGAATAACGGTGAAGTGGAGACTAAAATGTCATGTGACAGACTTTCACCCAACAGGTGCTCTTTGGCTCAGCAGCAGGGACCTGGCTGTCAACCAAATACTGCTGGTGTCGGAGGAAGAAGAAGAAGGAAAGGGATGAGAACAAACTGGACGAAAGAATTGAATAGAACTGTTATGCAATGTTACCTGAAGAGTAACCCCAAGGAGAAAGGCTATAGGAAACGGATGCATAACATCTGGAACGAGATTGGTCTATTTAAATTAGATGAACAAAAATTGGTCGGGCAGGCTCGGGTAATAAGAACTAATAGGTGGATAAGCGAGCTGGAACTGGAGGAACTGAGCAGAGAGATTAGCTTGGACATGGAGAGTGTAGTATGCCAGGCAAACGAGCCAGTGGGAAATGAAGGTGAAGAGGTCGAGAGAACGGTGGAACCAACCGAAGCAGACAATGAACTGAATGCTGAAATAAATAATACCTGGAACAGAGATACGGCCACTGAGGAGATGAATGCTGATGGGCTAGGAAAGATTTGGTTGATATCCTAAACTTAGTGGTAGATGAATTGAACAATGATAGTGGGAAACCTATGAACCTAATATTTTTAGACAGGAACAAGTTAAAAGAAACAACAGCTAAGGTAAAAAAAGTCATCCCATACCTTGAGGCGAGGAGCCTTCACCAGTGCAACAATATCCTCAAAGCAACAGCAAATACGGTGAGGAAATTACTTGGTATAAAAGCGAGAGGAAACAACAAACGAGAAAGATCAGAGCCTTGGTCGAAGAAACGACTGAGTGGTCAAATCAGGGAAGTGAGAAATGACATTGGAAAGCTTGAGTCCCTACTGAATGGGACACTAAAAAATATTGACACTAAAAATAGACTGGAAATAAAGTACAAAACTAGGAGGAAAAACTAAATATTATCATAGAGGAACTGAAGCAACGCATTGTAGCAAAGAGTACAAAAATCAGGCGATACGAGAACAGAGTCAGTCAGTATAGACAGAACCGCATGTTCCACAACAACCAGAAGATGCTGTTTGGACAGCTTGAAGCGAAAGAAAGAGGCAACGACTTGATCCCTGGGGCGAAACAAACTAAAACATTCTGGAGAGGAATATGGGAGCAGGATGTTAAACATAATGACCAGGCAGTGTGGATTGAGACAGTACAGAAGGAGATTATTGAACAGGCACAACAACAAACTGATTTGAGTATCACAGTTGAAACTCTTAAGGGGCAGGGCAAAAAACTAACCAACAGGAAATCACCTGGCCCAGATGGTGTGCAGGGGTATTGCATTAAAAATATAACATCTCTTCCACACGAAACTGACAACCATGTTCAATGACGGCTTGATGTCAGGTGAGGTACCAGAGTGGTTGACAAAAGGTACCACATTTCTGATAATGAACGACCGAATCAAGAGTAATGATGTTACCAAATATAGACCTATCGCATGTCTGTCCGTAATGTGGAAACTGTTGACAACGGATTGGCAGTATCGATAAAGGGTCGGGCGCCATGCTTTGAAGCATAGAGTTACCTCCCTTTATGATCTCAGTTCAAATCCCGCCGAGGTTAACTTTGCCTTTCATCCTTACGGGGTCGATAAAATAAAGTACCAGTAATAAACTGGGATAATTGCTGGCCTGGTGCCAAAAGTAGAACAAATTATGTCTGAGGAAATCTACCATCACCTCCACACAAACAACTTGTTACCGGACGAACAGAAAGGATGCCGAAAGAAGTCAGGTGGTACAAAGGTCCAGTTACTTATTGATAAAATGGTAATGAGGAATTGCAAGAGGAGACACACTGGTCTTGCCATGGGATGGATAGACTACACAAAGGTATTTGACATGGTGCCTCATTCTTGGATCACCAAAAGCCTAGAGATCTTCAAGGTCGCAGATAACATCAGACAGTTGTTGGGAAAAAGTATGAAGTCCTGGGAAACAGAGTTAACATCAGCTGGAGAATCCTTGGGAAGCGTGAAGATCAAGAGAAGTATCTTCCAAGGAGATAGTCTGTCCCCTCTGTTGTTTGTCCTTGCCCTGATGCCCCTGACCAGTGTACTGCGAAAAGTGAGAGCAGGATACAGGTTGGGAAAGGGCGGGCTTACCATCAATCACATCCTCTTCATGGGCGATCTTAAGCTCTTCGGGGAGAGTGAGAAGGAGTTGGATGTGCTTGTTGACACTGTCCGTATTTTCAGCACTGATATATGTATGCAATTTGGTATTAGTAAATGTGGAGTCCTTGTGATGAAGAGAGGTAAATTGAGCAGAAGTAACGGAATCCAGGTACCAACAGGTGAGATGATAAAGGAAATTGACACTGAAGAAGGATACAAGTATTTGGGTGTTCTGGAGGCTCATGACATAAAGAACAAAAAAAAAGGAATTGATAAGAACTGAATAGATTCGGAGAGTAAGGAGCGTATTAAAGTCACATCTGAACAGTAGGAATACCATAAGTGCAGTAAATTCCCGAGCTGTGTCTATTATTAGTTACAGTGCGGGAATTCTGAGATGGGATGTTGCCGAACAAAAATAAATGGATAGGAAGACTAGGAAGCTATCGACTATCTACAACATGTTCCACAAGAGGAGTGATGTCGATAGACTCTACTTAAGGAGATCTGAAGGTGGAAGAGGTCTTATCAGCATAGAGGACTGTGTTCAGATGTAGAAAAACAACCTACACAAATACGAGACTGATAGTAAGGAGCCAATGCTCAGAACAGTACTGAAGGAGGTGACAATAGACAAGGGGATGTCCAAGGAGGAAATAACATCAAGGAGAAAGAGCAGCCTTCAGGAAAAATCCCTTCATAGTACCTTCTTTGAGAATACTGAATTCAGAGATCCACAGACATGGAACTGGTTGAAAAGAGGAGACCTTAAAAAGGCTACAGAAGGAATGTTAATGGCTGCGCAGGAGCAGGCCCTCAAAACGAAGTGGTTGAAACACCATATTTACAAGGAGGAGGCTAGCCCACTGTGCAGGATCTGTGGAGAGAGAGAGAGGAGACTGTGGCTCACATTGAATCCGAGTGTAAACACCTAGCCGAGACTCACTATAAGGGCTGGAGACATGATATGATGGGCAGGGTGATCCACTGGCACCTATGCAAAGTAAACAATTTACCACATTCTGAGAAGTGGTATGAGCATAAGCCAGAGGCGGTGATAGAAAACGATCAGGTGAAGGTGCTGTGAGATTTTAGGATACAGACGGACAAGAAACTGGAACACGATAGACCTCACCTGGTGGTTGTGGACAAAGAAAAAAGATCGTGCCAGATTGTGGATGTGGCCTGCCCATCCGACACGAGAGTGCAAGAGAAGGAGAGGGAGAAAATTAACCGATACCAGGACTTAAAGTGGGAGGTAAAAAGGATTTAGAACTGCCATGAAGTCAAAGTGGTCCCGATTGTCATAGGCGCACTGGGGACTATCTCAAAAAGTTTCCAGGGATGGTTAAAGAAAATTGTCCCCGCCACGCTTTTTGGAACGCTTCAAAGGCATGCTTGCTGGGAACAGCAAGAACCCTCCAATACGTCCTGAATATCTGAGGCTGCAGGTAGTGGCTTGATATTCATTTCAACAAACTTTCCAGTTAACTAACATCAATGACTGAGACTCAAAGAATAATAATAATAATAATAATAATAATAATAATAATAATAATAATAATAATAATAATAATAATAATAATGTTTTCTTTATTAACCACAAGGGTTCACATAAAGTAGACATTAAGGACAGTACAGGACAATACAGGACGGTACAAATGGGCATTTCTGCGTGTAAAAAACAGAGGTTGAAATAAAATAACAAAGAAAAATTCCCCAATAGGGGGGAGACTTCCAAGGGACATTTGTAGAGAAAGCCCATTAAAAGACCACAGTGGCCCTGACCACCAGGGCAAGTGCCCTCCCCCAGTTTTCTACCTTTAATTTACAGACACATACTCAGAGAAGGCCCATTCATTCGGGCCATACTTGCTTCTCTCACCCATCTTTCAACAAAATGCTGGGAAGAGAGCACTTCCCTCTCTACCCTGATTTTCCTTTTCAAATGAAATTTGAAAAAGTTAATCAGGGCATCACCGAAGAGGTAAGTGCTCGTCTTCAGCCCTTTCAAACGTGTCCACCATACTATCTCTTTCGCCATGGCCACCAGACAGATAAAAACTGCCTGCCCTTCCAGGCTAAAGGAAGGGGGCGGGGCAATCCTCACGATGGACTCAGCTGATAGCTGGATCCGTCCTACACGTGACAGCAGGTGTTCGACATAAACCCACAAGTCAGCAATGCTCGGACACTGGACGAGTGCGTGCAGGACGGTTTCGTCGCCTTGCGCGCATCTCGGACATGCCCGGCTGACGGCACCTCCATGCCTGTAGAGTTTATCCCGAACTGGCAAAGCTCCTCGGTAGCACTGCCAGGCCAGGGATTTCTGGAAGTTGTCCATAGGCCCTGGCCCGAAAGTCCTTCCGAAGAGATTGGCTAGTTGATTTTCGTCGACGCCTAGAGTTTCTCCAAGTACGTCGTCGCTCATCCCCTCCACTAATCCCCTATAGAACGCCAAGGTGGAGTTTCCACCGATCACATTGCCCGATTGGTCGAGGGCTGTGAGCGACTGAAGACATTCCAGTCTCCAAGCGCTCCCTCTCGGTCTTCGCTTGACCCAGGACTGCAGCTCCGTCAAGGAGACGAGCTGGGGAAAAACGTGTCTTGCAAACGGCGACCACACCTGATCACCGTCGAGGAAGAGGTGGAGATGTCGTAGCCTGAGCGCGTGTCTGCGCATCATCAGCCACGGCACGCCCAGCCCTCCACGTAGCGGGTGTTGACAGCAGATGGACCGCCTGACCATCGGAGCGCGTCCCTTCCACAAGAAGCGAAAGAGCAAACGCTCCAGCGCAGGCAGGCGGAGCTTAGGACAAGGTACGACGGTCAGGCGGTAGTAGATGACGGATGCGATGTACGCATTTGCCACCTCCGCTCGACCTTTCTAGGATAGCTTACTCTCGGCCCATTTCTGGGTAAGATAAGCCACCCTGCTCGTCACCTCGTCCCAGTTTTTGTCCGTCTGGAAGTCTGGACCGAACCAGACCCCTAGCAATTTAAACGGTCCGTCCGTCCAGCGCCCGACGACGCTGTTGGACGGCATGGACCTGCCTCTCCAGGTGCTGAGCTGCAGGCCCACTGACTTTTCCTGGTTGATCATTGCTCCTGTCACCGCTTCGTATTCTCTTAGTGTAGTGCCGATCGCCTCGATGTGTTTCGCGTTCGACACCACTACGGTGACATCGTCGGCATATGCTGACACGGATCTTCCGCATCCTAGTTCGCGCGGGACCCCCCTCAACGTCTCCAGTTTGTGCAGTAATGGCTCGAGAGTCAATACGTACAATAGGGACGTGAGGAGACAACCTTGGCGGACCGAGCGCATGAGGTTGAACGGTTCCGAAAGGTGACCGTTCACTCTCACTACAGAGCAGATGTCGCTGTGCATGGCAGCGATCCAGCCTCTGAAGACGGGCCCAAAGCCAGCCGCGCTCAGGACTGCCGTTAGGTAACGATGGTCGACCCTATCGAAGGCTTTCGACTGATCTAAATTGATCAAAGACCCACCCGTGCCAGGTTCCCTAGCTACCCTCTCTACGATGTATCGCATGAGGTGGAGGTTGTCGTGGATGGATCTGTCGGGAATGGCGCATGTCTGTGCCTCTCCCACCAGACCACCAACGACAAGCGCCAACCTCTTTGCTAGCACCTTGGCCAAAATCTTGAACTCTGTGTTTAGCAGAGTTATGGGCCTAAAATTGTCTATGTTATCCCCCTTGTTCGGATCCTTTCTCAGCAGCGCCACCGCTCCTCGGCTCACAGAGCTGGGAATTCTCCCGTTCTGTTGCCAGTTGCAGTAGACGTCCGCCAAGAGGCCTCCGAACAAGTTTGACATTTGTACGTAAGGTTCATAGGGCAGACCATCCAAACCAGGCGATTTACCCCTTGTGCAACTAGTCATTGCATCCCGTACTTCAGCGGTTGTTATCGGCTTTTCGCAACACTCCGCCTCAGTGGCCGAACGCCGCGGCAGTCCGTCGAGGTAGACACTAAAGTCCATCCCTCGATCCGGCCCGCCACTGCCCCCGAACAGTTGAGCGAAGTGTCGCTGAAAAGCTTCACACATTTGCCCGGGATCGAGTAGCATGCGCCCGTCGTGGTCCACCAAAGACCGGATCGTGGCTTTGTTGCCACGACGCGCCTCCGCCACTCGGGCCCATTGAACGGCTTTTGTCCCCTCGTGTCTGAGAGCACGCACCCTAGCTCTGACAACGCAGCCTTCGTGCTTTGCATTGAAGAATTGGTCAAGGGCCAATTTCGCCGCAAGTACGTCGGTCGCGATGCCTTTGCTAAGCGCCTCATCTAATTTTCTAACTAATTCTCCCTCTGCTCTATTTTTCTCTATTGTTAAAGTCTTACTAAACCTAATGGACTCTATTCTAATTGCTCTTTTCAGAGCAAACCACCACTTGTTGTTGACGATGGCCCCCGTCAACGCCCGCTTAACTAGTTCGCTAATCCGGTCTCTGTAGGCCTTGCGCGCTGATAAGGACGCGTTTAGTTTCCAGTAGCCGGGTCCTCGTCTATGAAGCCTATCTAAGTCAAGCACACAGGTCACGAATTTGTGGTCCGTGTAGCTGACTATCTTGAATTGTGGACAGCCTATGCTAGACCTATCTATTTCCCTACAAAATACTCTATCTAGATATGATCTGGATGACCCTATGCGATTTGTCCAAGTCCACATTGGTACATTCGGGAAATCCATTCGGTACCTGTCAGACAGTTCAAAACGTCTGAGCAGGTTGGTGAGACTCTTGCACCCTCCTTCCCTATCCACTAATCCCACACAATCCCAGCGTGCATCTAAGATCCCGTTCCAGTCGCCCACTAACACTAAAGAGCGAGACGTTCCAAGAAAGGTCTCCAGACGCCGGAAGAAATCAGGCCGCCCTGCTCCTGTCGGGGCATAGACGGCCACTAACCTGAAAGCTTGCCCGTCTCCGCTGGTCACGTCCAGCACCACCAACTTACCTTCTGGGTCCAGGAAGATGGCCCGTATGGCAAGATCCAAACCTCTCCGAAAAAGCACAGCAACTCTTCCCCCCGATCCCGGACGGCTGGGAGATGCGTACACATCGTAGCCGCCGAAGATCGGTGCGAAAGCCTGTGCTTCGGAGATTCTGGTCTCGCTGATGGCCACTACATCTATGTTTAGTGACCTGAGGTCGTTGAGCAGGTGACCCTGCTTCCATGACGACCCCCAAGCCACGCGCATTTATGCTGCCTATTCTGAGTGAGGTCATGTTGAAAAGGAGTGGAAAAGATGGGAAAGACCACTTACCTTACTTCTCGTAAGGGAAGGACGGCTTTTCCATCCTTTTCACTGCTTGTGGCCTTCTCAGGAAGGATGTCCTTATAAATCCTCCTGGAGAGTGCTTGTCGGAAGTCTCCGATGTCTTTGGGGAATTTTTGTTTTAGTGTCATGTACGTTATCTGTGTGATGCGAGTGATTTGTATGTGTGGAGGTGGTGTGAATTTTGGGGTTGTTGTGTAGTCTTTTTCTGTGATGCTGGTGTTGTGTTGGATGTAGTGTAATAATTGCTTGTTGTTCAAATTTAATGCTGTGTAGTGTGTATCGTTTTGGTTGTTTTGTTTTGTTTGCGTTTGTTGTGGGTTTGTTTCTGTTTCGCATTTTGGTGACTTTTGTGGTGTAGGTGATGGTGGTGCTGGGGATAATGATGGTGATGGTGTTGGTGTTTGGGTTGATGGGGTTGGTGATGCTGGTGTGGATGGTGGCATATCTGTCCTAACTTTTTTGTCTCTTAGTTTATTTGTTTCCCTCTGTATTTTGTTTTTGGAGGGGGAAGGAAGAGAATTTTTTTCTTTTTTGGTTTCTTTTTTTTTTCCGGATATCGTTTCCCACTCCTCGTCGTCACAATCTGTCTCCAGTTGTGATAGGCCGGGGAGTGGAAAATCCTCCACAGCCGTTACTTTTGGTTGTGGTGTGGTGGATGGTGTAGGCGCTGGTGCTAGTTCTGAAGCGTTGGGTGGTGGTGGTGTTGGTTTTGCTGGTGGTGGTTGTGGTGTTGGTTTTGCTACTATTGCTGGGGTTGTTGCTGTTATAGTTGCTTCTGTTGTTGCTGCTACAGTTGTTGCTGCCATCTCTGCTACTGGTGGTGTTGATGGTTGTGTCACTGGTGTGGGTAGGAGAGGTGGCCTCAACCTTTTAACCTGAGGGAAGAGAAAGCCCTTAGGTGGGTTCCTTCACCACAAACGACACACCTAGGTCTTCTGCCCTCGACAATTACCGTGAGGTGGCTGCCGTCAGTGAGGTCTATTACCTCTGGGATCTCCTCAATGCTTTTTTGGTCCGCTTGGATCAGGAGCTCCATCCCAGAACCGGACCAGTTTTCCTGCTTTTCTTTTGCTACTGCTATTATTTTCGTGTTGGCTTCGATGCCGGCGAGGACAGCCGCTATTAGCCAGGGAATTTCGATGGCCGGTGGAACGTGGGTCACCCTGACCTTTACGAGTCTCTGGCCACAATAGCTTGGGACGAGTGTGAGGTCGTCACTTTTTAATGGGGCCATGGAGTGTCCTCTAGCCTCCTCTGGTGTTTCAAAGAACACATCCACGGTTCCATACTTTTCCCACGTCTGATGTGGGTTTTTCTTGCCCACACATGTCCCAAAGCTTTTTGGATTTGGGACTCGGATGCCCGTTCCACTCGGCGCGATTTTACATTTATTGTTCTATACGACACGGTGCACAGGCGCCGATGCTCCATTTTATTAGGTGTGGGGGGGGGTGAGGCTGACCCTGTACCCATCTTTCTTTACCATTTGTTTGGCATTTTCTAAATCTTCTTGAGTTACCGTGAACGCTTCGAATTGTTTTGCTACGATGGCGAAACTGAGGGTCGGTTTTATAATGTCATTGTTGTTGTTGTTGCTATCGTTATTTGTGGTAATCTTAATTTTTGTTTCAGTTGTGGTGGTGGTGACGTCATTCGTCTTCGGTGCGGAAGAGTCCATTTTGCTTGATTTCATTTCGACATCACGAGTTAATTTATTTTTTTCTTCTTTTGTTTCTGTTGTCGCGGTGGTGGTGGGGGTGGTGGTTGTCGCGGTGGTGGTGGAGGCTTTAACACCTGCAGTCATTGGTAATGGCGGGAAATGAATGTCTGCCTGAGACAAATTTAAAATATTGCTACTGCTTATATTTGTTTTGTGTTGGCAAACGTAGTAACATTTACAATGGTGGTGTCGGTGTGAGGTGTTAATTTGTGAGGAAGGCTTTCAGCTGCTTCGTGCAGAGGTGAATTAGCCATTTTTTTCAGAGAAATTTTTTTGATAATAATAAAAGTTTAAATTTTGGGCACAAGGCCCCAATCTTTTTGGGTGTCCTTTTCGGAAAACAATGTATGTGCGCTTATAAACAGTTAACAATAAAATTTTCCATAAATGACAATTTTTAACAAACGGAAATAACAAACCTTTGCGGAGCTCACGATGATACGATTTACTACGTAGGTCGCCAATAATAATAATAATAATAATAATAATTATAATAATAATGATTTCTTTATTAACCACAAGGGTTTACATAAAGTAGACATTAAGGACAGTGCGGGACAATGCAGGACGGTACAAATGGGCATTTCTGCGTGTAAAAAACAAAACAGAGGATGTAACACAAAATAACAATGAAAAATTCCCCAATAGGGGGGAGACTTCGGAGGGACATTTGTGGAGAAAGCCCAGTAAAAAGCCACAATGACCCTGACCACCAAGGCATGTGCCCTCTACCAGTTTTCCACCTTTAATTTACAGATATATACTCAGAGTAGGCCCATTCACTCGGGCCATTCTTGCTTCTCTCACCCATCTTTCAACAAAATGATGGGAAGAGAGCACTTCCCTCTCTACTCTGATTTTCCTTTTCAAATGAAATTTGAAAAAGTCAATCAGAGCATCACCGAAGAGGTAAGTGCTCGTCTTCAGCCCTTTCAAACGTGTCCACCATACTATCTCTTTCACCATGGCCACCAGGCAGATAAAAACTGCCTGCCGTTCCCGGCTAAAGGAGGAGGGCGGGGCAATCCTCACGATGGACTCAGATGATAGCCGGATCCGTCCTAAACGCGACAGCAGGTGTTCGACATAAACCCACAAGTCAGCAATTTTCGGACACTGGACGAGTACGTGCAGGACGGTTTCGTCGCCCTGCGCGCATCTCGGACATGCCCGGCTGACGGCACCCCATGCCTGTAGAGTTTATCCCGAACTGGCAAGGCTCCTCGGTAGCACTGCCAGGCCAGAGATTTCTGGAAGTTGTCCATAGGCCCTGGCCCGAAAGTTCTTCCAAAGAGATTGGCTAGTTGATTTTCGTCGACGCCTAGAGTTTCCCCAAGTACGTCGTCGCTCTTCCCCTCCACTAATCCTCTATAGAACGCCGAGGTGGAGTTTCCACCGATCACATTGCCCGATTGGTCGAGGGCTGTGAGCGCCTGAAGACATTCCAGTCTCCAGGCGCTCCCTCTCGGTCTTCGCTTGACCCAGGACTGCAGCTCCGTCAAGGAAACGAGCTGGGGAAAAACGCGTCTAGCAAACGACGACCACACCTGATCACCGTCGAGGAAGAGGTGGAGATGTCGTAGCCTGAGGGCGTGCCTGCGCATCATCAGCCACGGCATGCCCAGCCCTCCACGTAGCGGGTGTTGACAACAGATGGACCGCCTGACCATCGGAGCACGTCCCTTCCACAAAAAGCGGAAGAGCAAACGCTCCAGCGCAGTCAGGCGAGGCTTAGGACAAGGTACGACGGTTAGGCGGTAGCAGATGACAGACGCGATGTACGCGTTAGCCACCTCCGCTCGACCTTTCAGGGATAGGTTCCTCTCCGCCCATTTCTGGGTGAGAGAAGCCACCCTGCTCGTCACCTCGTCCCAGTTTTTGTCCGTCTGGAGGTCCGGACCGAACCAGACCCCTAGCAATTTAACCGGTCCGTCCGTCCAGCGCCCGACGACGCTGTTGGACGGCATGGACCTGCCTCTCCAGGTGCTGAGCTGCAGGCCCACTGACTTTTCCTGGTTGATCATTGCTCCTGTCACCGCTTCGTATTCTCTTAGTGTAGTGCCGATCGCCTCGATGTGTTTCGCGTTCGACACCACTACGGTGACATCGTCGGCATATGCTGACACGGATCTTCCGCATCCTAGTTCGCGCGTGACTCCCCTCAACGTCTCCAGTTTGTGCAGTAATGGCTCGAGAGTCAAGAGGGACGAGAGGGGACATCCTTGGCGGACAGTGCGCATGATGTTTAACGGTTCCGACAGGTGACCGTTCACTCTCACCACAGAGCAGATGTCGCTGTGCATGGCAGCGATCCAGCCTCTGAAGACGGGCCCAAAGCCAGCCGCCCTCAGGACTGCCGTTAGGTAACGATGGTCGACCCTATCGAAAGCTTTCGACTGATCTAAATTGATCTAGGACGCACCCGTGCCAGGTTCCTTAGCTACCCTCTCTATGATGTATCGCATGAGGTGGAGGTTGTCGTGGATGGATCTGTCGGGAATGGCGCATGTCTGCGCCTCTCCCACCAGACCACCAACGACAAGCGCCAACCTCTTTGCTAGCACCTTGGCCAAAATCTTGAACTCTGTGTTTAGCAGAGTTATGGGCCGGAAATTGTCTATGTTATCCCCCTTGTTCGGTCCTTTCTCAGCAGTGCCACCGCTCCTCGGCTCACAGAACTGGGAATTCTCCCGTTCTGTTGCCAGTTGCAGTAGACGTCCGCCAAGAGGCCTCCGAACAAGTCTGGCATCTGTACGTAAAGTTCATAGGGCAGACCATCCAAACCAGGCGATTTACCCCTTGTGCAGCCAGTCATTGCCTCCCTTACTTCAGCGGCTGTTATCGGCTTTTCGCAACACTTCGCCTCAGTGGCCGAGAGCCGCGGCAGTCCGTCGAGGTAGACACTAAAGTCCATCCCTCTACCCGGCCCCCCGCTTCCCCCGAACAGCTGAGCGAAGTGTCGCTGAAAAGCTTCACACATTTGCCCGGGATCGAGTAGCATGCGCCCGTCGTGGTCCACCAAAGACCGGATCGTGGCTTTCTTGTCACGACGCGCCTCCGCCACTCGGGCCCATTGAACGGCTTTCGTCCCCTCGTGTCTGAGAGCACGCACCCTAGCTCTGACAACGCAGCCTTCGTGCTTTGCATTGAAGAATTGGTCAAGGGCCAATTTCGCCGCAAGCACGTCGGTCGCAATGCCTTTGCTAAGCGCCTCGTCTAATTTTCTAACTAGTTCTCCCTCTGCTCTATTTTTTTCTATTGCTAAAGCCTTACTAAACCTAATCGATTCTATTCCAATCGCTCTTTTCAGAGCAAACCACCACTTGTTGTTGACGATGGCCCCCGTCAACGCCCGCTTAACTAGTTCGCTAATCCGGTCTCTGTAGGCCTTGCGCGCTGGTAAGGACGCGTTTAGCTTCCAGTAGCCGGGTCCTCGTCTATGAAGCCTATCTAAGTCAAGCACACAGGTCACGAATTTGTGGTCCGTGTAGCTGACTATCTTGAATTGTGGACAGCCTATGCTAGACCTATCTATTACCCTACAAAATACTCTATCTAGATATGATCTGGATGACCCTGTGCGGTTTGTCCAAGTCCACATTGGCACATTCGGGAAATCCAATCGGTACCTGTCAGACAGTTCAAAACGCCTGAGCAGGTTGGTGAGGCTCTTGCACCCTCCACCCCTACCCGCTAATCCCACACAGTCCCAGCGTGCATCTAAGATCCCGTTCCAGTCGCCCACTAACACTAAAGAGCGGGACGTTCCAAGAAAGGTCTCCAGACGCCGGAAGAAATCAGGCCGCCCTGCTCCTGTCGGGGCATAGACGGCCACTAGCCTGAAAGCTTGCCCGTCTCCGCTGGTCACGTCCAGCACCACCAGCTTACCCTCTGGGTCCAGGAAGATGGCCCGTATGGCGAGATCCAAACCTCTCCGAAAAAGCACAGCAACTCCTCCACCCGATCCAGGACGGCTGGGCGATGCGTACACATCGTAGCCACCGAAGATCGGTGCGAAGGCCCGTGCTTCGGAGATTCTGGTCTCGCTGATGGCCACTACATCTATGATTAGTGACCTGAGGTCGTTGAGCAGGTGACCCTGCTTCCCTGACGCGCATTTATGCTGCCTATTCTGAGTGAGGTCATGTTTAAAATAGAGTGGAAAAGATGGGAAAGACCACTTACCGTACTTTTGGTAGAGGAGGGATGGTTTTTACATCCCTTTTCACTTGATCGTTTGGTGAAGGGACCGTTGAATCGTCCCTTCGGCTGGTCGTCGGCTCTTCTAAGAGAATGTCTGAATATACTCTTCGATTGATGGTTCCTCCTAGGTCCCTGAAATCACCAACTGCGTTGGGGAATTTCGTTTTAATGTTTGTGTATTGTTTCTGTGCTATTTTTAGCAGTCTTATGTTAGTTGGCGTTTTGATTGGTGCTGGTATTATGTAGTCCTGTTGTGAAATGTCTGTGTGTTCAATTATGTAAGTCATTAGTTTCTTGTTGTGTGTGTTTATTGCCGTGCATTTGTTTTTCTGGGGGTGGGGTGTGGTTCTGCTATTTTCTTGTCGTTGTTGCTGGGTGTGTGTGTTTTGTTGTTGTGTTTGCGATGTTGGTGCTTGTGGTGGTGGTGTTGAAGGTGTTGTTGGCGGTGGGGTTGTCGCCGGTGGTGATGGTGGTGCTGGTGTGGGTGGTGATGGTGTTGGTGGTGTTGCTGCTGTGGGTCTCTTTGCAGTAGACTTTACCCTTTTCTCATTTCTTTCCTCCCTTTTCAAAGGCGACGATGCGCTGCTTCTGCGTTTGTGCCTCTTGCGACCTTTTGCCATCCCTCTCCCACCTCACACTCCATGTCTGATTCTGTGAGGTCGGGGAGGGGTACCAGCTCCACTCTTTCACTTGTTGTTGTTGGTGATGTTTGCACTGGAGTCTCTGTTGCAGCTGCATTTGGTATTGCTGTTGTTGTTGTTAATATTTCCACTGCTGCTGCTGTTTTTGATTTCCGTGGAGTGGGTATGGGTGCCACGGACCTATCGTTCCTGGTTGCCGCTTGTCCTGTTGCTGGTAGCCGTGGAGCCGGATTCGGAAGGAGGGGGGTTTTCTCCTTTCTCAGGGTCTTCTCGTTGCAGAAGGCCCTGAGGTGAGTCTTCGATCCACAGCGAAAGCATTTCGGGCGTTTGCCCTCAACACTTATGAGCCGTTATCGAAGTCTATCACATCCGGGATAGCTTCGATGCACTCCTGGTTGGTTTGGATTAGCATCTCAATGGAGGAGCCGACCCAATCTTCTCTTACTTTTTTCTGTACTTGCAGTACAGTTGTTTTGTCCTCGATTCTGACGAGGACAGACGCGGCCAGCCAAGAAGGGGTCATTCCGGGGGGGGGGACGTGGGTCAGTTTGACCCTCACAATTTTTTGCCCGCAGTAGGAGGGCACCAACACCATTTCCTCGCTCCTTAGGGTCACTACTGATTGGGCCTTTGCCTCCTGGGGTGTGGCAAAAAGTACGTCTACGGTGGCATATTTTTTGCCTCGGGTGATGTGCGTTTTCCGCTGCCACACAGACCCCAAGGCTTTTTGTATTTGGGCCTCTGTGGCTCTTTCCACCCTACGGGATTTTGTACTTACTGTACGGTACGTGACCGTACAGTGCTCTTGGGTTTCGAAAAATTTTTCCGCTGCCTTGCAGATTGCTCGGTGTCCGTTCTTTGTCACCATCTCTTCGCTTCCTCTAATTCCTCATTTGTTATGAGGATTGTTTCCAAGTTTTTCGCAATACCTGCAAATGAGATTGGTTTTTCTCTGCTGTTGTTGTTGCCGTCAGAGCTGCTGGTACTTTTGTTGTTGCTGCAGGTACTACGACTACTGCCTCCGCCGCTGTTGCTGTGGTTGTTGTTGGTGTTGCTGCTGCTAATCCTGTTGTTGTTTATGCTGCTGGTGATGCTGTTGCGGCTGCTACTGTTGTTTTCATTGTCACTGTTGCTGTTGTTATTACGGCTGCTACTGCTATTATTCCTGACGTCAGACGAATGAACTGGGTTTTCGTATTTCCCGCACACCTGTTTCGTCGCTGTCGTCGTCGTCGTGGAGAAACCTTGCACGCTTTGCACGAGACTTTTCTTTTCTTTCGTCACTTGCGAAAGAGAAGGGAGGGAGAGAGACACATTTAAAGAAGGGAGGGAGAGAGACAATCTTCTCTCTGCTGTAGTGATGATTGAGGAAGAAGAAGACGGAATGAGTGGGAGTGACGTATGAAATTTCTTTTTCGTAGCCATGTTGTTTTTTGTTTAAAATGAAATTTTGGGTACAAAACCCAATAACTGGTTATTTAACCCCGAAGGGCCAAATAACGGACAGAAATACCCCTCTCACGAGGAGGAGGGTGTCTTTATCAACAATTTGGTTCAAGTTTTAAACAATTTACAATTGTTTTAACGGTTAAAAATTACTATACCTTACAGAGCCGAGCCTCCGTCAACCATGGCATTCAATAATAATAATAATAATATCGATTGCTTGGATAGATTATAAAAAAGCATTCGATAGTTTGCCACACAGTTGGATTGAAAAATGTTTAGAGATTTTCAAAAAATCCCCCGTTGTCAGGAGGTTTTTGTCATTCAGTATGAAGACATGGAAAACGACAATCCTTTTGTATAGTGAAACAAAATCACTGGAAGCTGGAGAAGTTAATATTAATTGTGGAATTCTTCAGGGTGACTCTTTATCACCGCTTTTATTCTGCATCGCACTTATACCATTATGTAAAATGCTCAATGAAACAAAACATGGATATAAAGTCTATGACAAAACCATTAATCACCTGTTCTACATGGATGACCTGAAACTATTTGCAAAAAATGAAGAACAATTGCAAGGGCTATTATCCACTGTGGAGCAGTTCAGTGATGACATTAAAATGGAGTTTGGACTAGATAAATGCGCCAAAGCAACGTTCACCAGAGGAAAGCTGCTGAAGAGTTCAGACATTAATCTTGATCGGGGGAACGTGATAAGAGAACTTGATCAAGAACAAACTTACAAATATTTAGGTGTCTGTGAAGGTGACGGAATCAAGCACTCGACAATGAGGGAAAGGATAAGGAAGGAATGTTACCGCAGAGTCAGAGCAATCTTAAGAACGGTATTTAATGCAAGGAATAGGATCGATGCCATAAACACGCTTGCCATACCAGTAGTAACCTACAGTTACAATGTCATCAACTGGTCAAGCACAGAGATCCGTAGGCTCGATACAAAAATCCGAAAATTCTTAACCATGCACAGAATGCATCACCCTAAGGCAGACATAGATAGAATATATCTCCCTAGGAAAGAAGGAGGACGTGGGTTAATCCAGTTAGACATTGCGTTGAAAACTGCAACAATTGGATTATCCACATATCTAAGGGAATCACATGATTGGATGATCAAACTCGTTTTGAAACACGAAAGCATCAAAAGATCATATTCCATTACAAAAGATGCACAAAGATACAGTAATGGACTACAAATTTCAGAAGTCCCATTTACTGCTGAAATGGAAAACACAGAAAAAGCAAAGCAGGTAAAAGTAACTGCAAAGAAAGAACTGCTACTGAAACTGGCTAAGCAATGGCAAGAAAAGCCTCTGTATGGAAAATACCCAGAGCGTGCTAACAATCCTGATGTTGACAAAACTTTAACCCATCAGTGGTTGGCATCCTCTGGACTGAAATCGGAGACTGATGCACTGATTACATCGGCACAAGATCAGTGTCTGCCAACAAAAAATTACCAAGCCAACATAATAAAAAATTGGTGCAGCCCATTATGCCGTGTATGCAAAAAACAACCAGAGACCATTGACCATATAATTTCAATGTGCAGTCCTATAGCTCCAACCGAATACCTAAACAGGCATGACAGAGCTGCACAATACATACATTGGATAATGTGTAAGCATTTTGACCTGCCCCATCAAAAGAATTGGTGGGAGCATCAACCACCTCCCATACTTGAAAAAGATCACATCTCAATCTTGTGGAACTTTAGCATCCAAACAGACCGAAAAATAGATGCAAATAGACCTGATATAATATTGAAGGACTTTCAAAAGAGAGTATGCCTGCTAATTGATATGTCTGTTCCAATAGACAAGAATGTATCTATAAAAACATTTGAAAAATTGAGCAAGTATAAGGACCTGGAGATAGAAATTGGAAAAATGTGGAAATTGAGAACTAAAACAATACCAGTGGTTGTAGGCGCTCTGGGAATGATACCTAAGGGGTCTAATGACTACTTATCGCAAATCCCAGGAAACCCGCGTATAGGAGAAATACAAAAGATAGTACTAATTGGAACTGCCCATATACTAAGTAAGATTCTGTCAATATAAGTACATCACAAGTCTAAACACTAAAGATGCATGTGTGAATATGTATGTTCTTTCTTGAACAAGGCGGACCTTGTTGTCTCTTGAGGTCACTGGTTGTGACTTGGTGATAACTCGTATGAACATAAAGCAAGATAAATGCAACTGTAATAATAATAATAATAATAATAATAATAATAATAATAATAATAATAATAATAAATACAACAGCCAGATAACGGCAATTTCACCACTACCGCTCACTACTGCCATCATTACCACCACTATCCCAGCACCGCCACCACCACTCCTTCACTCCTTCACTGCTACCACCGCTACAACACCATCACTACGGTAATACGACCACATCACCACCACCACTGCCTCGGTATCGACATCACCACCACCACATTCTCAGTATCGCTACCGCCGCCAGTGTCCACTTCACCCAGCTGGCTGCTGCCACCACATTATAGAATTCCTACTACTAAAAAAGAGGAAGGCATCAAAATATATAGATAGACTCAAAAGAAAAAAGAAAAAAACAAACAACAAAACCAAAGCAGCACAGCAACAACAGCAAAAAACGAGAAAAACAAACAGAGGAAAACAAAAACAAAAAAAAACAAAAAAACGTAAAGAAAATAAGAATGAAGAGAGAAGCAGGCGGACGGACAGACAAGAGGGGGGAAAAACTAAAACTAAAATAACAAAAACTAAGTCAGACATTCGAATACTACATTACAATGAAACTTATGCTTATTCATTTTTGGGGTTTTTTCTGCCTGTGTGTTTGTTTGTTTATGTGTGTTCGTATACAGCGTGGTGATAATGCCACACAAGGGCCAAGTGGAACGGCGAAACCACAGATGGCTATGTAACCATACATTCGCCAATCCTCGATAAGAGTGTTTAAATATCGAACATAAACAGTTCGAATAACGGTGAAATGGAGACTAGAACGTCATGTGACAGACTCTCACCCAACAGGTGCCCCCTGGCTCAGCAGCAGGAACCTGACTGTCAACCAAATACTGCTGATGTTGGAGGAAGAAGAAGAAGGAAAGGGGGCAGAACCATCTGTACGAAAGAATTGAATAGAACTGTTATGCAATGTTACCTGAAAAGTAACCCCAAGGAGAGGGGCTACAGGAGACGGATGTATAATATCTGGAACGAGATTGGTCTATTTAAATTAGATGAACAAAAATTGGCCGGGCAGGCTCGGATAATAAGAACTAATGGGTGGATAAGCGAGCTGGAACTGGAGGAACTGAGCAGAGAGAATGGCTTGGAGATGGCGGGTGTAGTATGCCAGACAAGCGAGCCAGTGGGAAATGAAGGTGAAGAGGTCCTGAGAACGGAGGAACCACCCGAATCAGACAATGATCTGAATACTGAGATAAATAATACCTGGAACAGAGATACGGCCACTGAGGAGATGAATGCTGACGGGCTAGGACAAGATTCGGTTGACATCCTAAATTTAGTGGTAGATGAATTGAACAATGATAGTGGGAGACCTATGAACCTAAGATTTGTAGACAAGAAAAAGTTAAAAGAAACAACAGCTAAGGTAAACTAAGTCATCCCATACCTTGAGGCGAGGAGCCTTCACCAGTGCAACAATATCCTCAAAGTAACAGCAAATACGGTGAGGAAACTACTTGGTATAAAAGCGAGAGGAAACAACAGACAAGAAAGAGCAGAGCCGTTGTGGAAGAAACGACTGAGTGGTCAAATCGGGGAAATGAGAAATGACATAGGAAAGCTTGAGTCACTACTGAATGGGACACTAAAAAACATAGGCACTAAAAATAGACTGGAAATAAAGTACAAATCTAGGAGGAAAAAGCTAAATATTATCATAGAGGAACTGAAGCAACGCATTGTAGCAAAGAGTGCAAAAAGCAGGCGATACGAGAACAGAGTCAGTCAGTATAAACAGAACCGCATGTTCGACAACAACCAGAAGATGCTGTTTGGACAGCTTGAGGGGAAAGAAAGAGGCAACGACTTGATTCCTGGGGCGGAGAAAACTAAAACATTCTGGAGAGGAATATGGGAACAGGATGTTAGACATAATGTCCAGGCAGGGTGGATTGAGACAGTACAGAGGGAGATCGGTGAGCAGGCACACCAACAAACTGATTTGAGTATCACAGTTGAAACTCTTAAGGGGCAGGGCAAAAAACTAACCAACTGGAAATCACCAGGCCCAGATGGTGTGCAGGGGTATTGGATTAAAAATTTAACATCCCTCCACCCGAAGCTGACGGCCATGTTCAATGACTGCTTGGTGTCGGGTGAGGTGCCAGAGTGGTTGACAAAAGGTACCACAGTTCTGATAATGAAAGACCGAATCAAGGGTAATGATGTTACCAACTATAGACCTATCACATGTCTGTCCGTAATGTGGAAACTGTTGACGAGCATTGTGTCTGAGGAAACCTACCATCACCTCCACACAAACAACATGTTACCGGATGAACAGAAAGGATGCCGAAAGAAGTCACGTGGTACAAAGGACCAGTTACTTATTGATAAGATGGTAATGGGGAATTGCAGGAGGAGACACACTGATCTTGCCATGGGATGGATAGACTACAGAAAGGCATTTGACATGGTGCCTCATTCTTGGATCACCAAAAGCCTGGAGATCTTCAGGGTGGCAGATAACATCAGACAGTTGCTGGGCAGGAGTATGAGGTCCTGGGAGACAGAGTTGACATCAACTGGAGTATCCTTGGGAAGCGTGAAGATCAAGAGAGTTATCTTCCAGGGAGATAGCCTGTCCCCTCTGTTGTTTGTCCTTGCCCTGATGCCCTTGACCATTATGCTGCGAAAAGGGAGAGCAGGATACAAGTTGGGAAAGGGAGAGCTTACCATCAATCACCTCCCCTTCATGGACGATCTTAAGCTCTTCGGGAAAAGTGAGAAGGAGTTGGATGTGCTTGTTGACACTGTCCGTATTTTCAGCAGTGATATATGTATGCAGTTTGGTATTAGTAAATGTGGAGTCATTGTGATGAGGAGGGGTAGGTTGAGCAGAAGTAACGGGATCCAGATACAAACAGGTGAGATGATAAAGGAAATTGACTCTGAGGAAGGATACAAGTATTTGGGCGTTCTGGAGGCTAATGGCATAAAGAACAAAAAAATGAAGGAATTGTTAAGAACTGAATACATTCGGAGAGTAAGGAGCGTATTGAAGTCACATCTGAACAGCAGAAATGCCATAAGCGCAGTAAATTCCCGAGCTGTGTCTATTATTAGGTACAGTGCGGGAATTCTGAGATGGAATGTTGCTGAACAAAAAGAAATGGATAGGAAGACTAGGAAGCTATTGACTATCTACAGCATGTTCCACAAGAGGAGTGATGTCGATAGACTCTACTTAAGGAGATCTGAGGGTGGAAGATGTCTTATCAGCATAGAGGACTGTGTTCAGATGGAGAAAAACAACATATACAAATACGCGACCTATAGTAAGGAGCCAATGCTCAGAACTGTACTGAAGGAGGGGTCAGTAGGCCAGGGGATGTCCAAGGAGGAAATAACATCAAGGAGGAAGAGCAGCCTTAAGGGAAAATCCCTTCATAGTACCTTCTTTGAGAAAACTGAATTTAGAGATCCACAGACATGGAACTGGTTGAGAAGAGGAGACCTCAAAAGGCTATAGAAGGAAGGCTAATGGCTGCGCAGGAGCAGGCCCTCAAAATGAAGTGGTTGAAGCACCATATTTACAAGGAGGAGGCTAGCCCACTGTGCAGGATCTGTGGAGAGAGAGAGGAGACTGTGGCTCACATTGTGTCCGAGTGTAAACACCTAGCCCAGACCCACTATAAGGGTTGGAGAAACGATGTGATGGGCAGGGTGATCCACTGGCACCTGTGCAAAGTAAACAATTTACCACATTCTGAGAAATGGTATGAGCATAGGCCAGAAGCGGTGATGGAGAACAATCAGGTGAAGGTGCTGTGAGATTTTAGGATACAGACGGACAAAAAACTGGAACACAATAGACCTGACCTGGTGGTTGTGGACAAAGAAAAAAGATCGTGTCTGATTGTGGATGTGGCCTGCCCTTTCGAAACGAGAGTGCAAGAGAAGGAGAGGGAGAAAATTAACCGATACCAGGACCTAAATTGGGAGGTGAAAAGGATTTGGAACTGCCATAAGGTCAAAGTGATCCCGATTGTCATAGGCGCACTGGGCACTATCTCCAAAAGTTTCCAGGGATGGTTAAAGAAAATCGGCCCCTTCACGCTTTTTGGAACGCTTCAAAAGGCATGCTTGCTTGGAACAGCAAGAACCCTCCGATACGTCCTGAATATCTGAGGCTGCAGGTAGTGGCTTGATATTCATTCCAACGGACTTTCCAGTTAACCAACATCAATGACTGAGATTCAAGGAATAACAACAATAATAATAATAATAATCATAATGTTTTCTTTATTAACCACAAGGGTTTACATAAAGTAGACATTAAGGACAGTACAGGACAATACAGGACGGTACAAATGGGCATTTCTGCGTGTAAAAAAAAACAGAGGTTGAAATAAAATAACAAAGAAAAATTCCCCAATATGGGGGAGACTTCCGAGGGACATTTGTGGAGAAAGCCCATTAAAAGACCACAGTGGCCCTGACCACCAGGGTAAGTGCCCTCTCCCAGTTTTCCACCTTTAATTTACAGACACATACTCAGAGAAGGCCCATTCATTCGGGCCATACTTGCTTCTCTCACCCATCTTTCAACAAAATGCTGGGAAGAGAGCACTTCCCTCTCTACCCTGATTTTCCTTTTCAGATGAAATTTGAAAAAGTTAATCAGGGCATCACCGAAGAGGTAAGTGCTCGTCTTCAGCCCTTTCAAACGTGTCCAGCATACTATCTCTTTCGCCATAGCCACCAGACAGATAAAAACTGCCTGTCCGTCCCGGCTAAAGGAAGAGGGCGGGGCAATCCTCACGATGGACTCAGCTGATAGCTGGATCCGTCCTACACGTGACAGCAGGTGTTCGACATAAACCCACAAGTCAGCAATGCTCGGACACTGGACGAGTGCGTGCAGGACGGTTTCGTCGCCCTGTGCGCATCTCGGACATGCCCGGCTGACGGCACCTCCATGCCTGTAAAGTTTATCCCGAACTGGCAAACACCCCAGTAGCACTGCCAGGCCAGGCATTTCTGGAAGTTGTCCATAGACCCCGGCCCGAAAGTCCTTCCGAAGAGATTGGCTAGTTGATTTTCGTCGACGCCTAGAGTTTCTCCAAGTACGTCGTCGCTCTTCCCCTCCACTAAACCCCTATAGAACGCCAAGGTGGAGTTTCCACCGATCACATTGCCCGATTGGTCGAGGGCTGTGAGCGCCTGAAGACTATCCAGTCTCCAAGCGCTCCCTCTCGGTCTTCGCTTGACCCAGGACTGCAGCTCCGTCAAGGAGACGAGCTGGGGAAAAACGTGTCTAGCAAACGGCGACCACACCTGATCACCGTCGAGGAAGAGGTGGAGATGTCGTAGCCTGAGCGCGTGTCTGCACATCATCAGCCACGGCATGCCCAGCCCTCCACGTAGCGGGTGTTGACAGCAGATGGACCGCCTGACCATCGGAGCGCGTCCCTTCCACAAGAAGCGAAAGAGAAAACGCTCCAGCGCAGTAAGGCGGGGCTTAGGACAAGGTACGACGGTCAGGCGGTAGTAGATGACGGACGCGATGTACGCGTTAGCCACCTCCGCTCGACCTTTCTAGGATAGCTTCCTCTCGGCCCATTTCTGGGTGAGAGAAGACACCCTGCTCGTCACCTCGTCCCAGTTTTTGTCCGTCTGGAGGTCTGGACCGAACCAGACCCCTAGCAATTTAACCGGCCCGTCCGTCCAGCGCCCTACAACGGTGTTGGACGGCATGGACCTGCCTCTCCAGGTGCCGAGCTGCAGGCCCACTGACTTTTCTTGGTTGATCATTGCTCCTGTCACCGCTTCGTATTCTTTTAGTGTAGTGCCGATCGTCTCGATGTGTTTGGCGTTCGACACCACGACGGTGACATCGTCGGCATATGCTGACACGGATCTTCCGCATCCTAGTTCGCGCGGGACCCCCCTCAACGTCTCCAGTTTGTGCAGTAATGGCTCGAGAGTCAATACGTACAATAGGGTCGAGAGGGGACATCCTTGGCGGACCGAGCGCATGTTGTTGAACGGTTCCGAAAGGTGACCGTTCACTCTCACTACAGAGCAGATGTCGCCGTGCATGGCAGCGATCCAGCCTCTGAAGTCGGGCCCAAAGCCAGCCGCCCTCAGGACTGCCGCTAGGTAACGATGGTCGACCCTATCGAAGGCTTTCGACTGATCTAAATTTATCAAAGACCCACCCGTGCCAGGTTCCCTAGCTACCCTCTCTACAATGTATCGCAAGAGGTGGAGGTTGTCGTGGATGGAACTGTCGGGAATGGCGCATGTCTGCGCCTCTCCCACCAGACCACCAACGACAAGCGCCAACCTCTTTGCTAGCACCTTGGCCAAAATCTTGAACTCTGTGTTTAGCAGAATTATGGGCCTAAAATTATCTATGTTATCCCCCTTGTTCGGATCCTTTCTCAGCAGCGCCACCGCTCTTCGGCTCACAAGCTGGGAATTCTCCCGTTCTGTTGCCAGTTGCAGTAGACGTCCGCCAAGAGGCCTCTGAACAAGTCTGGCATTTGTACGTAAAGTTCATAGGGCAGACCATCCAAACCAGGCGATTTACCCCTTGTGCAACTAGTCATTGCATCCCGTACTTCAGCGGTTGTTATCGGCTTTTCGCAACACTCCGCTTCAGTGGCCGAAATCCGCGGCAGTCCGTCGAGGTAGACACTAAAGTCCATCCCTCGATCCGGCCCGCCACTGCCCCCGAACAGTTGGGCGAAGTGTCGCTGAAAAGCTTCACACATTTGCCCGGGATCGAGTAGCATGCGCCCGTCGTGGTCCACCAAAGACCGGATCGTGGCTTTGTTGCCACGACGCGCCTCCGCCACTCGGGCCCATTGAATGGCTTTCGTCCCTTCGTGTCTGAGAGCACGCACCCTAGCTCTGACAACGCAGCCTTCGTGCTTTGCATTGAAGAATTGGTCAAGGGCCAATTTCGCCGCAAGTACGTCAGATGCGATGCCTTTGCTAAGCGCCTCATCTAACTTTCTAACTAATTCTCCCTCTGCTCTATTTTTCTCTATTGCTAAAGTCTTACTAAACCTAATGGACTCTATTCTAGTTGCTCTTTTCAGGGCAAACCACCACTTGTTGTTGACGATGGCCCCCGTCAACGCCCGCTTAACTAGTTCGCTAATCCGGTCTCTGTAGGCCTTGCGCGCTGGTAGGGACGCGTTTAGCTTCCAGTAGCCGGGTCCTCGTCTATGAAGCCTATCTAAGTCAAGCACACAGTTCACGAATATGTGGTCTGTGTAGCTGACTATCTTGAATTGTGGACAGCCTATGCTAGACCTATCTATTTCCCTACAAAATACTCTATCTAGATATGATCTGGGTGACCCTATGCGATTTGTCCAAGTCCACATTGGTACATTCGGGAAATCCATTCGGTACCTGTCAGACAGTTCAAAACGCCTGAGCAGGTTGGTGAGGCTCTTGCACCCTCCACCCCTATCCGCTAATCCCACACAGTCCCAGCGTGCATCTAAGATCCCGTTCCAGTCGCCCACTAACACTAAAGAGCGGGACGTTCCAAGAAAGGTCTCCAGACGCCGGAAGAAATCAGGCCGCCCTGCTCCTGTCGGGGCGTAGACGGCCACTAACCTGAAAGCTTGCCCGTCTCCGCTGGTCACGTCCAGCAACACCAACTTACCCTCTGGGTCCAGGAAGATGGCCCGTATGGCAAGATCCAAATCTCTCCGAAAAAGCACAGCAACTCCTCCTCCCGATCCCGGACGGCTGGGAGATGCGTTCACATCGTAGCCGCCGAAGATCGGTGCGAAAGCCTGTGCTTCGGAGATTCTGGTCTCGCTGATGGCCACTACATCTATGTTTAGTGACCTGAGGTCGTTGAGCAGGTGGCCCTGCTTCCATGACGACCCCAAGCCACGCGCATTTATGCTGCCTATTCTGAGTGAGGTCATGTTGAAAAGGAGTGGAAAAGATGGGAAAGACCACTTACCTTACTTCTCGTAGGGGAAGGACGGTTTTTCCATCCTTTTCACTGCTTGTGGCCTCCTCAGGAATGATGTCCTTATAAATCCTCCTGGAGAGTGCTTGTCGGAAGTCTCCGATGTCTTTGGGGAATTTCTGTTTAGTGTCATGTACTTTTTCTGTGTGATGCGAGTGATTTGTATGTGTGGAGGTGGTGTGAATTTTGGGGTTGTTGTGTAGTCTTTTTCTGTGATGCTGGTGTTGTGTTGGATGTAGTGTAATAATTGTTTGTTGTTCAAATTTAATGCTGTGTAGTGTGTATCGTTTTGGTTGTTTTGTTTTGTTTGCGTTTGTTGTGGGTTTGTTTCTGTTTCGCATTTTGGTGACTTTTGTGGTGTAGGTGATGGTGGTGTTGGGGTTAATGATGGTGATGGTGTTGGTGATGCTGGTGTGGATGGTGGCATATCTGTCCTAACATTTTTGTTTCTTAATTTATTTGTTTCCCTCTGTATTTTGTTTTTGCAGTGTATGCAAAAAACAACCAGAGACCATTGACCATATAATTTCAATGTGCAGTCCTATAGCTCCAACCGAATACATAAACAGGCATGACAGAGATGCACAATACATACATTGGATAATGTGTAAGCATTTTGACCTGCCCCATCAAAAGAATTGGTGGGAGCATCAACCACCTCCCATACTTGAAAAAGATCACATCTCAATCTTGTGGACTTTAGCATCCAAACAGACCGAAAAATAGATGCAAATAGACCTGATATAATATTGAAGGACTTCAAAAAGATGGTATGCCAGCTAATTGCTATGTCTGTTCCAATAGACAAGAATGTATCTATAAAAACATTTGAAAAATTGAGCAAGTATAAGGACCTGGAGATAGAAATTGGAAAAATGTGGAAATTGAGAACTAAAACAATACCAGTGGTTGTAGGCGCTCTGGGAATGATACCTAAGGGGTCTAATGATTACTTATAGCAAATCCCAGGAAACCCGCGTATAGGAGAAATACAAAAGATAGTACTAATGGGAACTGCCCATATACTAAGGAAGATTCTGTCAATATAAGTACATCACAAGTCTAAACACTAAAGATGCATGTGTGAGTATGTATGTTCTTTCTTGAACATGGCGGACCTTGTTGTCTCTTGAGGTCACTGGTTGTGACTTGGTGATAACTCGTATGAACATGAAGCAAGATAAATGCAACTGTAATAATAATAATAATAATAATAATAATAATAATAATAATAATAATAATAATAATTATAATAATAATAATAATTTTTTCCAGTTAACCAACATCAATGACTGAGATTCAAGGAATAACAACAATAATAATAATAATAATAATAATAATAATAATAATAATAATAATAATAAGAAGAAGAAGAAGAAGAAGAAGAGAAGAAGAAGACTGGAAGAGATGCTCGCGGTGGATGGAGTGTTATGGAAAAGCTTCAGTAAGTTTTTTGATTTTTAACATATTTAAAACCATTGTGATATAACAATTTGTAGTACAAATGTGACATTAAGGACCGGGCTTAACTTTCAGGAAATGAGGACCAATAATATTCTGTTATATCGCTCAAATATTCAATTTTGTATTATAAATTTTATATTCAAAAAAGAAAGTGGAAGAAAACCCCCTCTGTCTACACTATATAGAACAGCCAAATAACAGCAATTTCACGACCACAACAACCTAGATACACCACCTATCCCATCACGCGTCTGTGTACACTAAATACAACAGCCAGATAACGGCATTTTCACCACCACCACCAATGCCAGCATAATAATAATTGTTTCTACCTTTTGGCCCAAGGCCAGCAAAATACCCAGTGCATTACTGGTACTTTATTTTATCTACCCCGTAACGATGAAAGGCAAAGTTCACCTTGGCGGGTTTTGAAATCAGACCGTAAAGGGATGTAACTATGCTGGGAAGCATGGCATCCGAGCCTCTACCGATACTGCCAATGCCAATAATAATAATTACTATTATTGTATCTCAAGTTTTCTCAAAATGTTTAATTCAAATATTAAGGAAATATGTCAACATATATATTAAACATACGCGACAAACCGCATAGATATACAGATCAAACAAACGGATCCTACTACAGTCTATTCAACAGAACTAAGTAACGATAACGCCATCACTATAGTCACCGACGCCGCCACCACTCCATCATTGCTACCACTATCCCATCACCGCCGCCACCACTACTTCATTGCTACCACCACTATTCCCCCACTACCTTCTGTTAACTTAAGAAAGGGGAAAGTGGCGGTATCAGTAGACGGTCAAACGTCAACGGCTATGGCACTGCTGGCTCCCCCCTTCCCCACCAACAATAGAAAATGCCCCAGCACCACCACCGACAGAGCCAACAACAACAACAGGCAACTTCAACAAAAAGTATATTATATTATTAATAATAATTTCATTCTTAAGCCACGCAATGCTCACATTAAGGAACCACTCATGATAATAACAATTTAAAAACAACAAAAAAACAAAACCACGTGACCAAGAAATACCGGGATGGCGGCCAGCGAGGAATAGTCGTGTCTCTAGAGGAGGACGACCCCTCTAGTCTTGGTTTACACTCGTCCTAGAAGTGGTAACACGAAATGATTACCCCTTGGCGGATAAGGATAAAACGCGACAAAATAAAGTAAATGTCTAATGATAAAATCTCATACCGGATCGGCCGTCACCCGGGTCAAAAAGGGCCACGTCCCTCAGAGAGGAGCCAGACTGGGGTCGAAAAATCAGCTAATGGTTCAAACCTTCCCATCACTTCGGAGCTGGAGACCTCCCATAACTGGTATACTCCTACTGTTGGCCCTCCATGCTCCCCACCAAGAAAAAGAGAGGAAAATGATCAAGGGAAGACAATAAAGAAGTACTTGAGGCTTTCTACACTGCCATGTACTACCCAGCAAGTAGATCAAATACAGAACAGACATATATCAACTGGAAAAAGAAACATCCCCAAAACAGAGGCTATATTGACAGTAACAAACTAGCCAATATACGAAGAAATATTGTAAAAAAAAGTTACTAACTGATATAGAAATTGATCAGATCAAGCTATTAGCACAAAGTCAGCGAAGGGAAAATGAAACATGTGTCAGTGAAAACGAGGTAAATTGTAACACTTCGAATCCCAGGGTTGGGGCGGAATCACTGACAGCAGAACAAATTAAAGAAAGGATCGAAAAAGTGGAGGGAGTGCATGCTAAAGATGAAACTCAAAATGAAAATAATGAGATCAGAAATGATAAAGAAATGAATGAGAATAAACTTGCCAACTTGAAGGATGAAATTTTGATTGCATGAATGAAAATGAAAGAATCTGACATGGGTAAACGAGACACTCTCCCTAAGATCCAGAACTCCAAACAGAACCAAAAGATAATACACAAAACTAACATAATTCTCAAAAACATTATCATCACAAACAAAATAAATATTACTGATCTAAATCACCTCTATTATGCATCGGCTAAAGTCCCCACTCACTTATGTGGAGTGAAAGTGAAAAAAACAAAGGAATTCCGACAAAAATCTACTTGGCAAGAGAACATCAATCGCCAAATAAACCTTCTCCGATCTGACAGAGACATTTTAACAAACTACAAAGTAGGTGAACATGTTAAACAAACGAAACTTAGAAAATTGAAAAAAAAGTACAGTATAAAATCAACATGTGACATAGACATGCTGATAGAAGTAATCAAGCAAAAAGTGTCGGCCAAAGCTGCTCGTATAAGGCGCTTTGAAAAACGATCTAGATTCTATAAGGACAATAATATGTTCAAAAACAACCAAAGAAACTTCTACATAAAAATTGGTAAGTCAACAATAACTGCTAAATCAATACCACCCAAGGAGGAAGTGCAAGAATTCTGGGAAAAGATCTGGGCCGAAGAAAAAGTTCATAATATACATACCCCATGGATAGACAGACAAATGAAAGATACAGCTCACCTTGAGGAACAAATATGGGAAAATATAACAGTTGAAGAGTTGCGTTTGGCTCTTAGAAAAACCAGCAAATGGAAATCCCTGGGAAAAGACCAAATACCAAATTTTTGGATAAATGTTTTCCACAGAGTCTCATGATCTGTTAGCCCAACTTTACAATGAAATAGTTAAGGAGCCAGAAAAGATACCATCGTGGCTAGTTAACGGCATTACATTCCTACTTCCGAAGAATGATGAGACAAACAATCCCAGAAATTACAGACCGATAACTTGCTTGACCACAATGTATAAAATGTTAACATCAGTCCTAAATGAATATACATATGACCACCTGATAACAAATGATCTATTTCCCAGAAAGGGTGTAAACGAGGCTCATACGGCTGTAAAGATCAGCTTTTGGTTAACAAAATGATACTGGAAGATTGTCATAATAGACACAACAATCTTTCAATTGCTTGGGAAGATTATAAAAAAGCATTCGATAGTTTGCCACACAGTTGGATTGCAAAACGTTTAGAGATTTTCAAAATATCTCCGTTGTCAGGAGGTTCCTGTCATTCAGTATGAAGACATGAAAAACGACACTCCTTTTGAATAGTGAAAAAAAAATCACTGGAAGCTGGAGAAGTTAATATTAATTGTGGACTTTTTCAGGGTGACTCTTTATCACCGTTTTTATTCTGCATCGCACTTATACCATTAAGTAAAATGCTCAATGAAATAAAACATGGATATAAAGTCTATGACAAAACCATTAATCACTTGTTCTACATGGATGACCTGAAAATATTTGCAAAACATGGGCTATTATCCACTGTGAAGCAGTTCAGTGATGACATTAAAATGGCGTTTGGACTAGATAAATGCGCATAAGTTGACCAGTGGAAAGCTGCTGAAAAGTTCAGACATTAATCTTGATCAGGGAAATGTGATAAGAGAACTTTATCAAGAGGAAACATACAAATATATAGGTGTCTGTGAAGGAGACGGAATCAAGCACTCGACAATGAGGGAAAGGATAAGGAAGGAATGTTACCGCAGAGTAAGAGCAATCTTAAGAACAGAATTTAAAGCAAGGAATAGGATCGATGCCATAAACACGCTTGCCATACCAGTAGTAACCTACAGTTACAATGTCATCAACTGGTCAAGCACAGAGAACCGTAGTCTCGATACAAAATTTAGAAAATTCTTAACCATGCACAGAATGCATCACCCTAAGGCAGATACAGATAGAATATATCTCCCTAGGAAAGAAGGAGGACGTGGGTTAATCCAGTTAGAGATTGCGTTGAAAACTGCAACAATTGGATTATCTACATATCTAAGGGAATCACATGATTGGATGATCAAACTCGTTTTGAAACACGAAAGCATCAAAAGATCATACTCAATTACAAAAGATGCACAAAGATACAGTAATGGACTACAAATCTCAGAAGTTCCATTTACTGCTGAAATGAAAAACAGAAAAAGCAAAGCAGGTAAAAGTAACTGCAAAGTAAGAAATGGCAAGAAAAGCCTCTGTATGGAAAATACCCAGAAAGAGCTAACAATCCTGATGTTGACAAAACTTTAACCCATCAGTAGTTGGCATCCTCTGGACTGAAATAGGAGACGGAAGGTCTGATTATATCAGCACAAGATCAGTGTCTGCCAACAAAAAATTACCAAGCCAACATAATAAAAAGTGGATGCAACCCTTTATGCCATGTATGTAAAAAACAACCAGAGACGATTGATCATATAATTTCAATGTGCAGTCCTATAGCTCCAACCGAATACATAAACAGGCATGACAGAGCTGCACAATACATACATTGGATAATGTGTAAGTATTTTGACCTATCTCATCAAAAGAATTGGTGGGAGCATCAACCACCTCCCATACTTGAAAAAGATCACATCTCAATCTTGTGGAACTTTAGCATCCAAACAGACCGAAAAATAGATGCAAATAAACGTGATATAATACTGAAAGACTTTAAAAAGAGGGTATGCCTGCTAATTGATATGTCCGTTCCAGTAGACAAGAATGTATCTATAAAAACATTTGAAAAATTGAGCAAGTATAAGGACCTGGAGATAGAAATTGAAAAAATGTGGAAATTGAGAACTAAAACAATACCAGTGGTTGTAGGTGCTCTAGGAATGATACCTAAGGGGTCTAATGATTACTTATCGCAAATCCCAGGAAACCCGCGTATAGGAGAAATACAAAAGATAGTACTAATGGGAACTGCCCATATACTAAGGAAGATTCTGTCAATATAAGTACATCACAAGTCTAAACACTAAAAGATGCAAGTGTGTATATGTATGTTCTTTCTTGAACATGGCGGACCTTGTTGTCTCTTGAGGTCACTGGTTGTGACTTGGTGATAACTCGTATGAACATAAAGCAAGATAAATGCAACTATAATAATAATAATAGGCGCACTAGGTACTATCAAAAAGAGCTTCCAAGGATGGTTAAAGAAGATTAGTCCAGTCTCGCTTTTTTGGAGCACTTCAAAAGGCATGCTTGCTGGGAACAGCAAAAATCCTCCGATACGTCCTGAATATCTGAGGCTGCAGGTAGCAGTTTGATATTCCTTTCAATTTAACTTTCCAGTTAAATAACATCAAAGAACAACAATAATAATAATAATAATGCTTTCTTTATTAAACACAAGGATCGACATAAAATGTAACATTAAGCACAGCCCATGACGGTACAGGACGGTAGAAAGAGACATTTCTGTGTGTAAGAAAAAACAAAGTTTATATATATATAAAAAGCAAAAACAAAGGATGTAATAGTAAAATGAAAACAAAGGAATAATTCCCCAATAGGGGAAGACGTCCGACAGTCTCTCGTGGAGAAAGCTCACAAAATGCCCCGGTCAACCTGACCGCTAGGGCAAATCCCCTCTTCCACTTTTCCTCCTACGATACTACAGGCACACTCTCAGATTATGCCTATCCACACGGGCCATTCTTGCCTCACTCTCTCAACTTTCAACAAACTGGCTGGAAAGCAGCACTTCACTCTCCACCCTGATTTTTATTTTCAGGTGAAAACGTTAATGAGGGCGTCACCGAAGAGGAAAGTGCCCGTCTTCAACCGTTTGAGACTCGTCCACCATACGACCTCTTTTACCATGGCCACCAGGCAGATAAAAACTGCCTGTCCCTCCTGCTTAAAGGAGGGCGGTGGAACAATCTTCATAATGGACTCAGCTGATAGCCGGTTCTGTCCTACACGCCGCAGCAGATGTTCGACATAAACAACAAGTCAGCAATTAGCACAAACTCATCGAAGGGAAAAGGAAACATGTGCCAGGGAAAACGAAGGAAATTGTAACACTTTAAATCTCAGGGAGGGGACGGAATTACTGAGAGCAGAATAAATTAATGAAAGGATCGAAAAAGTGGAAGGTGTGCATGTTCAAGATGGAACTCAAAATGAAGACAATGAAGCGATTATCAATGATAAAGAAATAAATGCAAATGAACTCGCACACTTGAAGAATGAAATTATGATTGAATGGCTGAAAATGAAAGAATCTGACACGGAGGAACGAGACACTCTCCATAAAATCCAGAATTCCAAACAAAATCAGAGGATAATACGCAAGACTCGGATAGCTCTCAAAGACATTATCACCACAAATAAACTAAATATTACTGTACTAAATCATCTTTAATATGCATCGGCTTAAGTCTCTATTCACTTATGTAGCGTGAAAATTGAAAAGAAACAAAGGAATGCCCACAAAAATCCTACTTGGCAAGAGAACATCAATCACCAAATAAATCTTCTTCGATCTGACAGAAATTTTAGCAAACTATAAAGTAGGTGAACATGTTAAACAATCTAAACTCATAAAATTGAAAAGAAAATACAATATAAAATCAAAAAGCGACATACACAGGATGATCGAAACAAACAAGCCAAAAGTGCCGGCCAAAGCGTTCGTATAAGGCTCTTAGAAAAACGCTCCAGATTCTATAAGGATAATAACATGTTAAAAAATAACCAACAAATATTTTATAGAAAAATTGGCGAGTCAACAATAACTGATATATCAATGCCACCCAAGGAAGAAGTGCAAGAATGCTTCAAAAAGATCTGGGCCGAAGAAAAAGTTCATAATATACATGATCCTTGGATAAAGAGATTAAAGTCAAGATAATGTTCTCTTTGAGGAACAAACATGGGAAAATATAACAGTTGAACATCTGCGTTTAGCTCTTGGAAAATCCAGCAAATGGAAATCTTTTGATAAATGCCTTCACAGAGTCTCTTGGCTATTAACCCAACTTTACAATAAAATGGTTAAGGAGCCTTAAAAGATACCATCATGACATTAATGGCATTAGATTCTTACTTCCGATGAATAAAGGGACAAATAATCAAACAAATTACAGACCGATAACTTACTTGAACACAATGTATAAAATCGTAACATCAATCCTAACTGAATATACATATGATCACCTGATAGCGAATGATATATTCCCCAATGAGCAGAAAAGATGTAAACGAGGCTCATATGGCTGTAAGGATCTGCTTTTGATTGACAAAATGATTCTGGAAGAATGTCATAATAGACACAAAAATCTATAAATTGTTGAATAGATTACAAAAAACATTTGATAGTTTGCCACACAGTTGGATTTTAAAAGTGTTTAGAGATTTTCAAAATATATTCTGTTGTCAGGAGATTCCTGTCATTCAGTATGGAAGCATGGAAAACAACACTAACTTTGAACTGTGAAAAAAAGTCACTGAAGAAGTTGATGTGAATTGTGGAATTTTTCAGGGTGACTCTTTATCACCGTTTTTATTCTGCATCCTACTCATACCATTAAGTAAATTGCTCAATGAAACAAAACATGGATATAAATTCTATGACAAAATCCTTAATCACTTGTTCTACATGGATGACAGGAAGCTATTTGCAAAAACATTATGTGCAATTACAAGGGCTATTATCCACTGTGAAGCAGTTCAGTTATGATATTAAAATTAAGTCTGGACTAAATAAATGCGCCACGTTCATCACAGAAAAGCTGCTGAGAAGTTCAGACGTTAATTTTGATCGAGGGAATGTGATAAGAGAATTGATCAAAAGAAACTTATAAATATCTAGGTGTTTGTGAAGGAGACGGAATCAAGCACTCGTTAATGAGGGAAAGGATAAGGAAGGAATGTTACCGCAGAGTAAGAGCAATTTTAAGAAAGGAATTGATTGCAAAGAATAGGATCGATGCTATAAACACAGTTGCCATACCAGTAGAAATTTACAGTTTCAATGTCATCAACTGGTCAAGCACAGAGATCTGTAAACTCGATACGAAAGTTAGAAAAATCTTAAATTCTTAATCATGCATAGAATACATCGCCCTAAGGCAGATACATATAGAGTATATCTCCCTAGGAAAGAAGGAGGACGTGGATTAATCCAGTTAGAGTGCAACAATTGGATTATCTACATGATAAAACTCGTTTTGGCACATGAAAGCAACAAAATATCATACTTCGTTACAAACACAGAAAAAGCAAAGCAGGTAAAAGTAACTGCAAAGAAAGATGTACTAAAGAAACTGGCGATAAAATGGCAAGAAAAGCCTCTGTAGGGAAATAACCCAGAAAGAGCTAATAATATTGATGTAGACAAAAATTTAGTCCATCAGAGGATGGCATCCACGGGACTGAAAACGGATACCGAAGGACTGATTTTATCAGCACGATATCAGTCTCTGCCAACTAAAAATTATCAAGCCAACATCGTAAAAAATTGATGCAACCCATCATGCCGTGTATTTAAAAATATAACCAGAGAACATTGATCATATAATCTCAATGTGCAGTCCTAGAGCTCCAACCGAATACCTAAACAGGCACGACAGAGCGGCACAATACATTGGATAATGTGTAAGCATTTTAACCTGCCTCATCAAAAGAATTGGTGGGAGCATAAACAACCTCCCGCACTTGAAAAAATGTCACATCTCAATTTTGTGGAACTTTAGCGTCCAAACAAACCGAATAATAGATGCAAAGAGACCTGATATAATACTGAGGACTTTAAAAAAAGGGTATGCCTGCTAATTGAGATGACCGTACCTATAGACAAGAATGTTTCTATAAAAACGTTTGAAAAATTGAGCAAGAATAAAGACCTGGAAATAGAGATTGGAAAAAAAGTTGAGAACTAAATCAATGCCAGTGGTTGTAGTCGTTCTAGGAATGATACCTAAAGGGTATAATGATTACTTATCTCAAATCCCAGAAAACCCGCGTATAAAAGAAATACAAAAGATAGTATTAACGGGAAATGCCCATATACTAAGGAAGTGGCTGTCAATATAATTACATTACAAGTGTAAACACTTAAAGATACATGTTTGTATGTGTTTTTTCTTGAACATGGTGGACCTTGTTTTCTCTTGAGGTCACTGGTTGTGACTTGATGATAACTCGTATGAACATAAAGCAAGATAAATGAAAAAAATGATAATAATAATAAAATTATAATGTCAGTAATTTTGATGGGGGAGGGGAATGCCGATTATATTGGACCCTATATGTGACTAGAAATGTTTTTTATCGACCGCGGATAAATATGATTCGAAGTCAAAACGCAGAGACAGAATAAATACTGCTAAAATAATAACAATAAAGTAATGGGCAAGCCTCATACAAAGCAGGAGGCGAAATGACAGATATTTACGAAAAAGGCATATAATATGGATAAACTACTGGGAAAATAAAGAAAACGCTAAAATGTTTACTAAAAAGAATTTTTCGGGATGCCATGCTATAACAATTGCAAGAAAAGCTCAATATGGTCGATACACGAATAGATTGAATAGGGAGGACGTATATAGGGAAAATTCATAACACTGGCTACGATGCGCAGGACACATAGCTTAATCCGAAACGAGAAAATCGTGACGAAACGCTTAATCACAATGTCATTAGCTATCGATTGTTAGCCAATAATGTATATCTCCACAAACATGAGTGTTGGGATTTACGTACACTGAAAGTTATGCTACTATTCTGAAATACCAATAGAAAAAAAGTGGTGCGGGTCTTCAGCAGAAATGAGAAAGTATAAATAATCTAGAATATGCCAATACACACTGACAGGTAGATATAGGCTCATCGACCAGATATTGTTGTTAAGACATAGGCACGCACGTAAGACATACGTGCACATACGTACACACGCAATTACGTATATACAAATGGTCTTTCTCAATATGCTTAACGGGTGTAGATAGAAACTTCTTACGGTGTATCCAGTATGGACAATAGCTGCACATGAGAGGTAGCGGCGTCGCAGGTAGGCTGACAACGCAGGTAGACGGGATATATGAGAGGTACACTGGTGTAGTTAACAGGAAGATTTCTTAGTCAATGTACTCTCCCAAATGCTCAGAAAATTTTCTATAAGTAGTAGATAATTTTGCTATCTAGAAACCTATTCAGCAGTGGAGATAGATATACTCAAAGTATTTTAGCCAGTGTTAGAACAAGGCCAAAGTAAGTAATGGAATTGTTACCTAAGCTGGTAATGAAACTCTTTTCTCTTAGTCTTAGAGTGAAATATAGATTATATAATTGTTTCTACTTTTGACACAAGTCCAGCAATTACCCAGTGCATTACTGGTACTTTATTTTATCGACCCCGTAAAGATGAAAGGCAAAGTTGAACTCAGAATGGCAAGGGCCGTAACTCCATACGTCAAAGCATGGCGTCCGACCCTCTACCGATACTGCCAATTCACCGCCCTATAGATTATATACTGAGTCGCTTGACCAACCTGTCACAGAACGTGTGTTCTTGATAATGCAGCTCCTTAATTCATACACTACAAAGCAACAAGAGTTCTGACACGTGGCACCTTCAATATCTGTAAAAAAAACATTCTATCTATTCAAAAAATGTTGAATAACTGCAAGAGAAACGACGGACGGAAATTTATTTCTTTACAACCTTGCCTCCGGGAAGGTGGCCAGGCAAAAAATGAATTCGAAATTAAAAAAAGAGAGACTAACATATGTGTACGTATATATTATTGTGTAGATAAAGAACCGCCTATTCGTATCGTGTCTATTCCCATGTTTCTTCACAGCAGTTAATCTATATATCACGTTCACTTTTCTATTTCGTCATGAAATATTAGATGAATATTAGTTTTTCGTGGTTTATTTTATTAACCTTCCTTCTCATATACAACTATGAGTTCAATACAAAGCTATGTATAAATGATTGTTTATCGATTTGTTATCGCTAAAATAATTATCAGCAGTATATTGGAATTGATTTATTTGTCTACATGTATTCTCTCTCTACAAATGTTTCGTTTCTTATTCAGTTTGGAGTTTTTCGTTAGAAAAAGAAGAAATCGATACTGCGTATTTGAGTCATAGACTTTACACATTTATTGGAAAAATATGGATGAGTTTGTTTGATAAGGCATATCATCACATTGACTTTAGTTCTGAACATGTGTCCTCGCGGTAATATATTAAAACTCTATAATATATTAAGGATGCACAACATTGTAAATACTGGATGGAAATAGATAAAATGCGAATATATTCCAGTATTGAACCAGTTCCACATATATGTTATAGATACAGGCATGGCAGAGTGGTTTAAGAAGTTCATCTCGAAATCATGACATTCTGGGTTTGATTCTTTTTACTACGTGATATGCTGATTTCGCTTGAGAATCACTTTAAGGATATACCAAGTGTATTTGAAATAATCATCAGCCGCTTATATGTTGATTCTCTAATTGGCCGCTCATTTTATCGAGCAAATGAAGGATCATCTTTGAAACTGACTATGTAAAAATTAGTGCCTCACAACATTCAATATTCATTGGTCCAGTTTTTGAAAAGATGCGATCACAGGTATTGCAAGAAGACTTGATGTTCCTAGTTTGAGCCATCTGTGACATCGTGGGCATCTTGGTCTTTTACCATAGCTTCGGGTCAAACGAAAGCTTCAGAATTAATATTAAGTAAACTAAAACTGTGTGGAACTCCGTCAGATGGATGATTCCTTTAATTCAAATGAGTCAGACTTCTCACACTGTGTCATGCTGACTTGAGAATTTGTTAAAGAGGAGCGTGTCTGAAATATTCATCTACATCTCGTTAATATTAGGGAAGAATGTATGTAGGTGTGTGTTTGTGTGTGTGTGTGGGGGTGTGTGTGTGTGTGTATGTATTTGTGGGTATGTGTGTGTGTGGGTTTGTGTGTGTGTGTGTGTGTGTGTGTGTGTGTGTGTGTGTGTGTGTGTGTGTGTGTGTGTGTGTGTGATAAATATCGATACACAATATGGAACATATTTGAAAACAGAGAGAGAAAGGGAATGAAAGTGAAGAATGGAAAGATAACAATTATTCATTTTATTCTCAGTTTGTCTGTCAGTAACTGAATGGGGGATTCAAATAGTCTACCTGTGGTAGAACTGTGTACTATCTGTTCAACTATAGACGGGTTGAAATATTTTACTGGTGTTCCAAAAGAAGAAATTCATTTTCTTCGTTGTTTCACGTTCATAAAATAAAATAAAGTGAAATTATTCAAATGGCTACTGGATTCATTTAGAGAGTACTGTATTTACATTTGTTTTAACTGTTTTAGAATACATGGAAACCATATTTGTATTTGGAAGAGTCACTTAGAGGACAATTTATTTCATGATCTTGTGAACATCACGCTGAAGCTTAAATGTGGTGTTAGGACAACATAATTCGAATAAAATGAACTAACATTTTAAATACATAAACCATTTGTACTACTTATATCGGCTGCTGAACTATGAGTTAGGTCGCGCCTCTGTACTATTCTTTTTCTCCCTTGAACAATATATACTGGCTAATCTATTAGGTTTTGACCTTGTTCAACTATAGTCTTGTTTTGCTACTTTCATAAACCATCTTTAATGAAACCTTTATGTGGGGAAAGAGAAACGGAGAACACAATGCATTTTCTCGCCAGAAATAAATATATGGGTTTTGTGTTTAAACAAGGGTGTGGGAAAAAGATCCTCACTAGTAAGTAAATATGTATATAAAATTATATATATACATACACGGGCAGGCAAACACACACGCACACACACATGTACACAGATACACAGACACTATATATATATATATATACATACCAACATATATAAGAAAAGCTGCCAACCAGGAAAGCCGCCAACACAGTAGCCCAATGCAATACAATGATGATATAGTAGTTGAATGCTTGATATAGCTGGAAAGCCGTCCCAATATTAAAGAGATTAGTGGTTCATCAGAATATATAAAAAGCGGTAAGAGAGTAGATTTGAGAGAAAAGAAAAAGAAAATAATATGAAAGTAAAAACGAAAGCGGAGAAAAGAGAAAATTGAGAGAAAATACGTGTTGCTTGTCTTAAGGCTGCATTGTCTTTACTTTTCATTTGGTCTACTGTGGGTTTAAGGTACTGAAATTATACAAACATTGATGATGGATTTGGAAACTTATATACAACAGGCTTCATTGCTGATGAATTTAGGAACTACACATACAAGGACCTTCCTTATAGTTTCCATCTACAAAACTTCACCCAAAGTATTTTTAGCAACGCAACATAGTAAAGCATCGAATAAGGAAAAATATGTTTATGATTTGTTTTCTTTGGGAAGAGATCCACTATCATATATTGAATAATATCTACATACACTCTACTAAGGGTTAAACTCACAGACAGTTGCATAGGAGATAAACACATGCGAAATTTGCCTTCATGAAAGATATAAGCCTGTTCAAGAATATGTGTATATTCTTGACACTCTGTTACAAACAGAGACTAAACCCTTTGGATATTTGTTTTACGAAAAGCTATGACACGAATGCAGGTACTTAACACCTCAAAAAAGTTATTCCATGATGTTAAGTGATTATAAGCGTGATAAAGACGGAAATATTTCGTTTGTAAATTTTAAAGAATGGTTGAATAAAACTAAATATTATTACGCAACATGAACCTGAAGGATTTAGAATTAATGTTGTCAACATTACATTCAGGTTTCACGATCCACTAAACAGCCAACCTCTACTTGAATAGGAAAGTTAAAGAAATATGGTAAAATATCTTTAAACTTGTACAGGGAAAGTGAAAATAACATTTTGGTGGAATAACAAGATAGCTAACTATGATTTCTATGACTGTGCAAGTATCATTTATCCTTGGAGTCATTCTTAAGTGACAATCGAATTCAGCGTAGTGTATAATTATTTGGACAAACATTAAGTGAAAAAGAGAGATCACACTATGAAACATTCAAACTTGTGATGGGAAAACGTAGCAGAAAAGAAATCTAATGTTGAAGTATTGAAAAAATGTTGAACTCTGAAATCAACATACTTAATGTTTCATATCAAATATTTAATGTTCACGCACAAAAGAAAGTTGGTAATGTCTTCCAGCATCAGTTGAAATAAAAATTATTTTTGGCTCACTACATCACGTACGCTCGCCATCACTAAACTACATGTCAAAGATATTTTGTATTTATATAAGGATTATCCAATGTTAGTCGTGATCATTCACTATCCTATTGCTCTATCTTTTAGTCCGACACGCAAAGGTCGTATTCATATTTTTACTTTGTTTTAGTCTTTTGAGACTCCTACTTAATAGGATTTAGTCGATCACATCCACGCCAGCAATTAATTGCTTCAAGACTGGTATCTATTTTAACAATTTCGTTCCGTCGAACCATGGAAACACACACACACACACACACACACACACACACACACACACACACACACACACACACACATATATATATATATATATATATATATATATATATGTGTGTATATATATATGTGTGTGTATATAAACAGCAGGCTTCCACACAGTTTTTATTTTCTTCTACGACTTCCACTCACAAGATATTTGTAACCATAAGGCTAATGTAGAAGATTCCATACAGTGCTACTGAACGCGATTTTATGTCACTGGGAGTGAACACCTCGAGCCTGTCCCTGAACGGGATGCCATATCCTCACGAAATTTCACTCCAGTCACTAAGCCGCTATTCGAATCGAATCAAAGATATTGCAACGCACCCTCTAGGCAAAGCAGCGTGATATATATACAATGAATATATGGACCCGTAACACCTGCTGGAGTTGTGAGAGCCCTTCTTGGTCACTTTAAGCCAGGTGGAACCCGTCATTCTGTTGGTCTGTATGCAGTCGACTTCTGCTAGAGGAGAGAGAGAAAGAGAGTAAAAATGAAGAGATATCCAGTCAGAATCGTTCTCATACATGACTGGTAAATTGATATCGACCTATAAAGATGATGGCAATGTTGAACTCGACAGGATGTGATCTCAGAGACCGCAGAAAATCCGAAACCCAATGCCGCAAAGAATTTCCCGTTTTAACGACTCTGCCAATTGGCCACCTTACATGCTGTAAATATTTCAATAACTACGTCTCACAAAACGACGAGCAGAAATGACTGCTTTCTTTACTAGCTGAAAAAGTGTGTGTACGTCCATAAGCTTATAAAATCGTTTTAGAAACTTCTTTAAGAAACACTGTACGTTTATTTTGCGGTGGACACATTACTCTGATAAATCAGATAAAGCCATAATTTGTAAATGACATTGTATGACATTTATGTTTTACAGATGTTTCGTAGGAACGGCAAATGAAAGTTTCATATACTTTCATGTCTATGATGACGAACTCTATCAACAGAACCTGATCTACCACTCAGATCATCAAACAGATTAGCATCAACAGACTTCAACTGTGACAATTATCAATGATATATATATATATATATATATATACATTTGCACCCATACACACACATGTTTATATACATACATATACATATATATATATATATATAGGCATATGTATATGCGTGTGTATGTATATACATATGAATGTATATATTCCTTTAAATATGCATGTATGTTTGAGGGCACGTATCTATCTATCTCGCAAGCTAGCCATTAGCATATGTGTTTTGTATAAAATTAGATCTTCTCATAACATAGCTTCCCCCTGCGGTTCTTGTAACCTTGCCTTCAAATATTAAGGCTATATGTATTATTTCTCCTTATAGTGAAAAATATCAACTGAATTTCGATTCTAGTTAAAACAATAAGACATGTTTACAAGCTTACACATATATATGTATAAGCAGACCACGAAACACTCATGGATTGCCCGAATGAGGTTTGGTTTTTCAACATAGTCCCCAGTAATAAACAATGCAGTTAGTAATGAGAAGAATATAAATTAAGGCATTTAAGAGTTCACAACTCTAGCCCCATGT
>OZ024742.1:281109765-281112265 GCA_964016885.1 Eledone cirrhosa | reverse complement strand
TACACAAAAAGACAAAACCACGTTTATGGTATAAATGGAGTCGTAGAATAATATTCTATTTCGGAAACCGGATGATTCTCGGATTCAGAGTGAACTATATATATATACATATATATATATATATATATATATATATATATATATATATATATATATATATATATATACATATATACAATTGAGATGAGCGGAAAAAGCAAACATTAAACTATCTTTTAAAGAAATTAAAATACGCTTTAAATATTCACCTGCCAAAATGCTATTACCGACGGTTTCGCTTCACAAAAGATTGGAAATTTAGAGAATTACCAACGGATAGCTATTTCCATTCTATAGGACGTAACGTCTCACAGTTTGTAAATATATCGCTTACTGCCAGATAGTATGAGGTCAAGCCGTTAAAGTGACCCACACATAAACAGGCCGTTAGTAAAAGCGGGAATATTATAGACTTGTTGTTTGCCACGCCACTAAAAATAGCAACAACATACAACGTTTTGTTCTCTACACACATGGAGAATATACATACAATGAGATTAATATCCCCACAGGTACTAAGTACCTACGGCAATATATAGGGTGTCTATAATACATTTGTTGTTCAATGGTACTAATTTGAGATACCAGAACTATAAAATTGAGATGAGCGGAACAAGCAAACATTAAACAATCTTTTAAATAAGTTAAAATACGATTTAAATATTCACCTGTCCAAAATGCTATTACCGATGGTTTCGCTTCACAAAAGATTGGAAATTCAGAGAATTTCCAGCGGAAAGATCAGCTCTTCAGATAGCTATTTCCATTCTATAGGACGTAACGTCTCACAGTTTGGTCTATAATATTCCGGCTTTTACTAACGGCCTGTTTATGTGTGGGTCACTTTAACGTCCTGACCTCATACTTCCAGCAGTAAGCGATATATTTACAACTTGGGATACTAACCACTAGATGACCACAGCTATCAGAAAATATTTATTAATTCAAGTATAATAATAGATACATATGTTAGCTAATAGATGTTGTTTGTGTTTTGTGTTGTGAAAAATCTACAAAGAGATATTATCTTTGTTTATTTAACGCTGATTCACCTGGCTTCTGAAATATTTCATTCGTGTACATCTGAAGTTAAATGAGTATATAAATCAATGTATAAACCTATTTACAAGGTTGTATATAACACTAAATCTAGCCGCCAGAATTGTTTAATTCTTTTGGTTTGCACATATCTGAAGTTGGCCTTTTCCTTCAATGATACATCTCTTTTCTCGCTATAACCATGATACACGAAGATGTAATACGACCTATCTATTTATCTATATATTTATAGATAAATAAAAAGAAATATATTAGAACGTGTATATGTTTTGTACAGTCAGTTTTGTAAAAATGATACTTTATATAACATTTTTGTTGGCTCTTCAAAGATTATTATCAGGATTGGCGTATATATTCTAATAATATTCATATTTGTATAACCGAATTGATGAAAGTGTACAAATCGATGTAAGAAACAACTTAGGAAGTACTATAAGACCTTTAAATCAACCAACAACATTGTTTAATTACTTCGTTTACATAAATCTGATGTTGTATCTTTCTTTTACTGATATCCTAAAAGCAAACTTTTGGGGGTATAAAACTACAGGAAATGAAAAATGTATTGCATATCTATTTTCTTATTTAACAATCAATTTGAAAGAAAAATTAAATTATTTATATTATCTGCTGAGAAGAAAATTCGAAATTGGGTTCCCACGGACATAACGTGTGGATCCTAAACACCAGAAACTCACAGCCATCAGTTAACATTTACCAACGTTTGCCAATTTAATACTGGCATTTGAAAGATGTTGTCTAACATATGTTTCTTACGTTGTGTGTTGTCAAACTCTACAAAGATATATTCTTATTATTTATATAACACTGCATCAGCTGGTTTCTGAAATATTATTCTATTTATGTACATCAGAAATTGAACGAATTTTATAAATCAATGTACAAAACTATTCAAAAATGTGTATACAAATCTTAATCTAGCCTACGGTATTTTTAATTCTTCCTTTATCCGATCCGTTCTTTCTTTAATATCCATCACGCAAACCTTTCTAATGATAACCAGAAAACACAAAAACTGAGAAAAGCATTGCATATCTATCTATTTATGTATTCATTTCTCTAAACATTAATTCTAAAAAGTAAATGAAATAATTGGTAGTAGCTGCAGTGACTAGGAAACAAACCTGACCTACCACCTAGAGTCCTACCCACTAGATGATCACTGTTAATCAGCTAACACTTGATATACCTGGCTAATTTGGTACTGACACATGAAATAATTCAAAGCTAGTATATGTTTCTTACGTTCAGTGTTGTTAAAGTCTACCAAATTAAATTAATTGTTTATATAACACTACTTCAGCTGACTTTCGGAAAAGTACTTCGTTTACGTACAACTGAATTTGATGGGGTTGTATAAACATTCTAATTATTATTCTTT
>OZ024742.1:281074765-281104765 GCA_964016885.1 Eledone cirrhosa | reverse complement strand
AACGTCTCCAGTTTGTGCAGTAATGGCTCGAGAGTCAATACGTACAAGAGGGACGAGAGGGGACATGCTTGGCGGACCGAGCGCATGATGTTGAACGGTTCCGAAAGGTGACCGTTCACTCTCACCACAGAGCAGATGTCACTGTGCATTGTAGCGATCCAGCCTCTGAAGACGGGCCCAAAGCCAGCCGCCCTCAGGACTGCCGCTAGGTTACGATGGTCGACCCTATTGAAGGCTTTCGACTGATCTAAATTTATCAAGGACCCACCCGTGCCAGGTTCCCTAGCTACCCTCTCTACGATGTATCGCATGAGGTGGAGGTTGTCGTGGATGGATCTGTCGGGAATGGCGCATGTCTGCGCCTCTCCCACCAGACCACCAACGACAAGCGCCAACCTCTTTGCTAGCACCTTGACCAAAGTCTTGAACTCTGTGTTTAGCAGAGTTATGGGCCTAAAATTATCTATGTTATCCCCCTTGTTCGGATCCTTTCTCAGCAGCGCCACCGCTCCTCGGATCACAAAGCTGGGGATTCTCCCGTCCCGTTGCCAGTTGCAGTAGACGTCCGCCAAGAGGCCTCCGAACAAGTCTGGCATTTGTACGTAAAGTTCATAGGGCAGACCATCCAAACCAGGCGATTTACCCCTTGTGCAGCCAGTCATTGCCTCCCGTACTTCAGCGGCTGTTATCGGCTTTTCGCAACACTCCGCCTCAGTGGCCGAGAGCCGCGGCAGTCCGTCGAGGTAGACACTCAAGTCCATCCCTCGATACGGCCCGCCACTTCCCCCGAACAGTTGAGCGAAGTGTCGCTGAAAAGCTTCACACATTTGCCCGGGATCGAGTAGCATGCGCTCGTCATGGTCCACCAAAGACCGGATCGTGGCTTTGTTGCCACGACGCGCCTCCGCCACTCGGGCCCATTGAACGGCTTTCGTCCACTCGTGTCTGAGAGCACACACCCTAGCTCTGACAACGCAGCCTTCGTGCTTTGCATTGAAGAATTGGTCAAGGGTCAATTTCGCCGCAAGTACGTCGATCGCGATGCCTTTGCAAAGCGCCTCGTCTAATGTTCTAACTAATTCTCCCTCTGCTCTATTTTGTCTATTGCTAAATCCTTACTAAACCTAATGGACCCTATTCTAATTGCTCTTTTCAGAGAAAACCACCAATTGTTGTTGACGATGGCCCCCGTCAACGCCCGCTTAACTAGTTCGCTAATCCGGTCTCTGTAGGCCTTGCGCGCTGGTAAGGACGCGTTTAGCTTCCAGTAGCCGGGTCCTTGTCTATGGAGCCTATCTAAGTCAAGCACACAGATCACGAATTTGTGGTGCGTGTAGCTGACTATATTGAATTGTGGACAGCTTATGCTAGACCTATCTATTTCCCTACAAAATACTCTATCTAGATATGATCTGGATGACCCTATGCGATTTGTCCAAGTCCACATTGGTACATTCGGGAAATCCAATCGGTACCTGTCAGACAGTTCAAAACGCCTGAGCAGGTTGGTGAGACTCTTGCACCCTCCTCCCCTATCCACTAATCCCACACAATCCCAGCGTGCATCTATGATCCCGTTCCAGTCCCCCACTAACACTAGAGAGCGGGACGTTCCAAGAAAGGTCTCCAGACGCCGGAAGAATCAGGCCGCCCTGCTCCTGTCGGGGAATAGACGACCACTAACCTGAAAGCTTGCCCGTCTCCGCTGGTCACGTCTAGCAAAACCAACTTACCTTCTGGGGCAAGGAAGATGGCCCGTATGGCAATATCCAAACCTCTCCGAAAAAGCACAGCAACTCCTCCCCCGATTCCGGACGGCTGGGAGATGCGTACACATCGTAGCCGCCGAAGATCGGTGCGAAAGCCTGTGCTTCGGAGATTCTGGTCTCGCTGATGGCCACTACATCTATGTTTAGTGACCTGAGGTCGTTGAGCAGGTGGCCCTTCTTCCATGACGACCCCAAGCCACGCGCATTTATGCTGCCTATTCTGAGTGAGGTCATGTTGAAATGGAGTGGAAAAGATGGGAAAGACCACTTACCTTACTTCTCGTAGAGGAAGGACGGTTTTTCAATCCTTTTCACTGTTTGTGGCCTCCTCATGAAGGAAGTCCTTATAAATCCTCCTGGAGAGTGCTTGTCGGAAGTCTCCGATGTCTTTGGGGGAATTTTTGTTTTAGTGTCATGTACGTTTTCTGTGTGATGCGAGTGATTTGTATGTGTGGAGGTGGTGTGAATGTTTGGGTTGATGTGTAGTCTTTTTCTGTGATGCTGGTGTTGTGTTGGATGTAGTGTAATAATTGGTTGTTGTTCAAATTTAATGCTGTGTAGTGTGTATCGTTTTGGTTGTTTTGTTTTGTTTGCGTTTGTTGTGGGTTTGTTTCTGTTTCGCATTTTGGTGACTTTTGTGGTGTAGGTGATGGTGGTGTTGGGGTTAATGATGGTGATGGTTTTGGTGTTTGGGGTGATGGGGTTGGTGATGCTGGTGTGGATGGTGGCATATCTGTCCTAACTTTTTTGTTTGTTAATGTATTTGCTTTCCTCTGTATTTTGTTTTTGGAGGGGGAAGGAAGAGAATTTTTTCTTTTTTGGTTTCTATTTTTCTTTTTTCCTGATACCGTTTCCCCCTCCTCGTCGTCACAATCTGTCTCCAGTTGTGGTAGGCCGGGGAGTGGAAAATCCTCCACAGGCTTTAGTTTTGGTTGTGGCGTGGTGGATGGTGTAGGCGCTGGTGCTAGTTCTGAAGCGTTGGGTGGTGGTGGTGTTGGTTTTGCTGGCGGTGGTGGTGTTGGTTTTGCTACTGTTGCTGGGGTTGTTGCTGTTATAGTTGCTACTGTTGTTGCTGCTACAGTTGTTGCTGCCGTCTCTGCTACTGGTGGTGTTGATGGTTGAGTCACTGGGGTGGGTAAAAGAGGTGGCCTCAACCTTTTAGCCTGAGGGCAGAAAGCCCTTAGGTGGGTTCCTTCACCACAAACGACACACCTAGGCCTTCTACCCTCGACAATTACGGTGAGCTGGCTGCCGTCAGTGAGGTCTATTACCTCTGGGATCTCCTCAATGCTTTTTTGTTCTGCTTGGATCAAGTGCTCCATCCCAGATCCGGACCAGTTCTCCTGCTTTTCTTTTGCTATTGCTATTATCTTGGTGTTGGCTTCGATGCCGGCGAGGACGGTCGCTACTAGCCAGGGAATTTCGATGGCCGGTGGAACGTGGGTCACCCTGATCTTTACGAGTCTCTGGCCACAACAGCTTGGGACGAGTGTGAAGTCGTCACTTCTTAATGGGGCCATAGAGTGTTCTCTAGCCACCTCTGGTCTTTCAAAAAACACGTCCACGGTTCCATACTTCTGCCCACGTCTGATGTGGGTTTTTCTTGCCCACACATGTCCCAAAGCTTTTTGGATTTGGGACTCGGATGCCCGTTCCACTCGGCGCAATTTTACATTAATTGTTCGATACGACACGGTGCATAGGCGCCCGTTCTCCATTTTATAAGGTGTGTGTGTGTGGGGGTGGGGGGTCTGACCCTGTACCCATCTTTCTTTACCAATTTTTTGGCATTTTCTAATTCCTCCTGAGTTACCCTAAATGCTTCGCACTGTTTTGCTACTCTGGCAAAACTCAGGGTGGTTTTTTTAATGTCATTGTTGCTGTTGTTGTTATCTTTATTTTTGTTATTATTAATTTTAGTTTCAGCTGTGGTGGTGGTGACGTCAGTGGTGTTCGTTGGGGAATAGTCCATTTTGGTAGAAAACATTTCGACATCACGAGTTGATTTATTTTTTCCTTTTGTTTCTGTTGTCGCGGTGGTGGTGGGGTTGGGGGTTGTCGCGGTGGTGGTGGTGGCGGCTTTAACACCTGCAGTCATTGGTAATGGCGGGAAATTAATGTTTGCCTGAGACAAATTTAAAATATTGCTACTGATTAAATTTTTAGTGTTGGCAAACGTAGTAATATTTACAATGGTGGTGTCGGTGTGAGGTGGTAGTTTATGAGGAAGGCTGTCAGCTTCGTGTGGCTGTGAGACTTCAATGTATTTTTTTCAAAGAAATATTTTTGATAATTATAAATGTTTAAATTTTGGGCACAAAGCCCCAATCTTTTTGGGTGTCCTTTTCGGAAAACAATGTATGTGCGCTTATAAACATTTTCCATAAAATTTTCCATAAATGGCAATTTTATAACAAACGGAAACAACAAACCTTTGCGGACCTCACGATGATACGATTTACTACGTAGGTCGCCAATAATAATAATAATAATAATAATAATAATAATAATAATAATAATAATAATAATAATAATAATAATAATAAGGGAAGAAGATGCACGAGGTGGTAGAAGGTCATGAAACCGCTCCCGTAAGTTTTTGATTTTTAACATATTTAAATCAATTGTGAAATAACAATTCTTAGTACAAATGTTGCATAAACCACCGAATGAACTCCCATACAATTTCGGATCCATATTATATTGTTATATCGCTCAAATATTCAATTTTGTATTATATATTTTGTATTCAAAAAAAGAAAATGGTTATAAATGGAAGAAAACCCCCTCTGTCTACACTATATAGAACATCCAAATAACAGCAATTTCACCAACACCGGAAACTTGATACACCACCTATCCCATCACACTAAGTATAACAGCCAGATAACGGCAATTTCACCACCACCACCATCAATCCCGGCATGATAATAATAATTACTATTATTATTGTCTCAAATTTTAACAAAATGTTTAGTTCCAATTTTACGGAAATATGTCAACACAATGTATATTAAACATACGAACACAAACTCATAGATACTACATATCACAAAACCCAGTAACCACAACGCCACCGCCGCCACCACCCCATCCATCATCTTGTTACCACTATCCCATCGCCGCCGCCACCACTCCTTCATTGCTACCACCACTATTCCCCTGTTAACTTGAGAGAGAAAGGGGAAGGTGGCGGTATCACTAGACAAGGGAGAGGCTAGCAAAAGATATAAATAGATTGACTTAGTGACCCGGCCACCAGCCCAACGTCAACGACTATGGCACTGCTGGCTCCCCCCTTCCCCACCAACAATAGATAAATCCCCAGCGCCACCACCGACATAGCCAACAACAATAACAGGCAACTACAGCAAAAAGTATATTATATTATTGTAATGCACTGGGTGATTGCTGGCCTTGTGCCTGGAGTGGAGACAATTATTAATAATTTCATTCTTAAGCCACGCAATGCTCACATTAAGGAACCACTCATGATAATAACAATTTAGAAAAAACAACAAAAAGAAAACCCCGTGACCAAGAAATACCGGGATGGCGGCCGGCGGGGAATAGCCGTGTCTCTAGGGCAGAACGACCCCTCTAGTCTTGGTTGACACTCGTTCTAGAAGTGGTAACACGAAATGATTACCACTTGGCGGATAAGGATAAACCGCGACAAAATAAAGTAAATGTCTAATGATAAAATCTCATACCGGATCGGCCGTCATCCGGGTAAAAACGGGCCGCGTCCCTCAGAGAGGAACCAGACTGGGGTCGAAAAATCAGCTAATGGTTCAAACCTTCCCATTACTTCGGAGCTGGAGACCTCCCATAACCGGAATACTCCTACTGTTGGCCCTCCATGCTCACCACCAAGAAATCCAAAGAAAAAGAGAGAAAAATGGTCAAGGGAAGATAATAAAGAAGTCCTTGAGGCTTTCTACACTGCCATGTACTATCCATCAAATACATCGAATACAGAACAGACATATATCAACTGGAAAAAGAAACATCCCGAAAACAGAGGCTATATTGACAGTAACAATCTAGCCAATATACGAAGAAATATTGTAAGAAAAAAGTTACTAACTGATATAGAAATTGATCAGATCAAGCTATTAGCAGAAAGTCAGCGAAGGGAAAATGAAACATGTGTCAGTGAAAACGAGGTAAACTGTAACACTTCGAACCCCAGGGTTGGGGCGGAATCACTGGCAACAGAACAAATTAAAGAAAGGATCGAAAAAGTGGAGGGAGTGCATGCGCAGGATGAAACTCCAAATGAAAATAATGAGATCGTAAATGATAAAGAAATGAATGAGAATGAACTTGCCAACTTGAAGGATGAAATTATGATCGAATGGATGAAAATGAAAGAATCTGACATGGGGCAACGAGACACCCTCCCTAAGATCCAGAACTCCAAACAGAACCAAAAGATAATACACAAGACTAACATAATTCTCAAAAACATTATCATCACAAACAGACTAAACATTACTGATTTAAATCATCTCTATTATGCATCGGCAAAAGTCACCACTCACTTATGTGGAGTGAAGATGAAAAAACAAAGGAATTCCTACAAGAAATCTACTTGGCAAGAGAACATCAATCGCCAAATAAACCTTCTCCGATCTGACATAGAAATTTTAACAAACTATAAAGTAGGGGAACATGTTAAACAAACTAAACTTAGAAAATTGAAAAAAAAGTACAGTATAAAATCAACATGTGACATAGACATGCTGATAGAAATAATCAAGCAAAAAGTGTCGGCCAAAGCTGCTCGTATAAGGCGCTTTGAAAAACGATCTAGATTCTATAACGACAATAATATGTTCAAAAACAACCAAAGAAACTTCTACAGAAAAATTGGTAAGTCAACAATAACTGCTAAATCAATACCACCCAAGGAGGAAGTGCAAGAATTCTGGGAAGAGACCTGGGCCGAAGGAAAAGTTCATAACATACATGTCCCATGGATACACAGACAAATGAAAGATACAGCTCACCTTGAGGAACAAATATGGGAAAATATAACAGTTGAACAGTTGCGCTTGGCTCTAAGAAAAACCAGCAAATGGAAATCCCCAGGAAAAGACAAAATACAAAACTTTTGGATAAATGCCTTCACAGAGTCTCATGAGCTGTTAGCCCAACTTTACAATGAAATAGTTAAGGAGCCAGAAAAGATACCATCATGGCTAGTTAACGGCATTACATTCCTGCTACCGAAGAATGATGAGACAAACAATCCCAAAAATTACAGACCGATAACCTGCTTGACCACAATGTATAAAATTTTAACATCAGTCCTAACTGAATACACATATGACCACCTGATAACAAATGACCTATTTCCCATTGAGCAGAAAGGGTGTAAACGAGGCTGATATGGCTGTAAGGATCAGCTTCTGGTTAACAAAATGATACTGGAAGATTGTCATAATAGACACAAAAATCTATCGATTGCTTGGATAGATTATAAAAAAGCATTTGATAGTTTGCCACACAGTTGGATTGAAAAATGTTTAGAGATTTTCAAAATATCCCCCGTTATCAGGAGGTTTTTGTCATTCAGTATGAGGACATGGAGAACGACACTCCTTTTGAATAGTGAAACAAAATCACTGGAAGCTGGAGAAGTTAACATTAATTGTGGAATTTCTCAGGGTGACTCTTTATCACCGCTTTTATTCTGCATTGCACTTATACCATTAAGTAAAATGCTCAATGAAACAAAACATGGATATAGAGTCTATGACAAAACCATTAATCACCTGTTCTACATGGATGACCTGAAACTATTTGCAAAAAATGATGAACAATTGCAAGGGCTATTATCCACTGTAAACAGTTCAGTGATGACATTAAAATGGAGTTTGGACTGGATAAATGCGCCAAAGCAACGTTCACCAGAGGAAAGCTGCTGAAGAGTTCAGACATTAATCTTGATCGGGGGAACGTGATAAGAGAGCTTGATCAAGAACAAACTTACAAATATCTAGGTGTTTGTGAAGGAGACGGAATCAAGCACTCGACAATGAGGGAAAGGATAAGGAAGGAATGTTACCGCAGAGTCAGAGCAATCTTAAGAACGGAATTGAATGCAAGGAATAGGATCGATGCCATAAACACGCTTGCCATACCAGTAGTAACCTACAGTTACAATGTCATCAACTGGTCAAGCACAGAGATCCGTAGGCTCGATACAAAAATCCGAAAATTCTTAACCATGCACAGAATGCATCACCCTAAGGCAGACATAGATAGAATATATCTCCCTAGGAAAGAAGGAGGACGTGGGTTAATCCAGTTAGACATTGCGTTGAAAACTGCAACAATTGGATTATCCACATATCTAAGGGAATCACATGATTGGATGATCAAACTCGTTTTGAAACACGAAAGCACCAAAAGATCATATTCCATTACAAAAGATGCACAAAGATACAGTAATGGACTACAAATTTCAGAAGTCCCATTTACTGCTGAAATGGAAAACACAGAAAAAGCAAAGCAGGTAAAAGTAACTGCAAAGAAAGAACTGCTACAGAAACTGGCTAAGAAATGGCAAGAAAAGCCTCTGTATGGAAAATACCCAGAGCGAGCTAACAATCCTGATGTTGACAAAACTTTAACCCATCAGTGGTTGGCATCCTCTGGACTGAAATCGGAGACTGAAGGACTGATTATATCCGCACAAGATCAGTGTCTGCCAACAAAAAATTACCAAGCCAACATAATAAAAAATGGGTGCAGCCCATTATGCCGTGTATGCAAAAAACAACCAGAGACCATTGACCATATAATTTCAATGTGCAGTCCTATAGCTCCAACCGAATACCTAAACAGGCATGACAGAGCTGCACAATACATACATTGGATAATGTGCAAGCATTTTGACCTGCCCCATCAAAAGAATTGGTGGGAGCATCAACCACCTCCCATACTTGAAAAAGATCACATCTCAATCTTGTGGAACTTTAGCATCCAAACAGACCGAAAAATAGATGCAAATAGACCTGATATAATATTGAAGGACTTTCAAAGGAGGGTATGCCTGCTAATTGATATGTCCGTTCCAGTAGACAAGAATGTATCTATAAAAACATTTGAAAAATTGAGCAAGTTTAAGGACCTGGAGATAGAAATTGGAAAAATGTGGAAATTGAGAACTAAAACAATACCAGTGGTTGTAGGCGCTCTGGGAATGATACCTAAGGGGTCTAACGACTACTTATCGCAAATCCCAGGAAACCCGCGTATAGGAGAAATACAAAAGATAGTACTAATGGGAACTGCCCATATACTAAGGAAGATCCTGTCAATATAAGTACATCACAAGTCTAAACACTAAGGATGCATGTGTGAATATGTGTGTTCTTTCTTGAACATGGCGGACCTTGTTGTCTCTTGAGGTCACTGGTTGTGACTTGGTGATAACTCGTATAAACATAAAGCAAGATAAATGCAAATAATAATAATAATAGGGAAGAAGACGCACGAGGTGACGGAGGTCATGAAATCGCTCCCGTAAGTTTTGAATTTTTAACATATTTAAATCATTTGTGAAATAACAACTCTTAGTACAAATGCTACGTAAAGCACCCGGCTTGAGCCCCAAAAAATTCGGACCCAAAATAGATTGTTATAAGGCTCAAATATTCAAATATTCAACTTTGTATTGTACACTGTATATCCAAAAAAGAAAATGGCTATAAATGGAAGAAGAACCCCCCCCCCCCCTCCTCTCCTCTGTCTACACTATATAGGACAGCCAAACTCACCAACACCAGAAACTAGATACACCACCCACCCCATCATCTGTGTACACTAAACACAACAGCCAGATAACGGCATTTTCACCTTCACCGCTGCCGCTCACTACGGCCATCATTACCACCACTATCCCATCACCGCCGCCACCACCCCTTGACTCCTTCACTGCTGCCACCGCTACAGCACCATCACTACAGTAATACGTTCACATCACCGCCACCACTGCCTCGGTATCGACATCACCACCACCACTGTCTCAGTATCGCTACCGCCGCCAGTCTCCCACTACTCCCTGCTGGCTGCTACTTCCACATTATAGAATTCCTACTACTAACAAAGAGGAAGGCATCAAAATATATAGATAGACTCAAAAGAAAAAAGAAAAAACAAACAACAAAACCAAAGCAGCACAGCAACAACAGCAAAAACGAGAAAAACAAACAGAGAAAAACAAAAACAAAAAAAGAAACCCCAAAAACGTAAAGAAAATAAGAATGAAGAGAGAAGCAGGCGGACGGACAGAGAAGAGGGGGGAAAAAGTAAAACTTAAAAAACAAAAACTAAGTCAGACATTCGAACACTACATTACAATGAAACTTATGCTTATTCATTTTTGGGGCCCTTTCTGACTGTGTGTTTGTTTGTTTATGTGTGTTCGTATACAGCGTGGTGATAATGCCACACAAGGGCCAAGTGGGATGGCGGATCCAGAGATGGCTATGTAACTATACATTCCCCAATCCTCGATAAGAGTGTTTAAATATCGAACATAAACAGTTCGAATAACGGTGAAATGGAGACTAGAACGTCATGTGACAGACTCTCACCCAACAGGTGCCCCCTGGCTCAGCAGCAGGTACCTGACTGTCAACCAAATACTGCTGATGTTGGAGGAAGAAGAAGAAGGAAAGGGGCCAAAACCAACTGGACGAAAGAATTGAATAGAACTGTTATGCAATGCTACCTGAAAAGTAACCCCAAGGAGAGGGGCTACAGGAGCATAACATCTGGAACGAGATTGGTTTATTTAAATTAGATGAACAAAAACTGGCCGGGCAGGCTCGGGTAATAAGAACTAATGGGTGGAAAGCGAGCTGGAACTGGAGAAACTGAGCAGAGAGATTAGCTTGGAGATGGCGGGTGTAGTATGCCAGACAAGCGAGCCAGTGGGAAATGAAGGTGAAGAGGTCCTGAGAACGGAGGAACCACCCGAAGCAGACAATGATCTGAATACTGAGATAAATAATACCTGGAACAGAGATACGGCCTCTGAGGAGATGAATGCTGACGGGCTAGGACAAGATTCGGTTGACATCCTAAATTTAGTGGTAGATGAATTGAACAATGATAGTGGGAGACCTATGAACCTAAGATTTGTAGACAGGAAAAAGTTAAAAGAAACAACAGCTAAGGTAAACAAAGTCATCCCATACCCTGAGGCGAGGAGCCTTCACCAGTGCAACAATATCCTCAAAGCAACAGCAAATACGGTGAGGAAACTACTTGGTATAAAAGCGAGAGGAAACAACAGACAAGAAAGAGCAGAGCCGTGGTGGAAGAAGCGACTGAGTGGGCAAATCGGGGAAATGAGAAATGACATAGGAAAGCTTGAGTCACTACTGAATGGGACACTAAAAAACATAGGCACTAAAAATAGACTGGAAATAAAATACAAAACTAGGAGTAAAAAGCTAAATATTATCATAGAGGAATTGAAGCAACGCATTGTAGCAAAGAGTGCAAAAATCAGGCGATACGAGAACAGAGTCAGTCAGTATAAACAGAACCGCATGTTCGACAACAACCAGAAGATGTTGTTTGGACAGCTTGAGGGGAAAGAAAGAGGCAACGACTTGATCCCTGGGGCGGAACAAACTAAAACATTCTGGAGAGGAATATGGGAGCAGGATGTTAGACACAATGCCCAGGCAGGGTGGATTGAGACAGTACAGAGGGAGATCGGTGAGCAGGCACAACAACAAACTGATTTGAGTATCACAGTTGAAACTCTTAAGGGGCAGGCCAAAAAACTAACCAACTGGAAATCACCAGGCCCAGATGATGTGCAGGGGTATTGGATTAAACATTTAACATCACTCCACCCGAAGCTGACGGCCATGTTCAATGACTGCTTGGTGTCGGGTGAGGTGCCAGAGTGGTTGACAAAAGGTACCACAGTTCTGATAATGAAAGACCGAATCAAGGGTAATGATGTTACCAACTATAGACCTATCACATGTCTGTCCGTAATGTGGAAACTGTTGACGAGCATTGTGTCTGAGGAAATCTACCATCACCTCCACACAAACAACTTGTTACCGGACGAACAGAAAGGATGCCGAAAGAAGTCACGTGGTACAAAGGACCAGTTACTTATTGATAAGATGGTAATGGGGAATTGCAGGAGGAGACACACTGATCTTGCCATGGGATGGATAGACTACAGAAAGGCATTTGACATGGTGCCTCATTCCTGGATCACCAAAAGCCTGGAGATCTTCAGGGTGGCAGATAACATCAGACAGTTGCTAGGCAGGAGTATGGGGTCCTGGGAGACAGAGTTGACATCAACTGGAGTATCCTTGGGAAGCGTGAAGATCAAGAGAGGTATCTTCCAGGGAGATAGCCTGTCCCCTCTGTTGTTTGTCCTTGCCCTGATGCCCTTGACCATTATGCTGCGAAAAGTGTGAGCAGGATACAAGTTGGGAAGGGGAGAGCTTACCATCAATCACCTCCTCTTCATGGACGATCTTAAGCTCTTCGGGAAAAGTGAGAAGGAGTTGGATGTGCTTGTTGACACTGTCCGTATTTTCAGCAGTGATATATGTATGCAGTTTGGTATTGGTAAATGTGGAGTCATCGTGATGAAGAGGGGTAGGTTGAGCAGAAGTAACGGGATCCAGATACCAACAGGTGAGATGATAAAGGAAATTGACTCTGAGGAAGGATACAAGTATTTGGGCGTTCTGGAGGCTGATGGCATAAAGAACAAAAAAATGAAGGAATTGTTAAGAACTGAATACATTCGGAGAGTAAGGAGCGTATTGAAGTCATATCTGAACAGCAGAAATGCCATAAGCGCAGTAAATTCCCGAGCTGTGTCTATTATTAGGTACAGTGCGGGAATTCTGAGATGGAATGTTGCTGAACAAAAAGAAATGGATAGGAAGACTAGGAAGCTATTGACTATCTACAACATGTTCCACAAGAGGAGTGATGTCGATAGACTCTACCTAAGGAGATCTGAGGGTGGAAGAGGTCTTATCAGCATAGAGGACTGTGTTCAGATGGAGAAAAACAACCTATACAAATACGTGACCTATAGTAAGGAGCCAATGCTCAGAACTGTACTGAAGGAGGGGACAGTAGGCCAGGGGATGTCCAAGGAGGAAATAACATCAAGGAGGAAGAGCAGCCTTAAGGGAAAATCCCTTCATAGTACCTTCTTTGAGAAAACTGAATTTAGAGATCCACAGACATGGAACTGGTTGAGAAGAGGAGACCTCAAAAAGGCTACAGAAGGAATGCTAATGGCTGCGCAGGAGCAGGCCCTCAAAACGAAGTGGTTGAAGCACCATATCTACAAGGAGGAGGCTAGCCCACTGTGCAGGATCTGTGGAGAGAGAGAGGAGACTGTGGCTCACATTGTGTCCGAGTGTAAACACCTAGCCCAGACCCACTATAAGGGCTGGAGACACGATGTGATGGGCAGGGTGATCCACTGGCACCTGTGCAAAGTAAACAATTTACCACATTCTGAGAAATGGTATGATCATAGGCCAGAGGCGGTGATGGAGAACAATCAGGTGAAGGTGCTGTGGGATTTTAGGATATAGACGGACAAAAAACTGGAACACAATAGACCTGACCTGGTGGTTGTGGACAAAGAAAAAAGATCGTGCTTGATTGTGGATGTGGCCTGCCCGTTCGACACGAGAGTGCAAGAGAAGGAGAGGGAGAAAATTAACCGATACCAGGACCTAAAGTGGGAGGTGAAAAGGATTTGGAACTGCCATGAAGTCAAAGTGATCCCGATTGTCATAGGCGCACTGGGGACTATCTCCAAAAGTTTCCAGGGATGGTTAAAGAAAATCGGCCCCTTCACGCTTTTTGGAACGCTTCAAAAGGCATGCTTGCTTGGAACAGCAAGAACCCTCCGATACGTCCTGAATATCTGAGGCTGCAGGTAGTGGCTTGATATTCAATCCAACGGACTTTCCAGTTAACCAACATCAATGACTGAGATTCAAGGAATAACAACAACAATAATAATAATAATAATAATAATAATAACAATAATAATAATAAGGGAAGAAGACACACATGGTGGATAGAAGGTTGAGAAATCGCTCCCGTAAACTTTTATTTTTTTAACATATTTAAATCAATTGTGAAATAACAATTCTTAGTACAAATGTTGCATAAAACATCCGGCTTGAGTCCCAAAAAAATTCGGATCCATAATATATTGTTATATCGCTCAAATATTCAATTTTGTATTATACATTTTATATTCAAAAATGAAATTGGTTATAAATGGAAGAAAACCCCCTCTGTCTACACTATATAGAACAGCCAAATAATAGCAATTTCACCAACATCAGAAACTCGATACACCACCTACCACATCACCCATCTGTGTACACTAAACACAACAGCCAGATAACGGCAATTTCACCACCACCACCACCAATCTCAGCATAATAATAATAATTACTATTATTATTGCCTCAAGTTTTAGTTTTAACAAAATGTTTAATTCCAATATTAAAAAAATGTCAACACGTATACGCGACTAATGATAATTTCACTAAAGATAATTTCACCACCAATACCACCACCACTACCACGATGAAAACTCTGGTCAAGTCGACTCAAATGTTTACTCCAACTCAACACCATCACTATAGTAATACGACCACATCACCACCACCACTGCCTGATTATCACTACCGCCGCTATTCTCTCCCGCTAGCCCCTGCTACATTGTAGAATTCTCACTAAAAGAGGAAGACATCAAAATATATAAATAGACCTGAATTGATGACCCGGTCAAAATAAAAAAAAATAAAAATAAAGTTTTAGTTTTAACAAAATGTTTAATTCCAATATTAAGAAAATAGGTCAACACATATACGCGACTAATGATAATTTCACTAAATATAATTTCACCACCAATACCACCACCACTGCCAAGATGAAAACTCTGGTCAAGCCGACTCAAATTTCTACTCCATCTTCAACACCATCACTACAGTACTACGATCACATCACCACCACCACTGCCTCATTATCGCTACCGCCGCTATTCTCTCCCACTACTTCCTGCTAGTTGCTGCTAGCACAGCACCGCCACCACCACCACCACCACCACCACCACCACCACCACCACCACCACTGCCTCATTATCACTACCGCCGCTATTCTCTCCCGCTACCCCCTGCTACATCGTAGAATCCCCACTAAAAGAGAAACGCATCAAAATATATAAATAGACTGAATTGATGACCGGGTCAAAATCAAAAAAACAAAAATCAAAATCAAAGCAGCACAGCAACAACGAAAAACGTAAAGGAAATAAAATTGAAGAGAAAACAAACGGACGGACAGAGAAGGGAACGGAAAAACTAAGTCAGACATTCAAACACTACATTACAATGAAACTTATGCTTATTCATTTTGGGGGTTTTTTCTGCCTGTTTGTTTGTATGTTTATTTGGGTTCGTCTGCAGCGTGATAATGCCACACAAAAGTCACGTGGAGTGACGAAACCACCGGAGACGAGTAATTCACCGGTGGTTATGTAACCATACATTCGCCAATCCTCGATAAGAGTGTTTAAATGTCGAACCTAAACAGTTCGAATAACGGTGAAATGGAGACTAGAATGTCATGTGACAGACTCTCACCCAACAGGTGCTACCTGGCTCAGCAGCAGGGACCTGGCTGTCAACCAAATACTGCTGGTGTCGGAGGAAGAAGAGGAAGGAAAGGGAGCAGAACCAACTGGACAAAAGAATTGAATAGAACTGTTATGCAATGTTACCTGAAGAGTAACCCCAAGGAGAAAGGCTATAGGAAAAGGATGCATAACATCTGGAACGAGATTGGTCCATTTAAATTAGATGAACAAAAACTGGCCGGGCAGGCTCGGGTAATAAGAACTAATGGGTGGAAAGCGAGCTGGAACTGGAGAAACTGAGCAGAGAGATTAGCTTGGAGATGGATAGTGGAGTATGCCAGGCAAACGAGCCAGTGGGAAATGAAGGTGAAGAGGTCCTGAGAACGGAGGAACCACCCGAAGCAGACAATGATCTGAATACTGAGATAAATAATACCTGGAACAGAGATACGGCCTCTGAGGAGATGAATGCTGACGGGCTAGGACAAGATTCGGTTGACATCCTAAATTTAGTGGTAGATGAATTGAACAATGATAGTGGGAGACCTATGAACCTAAGATTTGTAGACAGGAAAAAGTTAAAAGAAACAACAGCTAAGGTAAACAAAGTCATCCCATACCTTGAGGCGAGGAGCCTTCACCAGTGCAACAATTTCCTCAAAGCAACAGCAAATACGGTGAGGAAACTACTTGGTATAAAAGCGAGAGGAAACAACAGACAAGAAAGATCAGAGCCTTGGTGGAAGAAACGACTGAGTGGTCAAATCAGGATAATGAGAAATGACATTGGAAAGCTTGAGTCCCTACTGAATGGGTCACTAAAAAACATAGACACTAAAAATAGACTGGAAATAAAGTACAACACTAGGAGGAAAAAACCTAAATATTATCATAGAGGAACTGAGGTAACGCATTGTAGCAAAGAGTGCAAAAATCAGGCGATACGAGAACAGAGTCAGTCAGTATAGACAGAACCGCATGTTCGACAACAACCAGAAGATGCTGTTTGCACAGCTTGAAGGGAAAGAAAGAGCCACCGACTTGATTCCTGAGGCGAAACAAACTAAAACATTCTGGAGAGGAATATGGGAGCAGGATGTTAAACATAATGACCAGGTAGTGTAGATTGAGACAGTACAGAAGGAGATCAGTGAACAGGCACACCAACAAACTTATATGAGTATCACAGTTGAAACTCTTAAGCGGCAGGCCAAAAAACTAACCAACTGGAAATCACCTGGCCCAGATGGTGTGAAGGGGTATTGGATTAAAAACATAACATCCCTCCACCCGAAACTGACAACCATGTTCAATGACTGCTTGATGTCAGGTGAGGTACCAGAGTGGTTGACAAAAGGTACCACAGTTCTGATAATGAAAGACCGAATCAAGGGTAATGATGTTACCAACTATAGACCTATCACATGTCTGTCCGTAATGTGGAAACTGTTGACAAGCATTATGTCTGAGGAAATCTACCATAACCTCCACACAAACAACTTGTTACCGGAAGAAAAGAAAGGATGCCGAAAGAAATCACGTGGTACAAAGGACCAGTTACTTATTGATAAGATGGTAATGAAGAATTGTAAGAGGAGACACACTGGTCTTGCCATGGGTTGGATAGACTACAAAAAGGCATTTGACATGGTGCCTCATTCTTGGATCACCAAAAGCCTGGAGATCTTCAAGGTGGCAGATAACATCAGACAGTTGTTGGGCAAAAGTATGAAGTCTTGGGAAACAGAGTTAACATCAACTGGAGAATCCTTGGGAAGCGTGAAGATCAAGAGAGGTATCTTCCAGGGAGATAGTTTTTCCCTCTGTTGTTTGTCCTTGCCCTGATGCCCCTGACTAGTGCACTGCGAAAAGTGAGAGCAGGATACAGGTTGGAAAAGGGAGTGCTTACTATCAATCACCTCCCCTTCATGGACGATCTTAAGCTCTTCGGGAAGAGTGAGAAGAAGTTGGATGCGCTTGTTGACACTGTCCGTATTTTCAGCAATGATATATGTATGAAATTTGGTATTAGTAAGTGTGGAGTCATTGTGATGAGGAGGGATAAGTTGAGCAGAAGTAACGGAATCCAGATACCAACAGGTGAGATGATAATGGAAATTGACTCTGAGGAAGCATACAAGTATTTGGGCGTTCTGGAGGCTGATTACATCAAGAACAAACAAATGAAGGAATTGATAAGAACTGAATACCTTCGGAGAGTAAGGAGCGTATTAAAGTCACATCTGAACAGTAGGAATGCCATACGTGCAGTAAATTCCCGAGCTGTGTCTATTATTAGGTACAGTGCGGGAATTCTGAGATGGAATGTTGCTGAAAAAAAAGAAATGGATAGGAAGATTATGAAGCTATTGACTATCTACAATATGCTCCACAAGAGGAGTGATGTCGATAGACTCTACTTAAGGAGATCTGAAGGTGGAAGTGGTCTTATCAGCTTAGAGGAATGTGTTCAGATGGAGAAAAACAACCTACACAAATACGTGACTGATAGTAAGGAGCCAATGCTCAGAACTGTACTGAAGGAGGGAACAATAGGCCAGGGGATGTCCAAGAAGGAAATAACATCAAGGAGAAAGAGCAGCCTTCAGGAAAAATCCCTTCATAGTACCTTCTTTGAGAAAACTGAATTTAGAGATCCACAGACATGGAACTGGTTGAAAAGAGGAGACCTTAAAAAGGCTACAGAAGGAATGTTAATGGATGCGCAGGAGCAGGCCCGCAAAACGAAGTGGTTGAAACACCACATTTGCAAGGAGGAGGCTAGCCCACTGTGCAGGATCTGTGGAGAGAGGAGACTGTGGCTCACATTGTATCCGAGTGTAAATACCTAGCCCAGACTCACTATAAGGGCTGGAGACATGATGTGATGGGCAGGGTGATCCACTGGCACCTATGCAAAGTAAACAATAGATCTGACCTGGTGGTTTTGGACAAAGAAAAAAGACCGTGCCTGATTGTGGATGTGGCCTGCCCATTCGACACGAGAGTGCAAGAGAAGGAGAGGGAGAAAATTAACCGATACCAGGACATTATGTGGGAGGTAAAAAGGATTTGGAACTGCCATGAAGTCAAAGTGATCCCGATTGTCATAGGCGCACTAGGGACTATCTCAAAAAGTTTCCAAGGATGGTTAAAGAAAATTGCCCCCTTCACGCTTTTTGGAACGCTTCAAAAGGCATGCTTGCTGGGAACAGCAAGAACTCTCCGATACGTCCTGAATACCTGAGGCTGCAGGTAGTGGCTTGATATTCATTTCAACAAACTTTCCAGTTAACTAACATCAATGACTGAGACTCAAAGAGTAATAATAATAATAATAATAATAATAATAATAATAATAATAATAATAATAATAATAATAATAATAATAATGGTTTCTTTATTGGCCACAAGGGCTGACGCGAAGAAAAACTTTAGAATCGGCACAGAACAGTACAGGACGATTCAAAGTGGGTTTTGGTCGTGTAAACATGTTTTAACAAAATCGAGCTAGAAATCAAAAAACATTCAAACAATAAAAATTCCCCAAGAAGGGGGAAAACACCGAGGGTCACTCGTGGTGAAAACTACACAAACAACCACGGCCACCTTGACCACCAGGGCAAGCGCCCTCTCTCATTTTTCCCACTCCTCAGTCTACAGGCATATACTCAGAGCGGACTCGTTCACTCGGATCAGACTCGCCACATTCACCCACCTTTCAGCAAACTTACTAGAAGACAACACTTGCCTTTCCACTCTGATTTTCCTCTTCAAGTGAAACTTGAAAAAGTTAATCAGGGATTGGCCGGAGCGGAAAGTGTCCGTCTTCAACTCTTTCAATCTTGTCCACCACACAATATCTTTCGTCATGGCCACCAGGCAGATGAAAACTGCCTGCCCTTCCTCCTCTTTAAAGGAGGATGGCGGGACTATCTACACAATGGACTCAGTCGATAACCGGATCCGACCTACACGCGACAGCAGCTGTTCAACATAGCTCCACAAGTCAGCAATCCTCGGGCACTGAACGAGTGCGTGCAGGACGGTTTCGTCGCCCTGTGCGCATCTCGGACAGGAACGGCTGACAGCACCACCGTTCCTGAAGAGCTTATCCCGAACCGGCAACGCTCCCCGGTAGCACTGCCAGGCCAGGGCTTTCTGGAAGTTGTCCATAGGCCCCGGTTTGAAAGTTCTCTTGAAGAGAGCGAACAACTGATCGTCTTCGACGCCTAGGGTCTCCCCGAGAACGTCGTCGCACTTTCCCTCCACTAGCCCTCTATAGAACGCCGATGTGGATGTTCCACCAATACTAGTGCCCAGCCTGTAGAGGGCGGTGAACGCTTGGAGACATTCCAGCTTCCAAGCGCTATCCCTCGGTCTTTTCCAGATCCAGGACTGCAGCTCCGTCAAGGAGACGAGCTGGGGAAAAGCGTGTCAAGCAAACGGCGACCACACCTGTTCACCGTCAAGGAAGCACCAGAGATGTCGCAGCCTCAGTGCATGTTTGCGCATCATCAACCACGGCATGCCTAGTCATCCATGCAACGGGTGTTGATAGCAAATGGATCGTCTGACCATGGGAGCAGGTCCCTTCCACAAAAAGCGGAAGAGAAGGCTCTCCCTTTTGGTCTGACTTGGGCGGGGGCAGGGTACGACGGTCAGGCGGTAGCAGATGAAGGACGCTATGTAGGCATTCGCCACCTCCTCCTGACTTTTCAGAGACAGCCTCCTCTCGGCCCATTTCTGGGTGAGGGAGGTCACCCTGCTCGTCACCTCGCTCCGTATCGAACCAGACCCCGAGCCATTTAACCGGTCCTTCCGTCCAGCCCCCCACGACGCTGTCGGACGGCATGGATTGCCTCTCCAGGTGCCGAGCTGCAAGGCCACCGACTTTTCCTGGTTTATCTTTGCTCTTGTCACCGTTTCGTATTCCTTGAGAGCGGTACCGAGTATCTGGACTTATTTGTTGCTTGACACCACCACGGTGACGTCGTCGGCCTAAACTGACACGGATCTCCCGCATCCCAATTCGCGTGGGACCCCTATCACCGTCTCCAATTGGTGTAGTAAAGGCTCTAGGGCAAGTACGTACAAGAGGGACGAGAGGGGGAAACCCTGGTGGACCGAGCGCATGATGCTGAAAGGCTGCGACAGGAGACCATTCACCCTCACAATCGAGCAGATGTTGCTGTGCATCGCAGCGATCCAGCCCCTGAAAACGGGCCCGAAGCCGGCCACCTCGAGGACCGCAGCCAGGTACCGATGGTCGATCCTATCAAATGGTTTAGATTGATCCAAGTTTATCAGGGCCCCACCCGCGCCAGGTTCCTTAACTACTCTCTCTATGATGAATCGCATGAGATGGAGGTTGTCGTGGATGGATCTGTCCGGGATGGCACATGTCTGCTCTTCTCCCACCAGATCACCGACAACAAGCGCCAATCTCTTTGCTAAGACCTTGGCCAAAATCTTAAACTCTGCGTTTAGGAGAGTTATGGGCCAGAAGTTGTCTATAACGTCCCCCTTGTTCGGGTCTTTTCTCAGCAGCGCCACCGCTTTCGGGCTCACAAAACTAGGAATGCTCCCGTTCTGCTGCTAGTTGCAGTAGACTTCTGCCAAGAAGTCGCCGAACAAGTCTGGCATATACGCATAAAGCTCGTAGAATAGACCATCCAAACCTGGTGATTTACCCCTTGTGCAGTCAAACATCGCACCCCGTATTTCACCGGCTGTTATCGGCTTTTCGCAGCACTGCAGTCCGTCGAGGTATACACCGAAGACCATACTCCGATCCGACCCACCGCCGCTCCCGAACAATTGAGCAAAGTGCTGTTGAAAAGCCGCACACATCTGCTCGGGTTAGAGCACCCTGCGCCCGTTTTGATCAGGCAATGACCGAATTATGGACTTGTTGCTACGTCACGCCTCCACCGCCAGTGCCCATTGAACAGCTTTCGTCCCCTCGTGTCTTAGAGCACGCGTTCTAGCTCTGACAACGCAGCCTTCATGCTTTGCGTTGAAGAATTGATCGGGTGCCAACTTCGCCGCAAGCACGTCGGTTGCGATGCCTATCCTAAACGCCTCTGCTAGCTTTCTAACTAACTCTCCTTCTACTCTATTTTCCTCTATGACTACTCATTTGCTAAACCTTATCGATTCTACTCTAATAGCCCTTTTCATGGTAAACCACCACCTGTTGTTGACGATCTCACCCGTCAACGCACGCTTAACTAATTCGCTAATCCGGTCTCTGTAAGCTTTGCGCGCCGAGAACGACGCGTTCAGCTTCCAGGAGCCGGGCCCTTGCCTATGGAGTCTATCGAAATCAACTTCACAGATCACAAATTTGTGGTCCGTATTATCGACTACTTTAAATTGTGGACAACCTACACTAGCCTTATTTGTTTCCCTACAGAATACCCTATCTAATACGATCTGGATGACCCGATGCGGTTTGCCCATGTCCCCATTGGCACATTCCGATAATCCAGTCTATGACTGTCATACAGCAGATTGTTGAGGCTTTTACACCCTCTCTCCATGTCTACTAGCCCCACATAATCTCAGCGTGCATCTAAGATACCGTTCCAGTCGCCCACTAACACTAAAGAGCGGGACGTTCCAAGAAAGGTCTCTAGAGGTCTAAAGAAATCTGGCCGTCCTGCCCCTGTTGGGGCGTAGACGGCTACTAGCCTGAAAGCATTGCCTTCGCTGCCGGTCACGTTCAGCACCACCGACTTACCTTCTGGGTCCAGGAAGATGGCCCGTATGGTGAGATCCAAGCCTCTCCGAAAAAGCACGGCAACCCTCCTCCCGATCCTGGACGGCTGGGAGATGCGTATACATGGTAGCCGCTGAAGATCGGTGCGAGAGCTCGTGCTTCGGAGGGGGGGGGGGGGGGGGGGGGGGCTCAGCCATGCTTTTTTTTAAACAAATTTTTTTAAATGTAAAATGTTCAAATATTTGGGCCAAAGTCTAAGGGCTTATATCCCTTACACAAGAAATATTTAACAACAAATAATGTTAACAGGCAAATAAAGCGACTTATTGGGAGCGAGCAAAAAGCGTCCGAACAGACCAATAATAATAATAATAATGAAGGAATTGATCAGATCTGAGTACATACGGAGAGTAAGGAGCGTATTAAAATCACATCTAAATAGTAGGAATGTCATAAGTGCAGTAAATTCCTGAGCTGTGTCTATTATTAGGTACAGTACGGGAATTCTGAAATGGAATGTTGCTGAACAAAAAGAAATGGGTAGGAAGACTAGGAAGCAATTGACTATCTACAATATGTTCCACAAGAGGAGTGATGTCGATAGACTCTACTTAAGGAGATCTGAAGGTGGAAGAGGTCTTTTCAGCCTAGAGGACTTTGTTCAGATGGAGAAAAACAACCTGCACAAATATGTGACTGAAAATAGGGAGCCAATGCTCAAAATTGTACTGAAGGAGAAGACAATAGACCAGGGGATGTCCGAGGAGGAAATAATAAAGTGGGAGTTAAAATGGATTTGGAACTGCCATGAGATCAAGGTCATCCCGATTGTCATAGGCGCACTAGGTACTTTCTCAAAGAATTTCCAAGGATGGTTAAAGAAGATTAGGCCAGCCCCGCTTTTTGGAACACTTCAAAAGGCATGCATGCTGGGAACAGCAAGAACCAGTCGATACGTCATGAATGTCTGAGGCTGCAGATAGTGGCTTGATATTCATTTCAACAAACCTTCCAGTTAAATATCATCAATGACTGAGACTCAAAGATCAATAATAATAATAATAATAATAATAATAAAATAATAATAATTGTTTCTACTTTAGGCACAAGGCCAGCAAATACCCAGTTCATTACTGGTACTTTATTTTATTGACCCCGTAAGGATGAAAGGCAACGTCAACCTCGGCGGGATTTGAACTCAGATCGTAAAGGGACGTAACTATGCTGGAAAGCATGGCGTCCGACCCTCTACCGATACTGCCAATCCAATGGTTTCTTATATATGCACAAAGCCAGTAATTTGGGGAGCGCGGACAGTCGATTAAATCCACCCCAGTCGGTGACTGGTATTTTATTTTATCGACCCCGTAAGGATGAATGTCAAATATAACCTTGGCGGGATTTGAACTCAGATCATAAGGGCCCTAACTCTATATTGCAAAGCATGTTGCCCGACGCTCAATGATTTCTACTTTAGGCACAAGGCCAATAATGTGGAGAGATAGGAAAGTTATATCGACCCCAGTGCATCACTGGTGCTCTATCCTATTGACCTCGTAGGGATGAAAGGCAAAGCTAACATTTCTGGGATTTGAACTCATAATGTAAAGGGCCGTATCTCTATGCTGCGAAGCATGGCGTCCGACGCTCTACTGATACTGCGAGTCCATAAGAGTAATGATTTCTTTATTGGTCACGAGGGTCAACATATACAATAGACAGAGATAGAAGGGGGGGGGGGGGTTAAAATAAAATCGATTAAAGAGGAGAAAATCAATAAAAATATGCAATATAAATATAAAAAGAAAATTCCCCAATAGGGGACCACCAAGTAGTGACACAGGAACCCCATCAATCCCGAGACTACCTATTCATGAATACAGCCACAGGAGGAATGTGTACAGAACGTATGCGTCACACTTCGCGCACCACATGGAGGTCCGTATGGTGCCACTACCATGTCTGTAGAGTTTATCTCAAACCGGGTGAGCACCAACCCATCTCGGTTGCGCAGCCAAGCGAGGGATTTCCTGAAGTTATCCATAGTCTCCGGCTCAAAAATATTCTATAACAGACTGGTAAATTAGATTTCGTAAACGTCCAGAGCATCTCCGAGATATTCGCCGCACTTGCCACCATTTGTCCTCTATAGAACTCTAGAGTGGAATTTCCACTGACATCTGGTAGCGAGCATTGATTGCATGGTAACATTCCATATTCCAGGCGCCCAGTCTAGATCTTCGCTTGACCAACGACTTCAGTTCAAAGAGACGAGCTGCGGTTAAACTTGTGTGACAAACGGTGATCACACATTTAGGAATATCTGGTGGTACCCTAGCCATAGCGCATCTTTGCGCCTCACTCGCTACAGCTGACCCGGTCCTCCGCTTGAGGGTGCTGGCAAGAGCTGGACCGTCTCAACAATTGAACGTGTCCATTCCACAAGAAGTTGATGAGCAGGTGTTCACTTAAAGGCCACCTCTGCCCGGCCGTTCTTTGATAGCCCTCTTTCGGTCCATTTCTAGTTAGGATTTGCCCCCTGCTCATTATCTTGTCCCAGTTTTTATCAACCTGGAAGGTCGGCCTAATCCAGCTTTCGCGGAGCTTTACTTGTCCTTCAGACCAGTGTCCGACGACGCTGTTGAACTGCATGGATTGCCTCTCCAGGTGCCGAGCTGCACACCCGCCAATTTTCACAGATTCAATTTCAAACCCCTGTCAACCTTTTGTATTACTCTAAAAATATGCCGAGCACCTCTATTTCCGATATGTTTCCATCATGAAGAGGTCGTTCACATATGCCGCCGCAGCTCTTCCACGCTCCGATTCGTGTGTGATGGCCGGCAACAGCTCCGGTTTCCACAGTAAGGGCTCGAGAGTCAGTACTTACAGAAGAGAGGAGAGAAGGCATCCTTGACGGACCGATCATGCTATCTGAAACGTTTCTTAAATGTAGACTTTTACTTTGATCACGGAGCAGTCCCCGCTGATCATTGCAGCGATCCAGCTTCTGAAGACGAGACCCAAGCTGGCTGCCTTGAGGACAGCCTCTAGGTATTGAAGCTCGGCCCTATCGAAAGCTTTAGATTGATACAAATTGATCGAAGCCCCACGGAATGCTGGTTTACCCCCTATCCTATCCAAAATAAACTGATATTCGATAATGTAGTTCTAGAAAAAGCCCCAATATTGAGATTGACACGGCTGGAATTTCTTTGAACACAAACCTACTGCTTTAGGGATTTGTGCTAACCTACGACTCTAACTTTTTTGTAAATTATGAACATGTTTTCCATGCTATATTTGATCAGAGTATTCTTGAATATGGAATCGTTTGTTGCTCAGTTCCTTCAATGTTGAACACAATTTTCCCAATAACACATTAAACATTTGTGGCTTATATATCTATTCATTTATCTAAAAATTAATTTGAAATAATTTGTATTTGTAATAAGCTGCTGTGGCAAGTAGTTGAGCATGGGTTACAACGGCCAAAATGCTGGATGCTAACCTCTAATTGATGACGATTAATTAGCTACCAATTGTAATAATCGGCACATGTAAAACTGATCTATGAAATGTGTTAGATAATATAGGTTTCTTACGTTGCGTGTTGCCAAATTCTTTAAAGATTTGCTCATTATTTCTAAAACACTGCTTCAATTGACTTTTCCAAGGCTAATTGGCTTAAGGTTCTCTCGGCAGTTTATTTAAATATGAATTATTTGCGGAAATTTCCCATTAATTTTCTTGTATGTTTAACTTAATTATCTGTCCATAATAAATTTGCAAAAAATATTAACGTGCCTTAGCTAATTCCGTAACAATAATTTGAACAAGGATCGTCGAAACTACAACATGGTGGTATTCAACCTGAAGACTATAATGGCTGTCAGCTAATGCTCGTCATGCACCTAATTTAAGAATGCTATATGAAAGATGTTAGAGCTAATATATTTTTCTGAATTTCAGTATTGTCAAAACATCCTTAGAGAATCATTCATCCTTTATGTATCACCGCTTCAGCTGACTTTTGGAAAAGATCCTTCGTCAATGTCCATCTGAAGTTGAAGGAAATCCCTAAACCAATGTTTAAAATTATTAACAAAATAAGATAGGAACATTAAACAAACCTTCAGCAGAGTGTTAATTATTTCGTTTATACACATCTGAATATTCTCCTTTTTTCAAGGATTTCTAGTATACAAATGTTTCTGGCTATGACCCCAAGACAGAAAAAATGTCTATCTACATATTTATTTCTTCATACAATATATTTGAAACATAATATGAAATTATTAGTTTTATCTGTCATGAGAAAGATACGAATGTCTCTGCCTAAATATTGACTTTAAAAAAAAAACGCATACGCATTAAATACCATGATCCAGAGTCGAACTTGAGTTACCGTGGTCACTCTATGTAGTCCTAACTATTAGACAATGACGGATATCAGCTAATTAAAGTCATAATCAGTGAAATTACGACTGATTGATAAAATATGTGAGCATATGTTTATACGTTGTTTTGTGAAAATCTACAATGATATATTTATTTATATAAAACTAACTGCTTCAACTAACTTTTCAAAGATAATTTCGTTTATGTATATCTAAAAATGAGGGAATTTCATAAATAAAAGTATAAAACTATATAAGACCACTAAACTAGCCTCCGGCATTGTTTAATTCTTCTATAAATTGTTGATGTTTTCTAATTAATATTTCTATTCAAGAAACATTCAATGCTTTTGACGTGGTTATTCAATCTCGGTATATTAAAATATTGATGTCGCTACTACTGATGGCGATGATGATGATAATAATAATGATAATAACAACATTTCCTACCAATATATATACAATATATATTAACAAACACACATATGTTACACATGTGTGTTTGTTAATATGAACTTCGTTAGCTCAAATATACGAGAAGTACTATATATATATATATATATATATATATATATATATATATATATATATATATATATATATATATATATATATATATATATTATATATAGTAATAATGATAAATTCGAAGACTAAAATCCAAAGAGGGCTCGATAAGGATAAATATATATCAAATATATTAAGCAAGAATCGCTGCTTTACCCTTAACAGATATTCAGAAACTAAAAAAAGTCAATCTGTGAACGCAGAAGTAAATATTTCGAATCCTGCCAGCATAAAAAAGAACCTGGTAAGAAACGTTTCTTTGAGGTTTTCTCGTCTTTCTACAAACGAGCATATTTTCACCGACCATTCCACATACTACAATGAAGCTCTTGCTCGGTGTAGATTTGTCGATAAGGTAGCATATACTAAGAATGAGCATAAACCTAGGAAAAATAGATTTCGACGCATTATATCGTATAACCCACCATATAATATGAAGGTGGCCACACCATTAGCTAAAATATTTCTCTCCCTTATTAAGAAGCATTTCCCCTCAGCATATAAATATAATAACATTTTTAATAGCAATACGTTAACGCATCTTACTCTACGATTCCTAACTTTGGACATAATAATATCACTGCTTCAAATTTAGCTAAATTACCTAGCCGTAGTAACACGTGCAACCCTGTAGCTAGTACTTACTGTAATTGTAAGAATTGGGTTGACTGCCCTCTATCCGGGAAATGCCTCTCCAGTAACATTGTCTACAAAAGTAAGGTCGGCACGCCCACGTCTAGTAGGGCCTACATATGGTTAACCGCCAATAGATACAAGCAGCGTCTTTACATGCACACCCATTCTTTTCTTAACTCCTTAAGAAGGAACATGACGTCACTTTCAGCCTATATATGGAGACTGAAAGACAACCACACCTAATATAGGTTACACTGGGAGATCCAAGCTAAAGCTAAGTCGTATAACCGAAATAAAAGTCCGTGCGATCTCTGCGCCGCTGAAGCCTTGAAAATACTCTACGCCAATGATCACATCTTAAACAAAAAATCTGAGGCAATTTAGGCTTGTAAACACAAATTGCATAAAACCTTCCTGTATTACAGCCTCACATTATACCCTAACGGATAGTACGAACAATACGCGGATAATTTACGTCTTGATGTGGTGGCTAAGTATATTTTATGTTTATATCATTACTTATTTGTATAGGTAAGTATACCTTACCCGTATGGTTATGGAGGCACGTATACTTTATCGTACGTATATATGCTTGTATATAGTTTATAGGTGTGTATATTGTATATACTGCTATGTGTGTATATGGTTATGTGTATATGTATATTTCGTTTTTGTGCGTGTATATTTGTATGCATATCTGTTGGTATACGTGTATGCGTGTATATATGTATTTGTGTATATTTATGTATATTTATGTGTATATTGTATATTTGTGTATATATATATATATATATGTATATATATATATATATATATATATATATATATATATATAGGAACCGGTAAGACCCCGACGGCTGAGCTCAAGCCGTTTCGACGGCTAATTCTGGACTAAATGAAAATTTATCCTGGTATTTAAATAGCCGATCTTCTCAAGGGGTAATTCCATATATGGTCAAAGTGATTGTCAAAAGTCAGTAGTAATTCTGTGATAGCAAATTAGTAGGGGAGATGGTGGCTAAACCTGCCAGTAGGAGAAAGAGGGGAGGGGGTGGAGTAGACCCAATCAAGCGTTGGTAGTGCCAGCTACAGCTTGGCATGAGGTCAAAGAAGATACTGGGGAGAGGGAGGGGGAGGATGTCGGAACGGTAGATAGAACAATGAGGGGTAAAAATATATATGAAAGAAAAAAAAACAAAAAAACTGGGAGTGAAGAAAAGCGAATAAGTGTAAAGAAAAAAGTAAATTCTACGACCTAAGTCTCTAGCTATTGTTAGGCTAGATAAATGAATAAATAAAGAAAGAAAGAAGTAAAGAAGTAAAGAAAGAAATAAAGAAATAACGAAATAAGTAAAAGAACTAGGTGGGACGGTATAGGCGAGGACCCTTTTAAGAGGTATAAGTACGTAAATCATACGGTGACGGGTCAACAAGTGGGGCCAAAATACTAAAGAGACTACCACGAAACAAATAATAAAGGTTTCTATCCCGGCACAATGCCAGCAACCACCCAGTGCAGCAAAGTAAACTAGTACGAGATAATAATTCTGAATCCCGAAAAAAATATACTAATGCTAACTCTAAAAGATCTTAAACAAGCTACATGAAAGTTCGTACGAAGTAAGGGTGGAATACGGAAAAATACATTCAGGATCCACCCCGCCCAAAAGAAAAGCGAAGAAAGAAATACTGGAACGAGAATATAAGGCATAAGTGCCACTAAGAAATATAGAAGGCACGGAAAATAGTGGGAGCGGTCGGAAAAATGGGGCAAGTATCCGGGGTCTAAACCAACTGCTATAAAAAGCGGAGTCCGCCAAATCTATCATAGACTAGGGGAGGGGGTGGGGGTACTAAGGCTACAAGGGGCAAAAGGGCAGCCTCGGGTGGGCGAGAAAAAACGCCGACAAAGAAGAAGAGCTGGGGTAGAAGGACTAAGGAAGGATGGGGGGAAGGAAATAAAGGAAGCGATAAAGGAATAAAAAGAAGATCTTACGTCTCCCTTGGCAAGCAGGGGTTACCCATTGCAAAATCGGCAAGTGGGGTGTTATAGCCCTAGTCTAACCCTCCCCCCCCCGGGTCATTATGGGGTTTGAGGGCGAGGTAAGTCCTACGCAATCTATGTTTACATGCAGTAACCAGTTCATCTTTCTTGTTTAGGAGCTGGTCCGTCGAAAACAGCATTTGTAAAGTTTCCTCCGAGCATAAATTGCACGG
>OZ024742.1:281067265-281069765 GCA_964016885.1 Eledone cirrhosa | reverse complement strand
TATTTTTTCTTAAAATCTTTCCTTAATTTTTCTTCCACACTAATAATAACCTCTATGTCTTTTTCCTTTAAAAAATAATCCTAATAATTATTTAAATTTACCTAGCGTCTAAACATAACGATATTTTTCAATTTTAACGTTATCCTCATTAGCAGTTTCATCGTATGATTTGAAATCTTTCACTAATCAAACAGATCTCAAAACGTTAAGTTCATATTTTGAATATGTCACGCTCTGTAAAACAATGTTTTTATTTTATCTGATGAGGGCGTACCAAAATTTGGGTACCCTTGAAATATATATAATAAAATAAATATGTTTTTTTAAAGATAGTTTCCCTTTATAAATATCGTTGATGTATATATATATATATATATATATATATATCGTTTCATCATTTGTTTTGTAAGATTTATTTTCTGAAAATGTGTGTTGAATCACAGATACTATTATAACGTGACGACGGAACTGCGGAGGATCCCGGAAGAATCGTTCCAGGAGTGCATGCAAGCATGGCAGAAAAGGATGGAAAAGTGCATTAGACTCTAGGGGGATTACTTTGAAGGAGAAAACTATTAGTGTGAAGTTTGGGTTTGAAATAACTCTTTTGTGACGTCAGTCCTGCAACTTTTCTGACATACCTCGTATATTATTGTCGGTATGTATATATATGTATATGTACGTAGGTGCGAGCGTCAGCACGTCTGCGCAACAATACACACATATTTAGATATTCAACTAATACACTTCCGTTTTTGAAATTAGTAGTACTATATTAATATAATATATATTTGCGTATGTATTTGAATACCCATATGCTTCTGTATTGAATGTGCATACATATGGGGGGGGGGTGTTATTGGAGCCTTATATGTGTGTTTATACAATCTCACTAGTTAACACTAGTGTGGTTGGTGGATACGGTGACTTTTAGGCCTATATGACTAAATCTAGTGATTAACTCTTTTGTAAATGTGTCGAGGTCTTGACCTTTTTTACGGCTCGTGATGGTCACACCATCCTCACGGTATAAACCCGTCTGGAAATCCTGGAATTACGTGCGCAATTTTTCCAGAATAAAAGCCCCACCAAATAACAAATATGCTCGATGTCAAACGTTCCCCCAGCAACATCAAAGCAGTCGTTTGCCCCGAATTTATTCATCGAGGTCTCCCTCGGATTGTCGGGGATTTTTTTATTCATTCTTATCCTATACATTGGCTGATATATCGCTACCGTTGTACATCACAATGAGTAATGACCTAGTCACCTCGATTCAAAATGGTGGGTCATATAATTCTGAACTTGCAAACCAGAATATTCCCAATTATCACCTTTAATTCCTAAACGCAAGAGCGAATGCTGCACACTGTAAGTAGTGGATCACAACAGTATGTATATAGTTATAACTAATTGTGCCATCAAAAATGACAGCTTTTTTCAATTATAACTCCTTTTATTCGTCCATTGAATGGTTTAATGTTAGTTATAAAAATGTTCGTTAAGATACACTTCAGCAAGATATATAGAAAAAAAGAAGCAGCTGAAATACGCACGTCCTGAAGTCGCAGCTAATTTTTTTATCTCATTCTCTTTGCTTTCCTACTCTATCTCTATCTCTCACTCTAAAGTCTTTTTGAAGTGTATCCTTATGAATATATATATAATGTCAATTTCGTTTCATCGAAGTTAAGCTATTCGTCGTATATACATCTCTCTCTCTCTCTCTCTCTCTCTCTCTCTCTCTCTCTCTCTCTATATATATATATATATATATATATATATATATATATATGTGTGTGTGTGTGTGTGTGTGTGTGTGTGTGTGTGTGTGTGGTGTGTGTGTGTGTGTATGCAGTTCTATGGTTACAATCAGAGAGGTAAAATCAGAGTATACAGAGGAGCCAGAACAAATGGGAAAAAATGGTAAATATGTTACAAATGGGACCTGCCCCTTGTATAGGAGCAAATTTTGGAATAGAATAGAAGAACTAGAATAAGGTTAATAGAATAAACTCATGGCATGATAGCAATACATACCAGAGTGTAATGTTCATCAATGCAATCCCTAGAGGTGAATTAGCTTACAAATTTAGAAGGGCCGTACATAAACATAAACTCAATATTAAGATAGTAGAAAGACCAGGTATCTCCATAAAAACACTTATTAGCAATACATACCCTTTTCAAAGACCTCCCTGTATAGATAAGAAATGTATAATCTTGTAAACTAATGCCTCATATTAACTGTAAAACTAGAAATGTAGTATATAGCATAAGATTTCGTGAAGGACAATGTAGAGATAAGAATATAGTGTACATAGGTGAGGACAGCTCGATAGTATAGGAGAACGGATAAATGAACACTGGCGAGAGCTTCAAGATAGAAAAGAATCATCTGTACTCCACCAACATGCTAAAAATAGAACATAAGGGCAATTAGAGAACAGAAATGAAAATAGAATCTACACACAGAAAAGACGCAATGTTTAGACACATC
>OZ024742.1:280948452-281060952 GCA_964016885.1 Eledone cirrhosa | reverse complement strand
CACATATATATAGTTTACATAATTTACATAAATCTTTCGTGCACATCTTGCAACATCGTCAGTGGTGTTATATTTTTTCCTCCTGTTGTGTGTATGTCTACGCCATTTTTTATTCAGTCTGTCGATATATTTATTTATTTATTTGCTTGTTTGTTTATTTTATTTTATTTTATTTTGTCTTCTTTGCGCATGCGTTTGCGTGTGTGTATAGTGTTATGTGTGCTGTGTGACTAGTGTGTATAGTGTTGTGTCTGCTGGGTGACTAGTGTGTGTTTATGTGCTTGTTGTTATTGTGCTTGTGTATGTATTTATTTATCTTATTTTTATTTTATTTTATTTTATTTTATTTTATTTTATTTATTTACTTATTATACTTCTCTTAGGTCAGTGTTGTTTGTTTGGGTGTTGTTGTTGTTGCCACTCATTCTTTCTGTTTAGCTTTGGTCTTCTAATTTCTATTTCACTGGCCTCTCTGATTTTCCTATCTGCTGGGTCATTCCTATGTTTAGATATTATCTAATTTCTATGTTGTCTATGTTACCGTCATGTTGTTGTCTAGCATGTTCGTATAGTACTGACCGTTTTTTCGTCCTTTAGTTCCCCCCAGTGTTTGTCTATCCTTTCACCTATGCTACGAGCTGTCTCACCTATGTATTTGTTGTCATGTTTCTGCAAGTACCCTCTGTACATCTTATGCTATAGACTACGTTTCTAGTTTACAGTTTATCCGGGGGTTTACCTTACATATGATACATTTCCTATTGGTACAGTGGGTTTTCTTAAAGGTTAGGTTTTGCTGATCAGGGATTTCATGGTGGTTCCTGGCTTTTCTACCACATTTATTTTTAAGTGGGTCTTTCTCAGGGCCTTTCTACACTGGTTAGCTAAGTTCTGTTATTAATTCTGGCAATATTACGCAAATATGACCCTCCCCAAGTATAACAATATCTGTTTCGACACACGATGTCATATAAAAAACCTCGCTAAACTAATTCATCGCGCTATATATATATATATATATATATATATATATATATATATATATATATATATATATATATATATATATATATATATATATTATATTGTTGTGTAAGTGTGTGTGAATATATACATATATATATATAGATATTGAGAGTGAGTTTGTGAGTGTGTGTATGTGAATGTGTATTTATATGTATGTGTAGATGATACTTATACTTTTTCTCCTTATATTTCTCACACATTCTCCCAATAGATTGGTTCAGTTCATCCTTCGCTTTAGGTTTCTGCCTCTCTCTATTTCACTCTTCCTTTATCATTTTCTCCTCTCTTTGTTACAAATAAAATCGTACTCTCTATAGGATAAGGAAACTTAACATTCCTAGTAACGGCTGAATAATATAAGCGGAAACTAGTAAAACTAATGTTCACATATGAAATATATTTAAAACTAGGCTCAGCAGACTATTTCGGATTAATTAAAATGACTAATATCAAGTGTGGGACAGGCTAAAATAACGCACATTATGACGGTAGATCTGAAATGAACATGAGCTCTGTAAAACTAGGGTCAACATATTACTTGTTTCTACTCTTTTAAAATTGGTGATTGCTGATTGCTGATTGCTAATATGATCCCACATTGTGGCCTTGGTGGTAATCCTGATTTGAATGCTGGCAACTGAAGGTTCGACAAATAGATATATATGCAGAGAAATATGCTATTTAATGTGAATATAACAGAAATGTGGTGGTCATCATTGAAACAAAAGAGGAATTTCAGATGTGTGTAAACAACGTATTTATACAGTAACATATGCTAGTTTAAGATTCATCCTGTTATATACGTTGATACATAAAATTCCTTCAACTTCAGATCTACATGTATGAAATAATGTTTCGGAAGTCAGCTAAAGTAGTGTTACGTAAACATTACATAAACAAGTATATAGTGTTGTAGATTTTCAGAGATCACAATGAACGAAACATATGATAGCTAAAGATTTAAATTAACACACACGGACGAGTGGTATCCATTTGCCAGGATAGTCTAATGGTTAGAATGCTAGGTTAACTGAAGTTTGAAATACTATCACGGCAGTTGTTGCAAACGTTTAATTATTTTTTCATATGCATTGTTTTATATTGTGACGGGACGGGATTTATTTGGTTAAATCATTTGTCTACAACCGTACGTGTCTTAATATACATAGCTATTTTTATATTCTGAATACAAATGATATATGTGCGTGACACTATATGAATCTTACGATATAACCTCTTGTGAACTCTAGTGATCTGTAACCTGTCAGGAAATGTTACATGTAACAATTAATTGCATCTTTGTGAGTGTAATTAATGTCTAAACATTTAATGAGAATGTGTATGGGAATGCGTGGTTGGATATATTCATTTCAATAAATTAATTTAGAGTAAGTCTCTGGCTCTATTGCTCAACAGGATGATTATTACGAAGTACTGGTTGCTCTTTAATAAGGTTTTCGTCCTAGCTATGATGGTGGAACGATCTGACGTCCTGGAACTTTGAATCACTTACTGTGATTTGGATGGTGATTGATAGCCTAAAGAATGAGCCGCGCAAGATGGATTAGTTCTTCCAACACATCATCACAGCCATCCACCATTTTGATAGCCGGGACTCGAATGAAAATATATGTGTGCATAACTGTATGGAGGTACATAAATTGCAAGTATGTGTATATGAGGGCAGTGAAAACCATTCCACTCAGTTCATTAAGTATTTTAATAATCAGTATATATGTTGCTGGCGATTGCTTCTGGCAGGATCCGATAGAAGGCGTCTTTGAGTACTCTCCCAGGAATATGTGGGCAAAGAAGAAGAAGAAGAAGAAGAAGGAGAAGAAGAAGAAGAAGAAGAAGAAGAAGAAGAAGAAGAAGAAGAAGAAGAAGAAGAAGAAGAAGAAGAAGAAGAAGAAGAAGAAGAAGAAGAAGAAGAAGAAGAAGAAGAAGAAGAAGAAGAAGAAGAAGAAGAAGAAGAAGAAGAAGAAGAAGAAGAAGAAGAAGAAGAAGAAGAAGAAGAAGAAGAAGAAGAAGAAGACATATGTAAACATGAGGTTAAACGCTAATGAGAATATTCCTCCTGTAGTTTAAACTCATACAAACATTTTTTTCCTGAAAATTTGAATTTAATAATTCAAAAACAAATGATCTTTAAGTATGTAAAATTTATTTCATTTTTGTTTTCATTCATTGATGAATTTTATATTATTTGATATTGTAATATGGGTTTTATTACAGTTATATTGTTTTCTAATTAATTCATTTACAATTGTTTTGTTGACACAAAACCAGTAATTTGAAGCGAAGATTATGAGTAAGTATCGTTTAAACTATTTAACTGAGACGTTTGTTTGCAACTAGTGGAAACGTTTATATATCAATAGTAATTTCAACAACACTAAAATGTATTAACATCTATCCGTGATCGACTAGTTCTTAGGAATCCACGTTGTGTCTCTTATAATCCTTGAGTTCGAATCCTTGTCCCCGCAGTCCATACAGCTACTTCATACTAAACGAATTTTGTTTCATTATTCATGAACGAAAACATTCTGAAAAAATAGATGTTTCATCAATTTTGTTTTAACTTATATTTTATTTTATGATGTCTCAGGTTTTATTTCCGATATTGTTTTATAATTCCTTGTAATTAAACCACATAAATATAGTTATTACATTTGCGGCTCATTTATGTGTTAGCCGTGATCGTCTAGTGGTTAGGACCCCACGTTGTGGCCGTGGTTACCCAGGTTCTAATCCTGGTCACGGCAGCTTCCACAAATCCTTTTATTTGCAAAAGTAAAAGATATTTTAGAATATATAAGATACCTGATAATATTTTTTTTACCGTATATTTTTCAAATCAATTCTTTGTCATTAAACACATCAATATGAGAAAAAAGCTAAAAACTTTATTATTTAAATCATTAAAAGAAGATTTTACTTGTTAGTAGGGGCTGTTTACTTGGGATTAATGTAACGAGAGAAACACCATAGTTAGCAACGTTTGTATATCACGTTGTGACTGTTGTAACCCATGTCCGATAGCTTCTCCAAACCCTTTTTCCTACAATTATATATTTAACTAACAGATTGGCCCGGCGTTGCTCGGGATTTGCTCTAGGGTTCTTATATATTTGATATATATTTATCCTTTTCGAGCCTTGTGAAGTAAATACTTGTGTTTATATTTTGTTATTGTGTATGCAAAAATATCTGTACACGATTATATAAATAAAGTACAGAGAAGTACGGAATACCTCGGCCTCGGGTTAGTGTCTACATTTTGTGCGCATAACAAAGATTCGTCGTAGTTTAATGGGGTTTTTTCCGTTCGAAGAAAATCAATACTTTATCGCGAAATAAATACTTTTGTTTATATGTGTATGCACAAATATCTGTACACGAATATATAATTATATATATATATATTAAAATAACAGATTAAAGTTTAAGCAAATAATCGCTGCTTTCACCCTTAACGGGATCTTCTGAAACTAATATAATAAATCTGTGAGCGCAGAAGTAAATATTTCGAAAAACGTTACACTTTATATATATATATATATACACTATATATATACATATATACACAGACACACAGACACATACATCGCGTCATAATGACGAAATGCAGACAGCCAGGCATACAGACAGATATTATAAAGCCGCTTTACGATCTGAGTTCAAATCCCGCCGAGGTTGACTTTGCCTTTCATCCTTACGGGGTCGATAAAATAAAGTACCAGTAATGCACTGGGTAATTGCTGGCCTTGTGCCTAAAGTAGAAACAATTATAAAGCCGCAACGTTATATCTATGTATCTATCTAAAAAGAGAAAGACTAAGAATTATAGTGAGAGATCGCCAAATCGCCTAATGCGGTCCTTAGGGCATTGAAAATTTGAATTTTTTTGCTCAAAACACTCACGCGACCATAAGTATTACATGTGTAATGTTTGAAAAACTCGGTTGGGTCGTTCTCAATATATGGTGATTGGACAGACAGACAAACAGATATTCTCTGTTTTAGTAATATACATAATTCAAAACGAAATGGTGTTTTAGAGTATAATAGATACGTGATTATTGTTTCCTTATTGTATTTCTTCAAATTATTTCTTTTATATTTGTTTTTATATTTGTTTTTGACACAAGTCCAGTAATGTGCAGTGAAGTATCCTTTAAACCATCTTACAGAGACTTTCCTTGTTATCAGTGGATATTCTGCCACTAGTGTTTCCGCTTTTCAACATTTTGTAATTAACAAAACAATACCCTGCGTTAATACAGAATAAACCCCTAGATAAATTCCATGGTGAAAACTGAATAATATGTACTTGGATGTTTATAACAAATGAAGAAATAAATGTTTCTTTACAGGGCATTGCTAAAGTGTAACCAATTACAAATACCACGTTTAGAATTTATTGAAAATTCATTATACCAACTCAGAACTCAATCCATCTGTGAAACCTTCAAAGGCTAGCTGGAAATATCTTTGTAGAAGTTGGTGACAACAACAATTCTAAACAAATTTAACAAGCAGTAGCTGGCGACATTGACATATAGATATCACATTGGACTTCATCTGTATGTATTAGCGTTAGCCGTGATCGTCTAATGGTTGAGGCCTCACGTTGTGGCCGTGGTAACCCAGGTTCGCATCCTAGTCCCAACAGCTTCTACAAATCTTTTTATTTGCAAAATTCATATTTAATAATTCAAACAGGAAAAAATATCTTAGAATATATAAGATACCTGGTCATCTTTTCTTTTAGCGTATGTTTTTCAAATTAATTCTTTCATAATTGTTTCTGTTGTTGGCACAAGAGAGGTAATATGCAGGTAGGATTATATGTAATCATACGCTATGATAAAAACTAACTATATGGATGTTTATAACAAATGAACAAATTAATGTGTATATATAGATACTTGCCAGAATATAACCAATAATAAATTCCAAGTTTAGAATTTACTGATAATTCGGTATACCAACTCCGAGCCTTTTCCATCTTTGTAATGTCTTTGTAGGAGCAGAAAACAACGACAATACTGACCAAATGCAACATGCAGTAGCTGCAGACTTTAATATAGAGGTATTTCAATGGATTTTAAATGTATGTATAAGTTGTTACCCGTGATCGTCTATTGGTCAGGACCCCACTTTGTGGTCGTAGTAACGGAGGTTCGAATCTTGTTCTGGGCAGCTTCCCCGAACACTCTTTTTTATTTAAAGTATTAAAAGATGACTTTACTTGTTAACAGTGGTTGTTTACATGGAATTAATGTATCTACAGAAACACCATAGTTAGCAACGTTTATATGTCACTAAGAATTTGGACAGCTCTGGAGTAAAGAACATAGCTAATGATCAGTAGCAGCCAATTTTAATATATAACTATTACATTTGATGTTTATTGTATGTGTTAGCTGGTAGCCGTGATCGTCTAGTGGTTAGGACCCAACGTTGTGGCCGTGGTAATCCAGATTCGAATCCTGGTCACGGCACCTTTCACAAATCCTTTTATTTGCAAAAATAAAAGATATTTTAGAATATATAAGATACCTGTTAATATTCTTTCTACCGTATGTTTTTCAAATCAATTTTTTTATAATTTTTTTTTTCTTATTGGTACAGGACCAGTAATTTGCAGGTAAGATTAATTATTTTTTAAACTATGTTACAGAGACTTTGCTTGTTAGCAGTGGATATGTTGCCATTAGTTGAACGTCTGAAATTTTGAAGGTGAAAACTTTTATCTATCTATCTACATACCAATAAAACTATGTGATTGTGTGCTTGTCTGTAATTAAGATACAGCCAAAATGGCACATAATGGAAACAATACTTTTAAAGGAAGTTGCTCCTGAAATGGGAATACAAATGGAATAAAACTTTATTCGCCTAAATAGGAGCACGGGATCCCGAGTTATGGGCTTTTTCCAGGTACCTTCATAAATAGAGAGAGGGAAAGAGAGAGAGAAAGAGAGAGAGAAAGAGATGGTTATTGTGAGAGATTAGATTGGAAAAGAGACATAGAAAGAGAGAGAGACGCAGATAGAGAGGGAAAATGGAAGAAAGAGAGAGAGGTGGGGATAGAAACCTGGTAGTGTTGTTGAATGAACTTATAACAAGTGACATCAAAGAATCTAAAACAGCATTACTGTATCTATGTGTGTAGCGAATGGTCCCTGCTAAATAGGAAGGATATATATGTGTGCGTGTGTGTGTGTGTAAGTGTGTATCCATGTGTTTGTGTGTGTGTGACCAGTGTATCTAGATCACAGACACCCATATGTATATATATATATATATATATATATATTGGAATAAATGCTCTGAAATAGCGATATATATGTGAGTATAGACATAGAATATTCGAAAATATTCTGTATGTTTATAATAAACATTTTGAAGACCTAATCGCTATAGAATAGAATACGTCACGTATTACAATTAGATTCTCGATAAAAGCAAGGGAAGTAATCTACGCGTTTCATTCTTGTTAGAATTCATCAGGACTACATATCCAGTGCTTTTATCGAGAATGACACAGCTAGAGACTTATAGAATACTTAGCTGTGTACTGGAACTGGTTTGAAAGAGCGGTTGCCGGTCCGGCAGAAATTAGAAATTGGAATAAATGCTCTGAAATAGCGATATATATGTGAGTATAGACATAGAATATTCGAAAATATTCTGTATGTTTATAATAAACATTTTGAAGACCTAATCGCTATAGAATAGAATACGTCACGTATTACAATTAGATTCTCGATAAAAGCAAGGGAAGTAATCTACGCGTTTCATTCTTGTTAGAATTCATCAGGACTACATATCCAGTGCTTTTATCGAGAATGACACAGCTAGAGACTTATAGAATACTTAGCTGTGTACTGGAACTGGTTTGAAAGAGCGGTTGCCGGTCCGGCAGAAATTAGAAATTGGAATAAATGCTCTGAAATAGCGATATATATGTGAGTATAGACATAGAATATTCGAAAATATTCTGTATGTTTATAATAAACATTTTGAAGACCTAATCGCTATAGAATAGAATACGTCACGTATTACAATTAGATTCTCGATAAAAGCAAGGGAAGTAATCTACGCGTTTCATTCTTGTTAGAATTCATCAGGACTACATATCCAGTGCTTTTATCGAGAATGACACAGCTAGAGACTTATAGAATACTTAGCTGTGTACTGGAACTGGTTTGAAAGAGCGGTTGCCGGTCCGGCAGAAATTAGAAATTGGAATAAATGCTCTGAAATAGCGATATATATGTGAGTATAGACATAGAATATTCGAAAATATTCTGTATGTTTATAATAAACATTTTGAAGACCTAATCGCTATAGAATAGAATACGTCACGTATTACAATTAGATTCTCGATAAAAGCAAGGGAAGTAATCTACGCGTTTCATTCTTGTTAGAATTCATCAGGACTACATATCCAGTGCTTTTATCGAGAATGACACAGCTAGAGACTTATAGAATACTTAGCTGTGTACTGGAACTGGTTTGAAAGAGCAGTTGCCGGTCCGGCAGAAATTAGAAATTGGAATAAATGCTCTGAAATAGCGATATATATGTGAGTATAGACATAGAATATTCGAAAATATTCTGTATGTTTATAATAAACATTTTGAAGACCTAATCGCTATAGAATAGAATACGTCACGTATTACAATTAGATTCTCGATAAAAGCAAGGGAAGTAATCTACGCGTTTCATTCTTGTTAGAATTCATCAGGACTACATATCCAGTGCTTTTATCGAGAATGACACAGCTAGAGACTTATAGAATACTTAGCTGTGTACTGGAACTGGTTTGAAAGAGCGGTTGCCGGTCCGGCAGAAATTAGAAATTGGAATAAATGCTCTGAAATAGCGATATATATGTGAGTATAGACATAGAATATTCGAAAATATTCTGTATGTTTATAATAAACATTTTGAAGACCTAATCGCTATAGAATAGAATACGTCACGTATTACAATTAGATTCTCGATAAAAGCAAGGGAAGTAATCTACGCGTTTCATTCTTGTTAGAATTCATCAGGACTACATATCCAGTGCTTTTATCGAGAATGACACAGCTAGAGACTTATAGAATACTTAGCTGTGTACTGGAACTGGTTTGAAAGAGCGGTTGCCGGTCCGGCAGAAATTAGAAATTGGAATAAATGCTCTGAAATAGCGATATATATGTGAGTATAGACATAGAATATTCGAAAATATTCTGTATGTTTATAATAAACATTTTGAAGACCTAATCGCTATAGAATAGAATACGTCACGTATTACAATTAGATTCTCGATAAAAGCAAGGGAAGTAATCTACGCGTTTCATTCTTGTTAGAATTCATCAGGACTACATATCCAGTGCTTTTATCGAGAATGACACAGCTAGAGACTTATAGAATACTTAGCTGTGTACTGGAACTGGTTTGAAAGAGCGGTTGCCGGTCCGGCAGAAATTAGAAATTGGAATAAATGCTCTGAAATAGCGATATATATGTGAGTATAGACATAGAATATTCGAAAATATTCTGTATGTTTATAATAAACATTTTGAAGACCTAATCGCTATAGAATAGAATACGTCACGTATTACAATTAGATTCTCGATAAAAGCAAGGGAAGTAATCTACGCGTTTCATTCTTGTTAGAATTCATCAGGACTACATATCCAGTGCTTTTATCGAGAATGACACAGCTAGAGACTTATAGAATACTTAGCTGTGTACTGGAACTGGTTTGAAAGAGCGGTTGCCGGTCCGGCAGAAATTAGAAATTGGAATAAATGCTCTGAAATAGCGATATATATGTGAGTATAGACATAGAATATTCGAAAATATTCTGTATGTTTATAATAAACATTTTGAAGACCTAATCGCTATAGAATAGAATACGTCACGTATTACAATTAGATTCTCGATAAAAGCAAGGGAAGTAATCTACGCGTTTCATTCTTGTTAGAATTCATCAGGACTACATATCCAGTGCTTTTATCGAGAATGACACAGCTAGAGACTTATAGAATACTTAGCTGTGTACTGGAACTGGTTTGAAAGAGCGGTTGCCGGTCCGGCAGAAATTAGAAATTGGAATAAATGCTCTGAAATAGCGATATATATGTGAGTATAGACATAGAATATTCGAAAATATTCTGTATGTTTATAATAAACATTTTGAAGACCTAATCGCTATAGAATAGAATACGTCACGTATTACAATTAGATTCTCGATAAAAGCAAGGGAAGTAATCTACGCGTTTCATTCTTGTTAGAATTCATCAGGACTACATATCCAGTGCTTTTATCGAGAATGACACAGCTAGAGACTTATAGAATACTTAGCTGTGTACTGGAACTGGTTTGAAAGAGCGGTTGCCGGTCCGGCAGAAATTAGAAATTGGAATAAATGCTCTGAAATAGCGATATATATGTGAGTATAGACATAGAATATTCGAAAATATTCTGTATGTTTATAATAAACATTTTGAAGAGCTAATCGCTATAGAATAGAATACGTCACGTATTACAATTAGATTCTCGATAAAAGCAAGGGAAGTAATCTACGCGTTTCATTCTTGTTAGAATTCATCAGGACTACATATCCAGTGCTTTTATCGAGAATGACACAGCTAGAGACTTATAGAATACTTAGCTGTGTACTGGAACTGGTTTGAAAGAGCGGTTGCCGGTCCGGCAGAAATTAGAAATTGGAATAAATGCTCTGAAATAGCGATATATATGTGAGTATAGACATAGAATATTCGAAAATATTCTGTATGTTTATAATAAACATTTTGAAGACCTAACATATATATCGCTATTTCAGAGCATTTATTCCAATTTCTAATTTCTGCCGGACCGGCAACCGCTCTTTCAAACCAGTTCCAGTACACAGCTAAGTATTCTATAAGTCTCTAGCTGTGTCATTCTCGATAAAAGCACTGGATATGTAGTCCTGATGAATTCTAACAAGAATGAAACGCGTAGATTACTTCCCTTGCTTTTATCGAGAATCTAATTGTAATACGTGACGTATTCTATTCTATAGCGATTAGGTCTTCAAAATGTTTATTATAAACATACAGAATATTTTCGAATATTCTATGTCTATACTCATATATATATATATATATATATATAGATAGATATATATATATAGGGACAGACGTTCATCCACGAAACTCGCGAGCCACGTATGGTCCCTCAAGGACTCAAGTATAGGCTACTCCATTCAATGGAAAGCCATCACTAAGTCCAAGCCATACGCAAGGAGAAATCCGACGTGTGGCTTATGTATTGACGAGCGAATAACTATCCTAAAGAGATTACGCAATAGTGATTACCTAAATACGAGAAGTGAATTTACCACACGTTGTCCACACGTCACTAAACATCTATTGCATAACTACAAGGCTCCGGACTGATTCTTTGTAATTTTATTTTTAATTCTATTTATTTTATTTTCAACCTAAAAACTTTCCGGACTTTCGCAGTTATCTCCCTTACACCTCCTTCACGCAGTCTTGTATTGCCTGTGTGAAGTGACCGAGTTTCTACGCATGCGCGTTCGTACGGTTGTCCTTCCTGTTCCTATAACCATACACATCCCGAGCTGAAGATCCGCGAAGGTGATATATATATATATATATATATGAAAGACATAAAATAAGAAAATTATATAAATTTACTTACTTACTAAAATTTCACTCCAACTATTAGTTTCTGAAAGGGAATAAACATGAGTCCGCCGGAACAACATGGAGAAAAATCCTTTCGTCATCAGGGAGGTCTACTCTCAGCTAAGTTCTCAGGCAATTCGTGGACACAGGGAACTTATACAAAAATAATTCAGTGGATGGAAAAAAGCAAGCGAGGACTAAATTAAAGGACATTGAAAAAATCACTGCCTACTTGGTCGGTGGCAAATTCAAGATAATCAATCACATGACATCGAGGTTAATCAATGAGGAGTGAGGTGCTAAGTAAGTTAATTTTTATAATTTTCTTACTTTACGTCTTTCATATAATTGTTCTGCATCCCCTTGCATTGAACCACAAAGTTACTAAGACAAAACCTATATATTTGCTAGCATAGGTATGCATCTGTATATATATGTTGGTAGATATACTAATTCTTTATAATTATCTCCAAATTATTTTGTTGAGCAAAAATTTGCCAAAACTACTACTATGGTTCATAGTAATAGTCAGGCGACTGTCTTATTAGCACCCCACTCCTCACTGATTAACCTCGATGTCACGTGATTGATTCTTTTGAATTTGCCACCGACCAAGTAGGCATTGATTTTTTCAATGTCCTGGAATTTATTCCTCGCTTGCTTTTTCCATCCATTGAATTATTTTTGTATAAGTTCCCTGTGTCCACGCATTGCCTGGGAACTTAGCTGAGAATATACCTCCCTGATGACGAAAGGATTTTTGTCCATGTTGTTCCGAACGGCTACCATGTTTATTGCCTTTCAGAAACTAATTAGTTGGAGTGAAATTATAATAAGTAAGTTAATTTTTATAATTTTCTTATTTTACGTCTTTCATATAATTGTTCTGCATCCCCTTGCATTGAACCACAAAGTTACGAAGACAAAACCTATATATTTGCTAGCATAGGTATGCATCTGTATATATATGTTGGTAGATATACTAATTCTTTATATATATATATATATATATATATATATATATATATATATATATATATATATATATATATATATATAAGGTAATCAGAAATAACAACACAATCATCTCTTGCAAAACTGTTGGTGATGGGGTTTTGATATATATATATATATATATATATATATATAAATATATAATAGCTAACAAATAGTGTATTGCCCTACATGGCTACCTACAATAAATGTAGTGTGAGATTTTCGAATATAAAGGATAATATTTCTTTTCGGTTGCAATTATGCCAATAGCCTCTTTAACACCGTTATTCTTGCTCTTGTGGGGTGGGCATGTAAACAGAACTACAGTCTCTAATGTTTCTGGGTGATTACCCTTCATCAGTACTGTATACTGCTTAGTTGCCAACTGTCAGAGCTAGTGAAAATATATGATATTTTCTAATAATATACACTGACTGATCGGCATGATTTGCATATTAGCAGACTGCCTGATCAGTCAGATCTGCATGTCAGCAGATAGGCCAGTCAGCTTCATATATACGAGCGATTAATGGCCGGCTTTGCCATATTCAAATAACTAACAAATAGTTTATCGCTTTACATGGTTGAATACAATAAATACAATCTGAGTTTTTTTGAATATTAATAATTGTTTTTCGAATATTAATAATTGTTTCTACTTTAGCGACAAGGCCAGCAATTACGCAGTACATTACATGTACTTCATTTTATCGACCCCGCAAGGATGAAAGACAGAATCAATAATAATGATATTCGATTCGTTTGCAAGTATGCATCAGCCTCTTTAAGCCATGTCAGTAGAATGACTCCGTCATTCGTGCTCTTGTGTTTGCACGTAAAAAGAACTGCAGGCATTAATGTTTCCGGGTGATAACCCTTCATCAGTTCGGCATACTGCTTACCTGCCAATTGTCAGATCTTAGGAAACTATATGTTATTTTATCATTTGTGAGTTAATTTATATTTTATTCAATGATTCCGCACTATATATTTCTGATGTATTATCTAAAATATTTAAAGAAAACTTTGCTTGTAAGCACTGACTGTTTATACGGAATTAATATAACGACAGAAACATAATAGCCAACAATGTTTATATATCACTAAGAATTTGTAAAACTCATTTTTATAAAAGTTATTTACTCTCTTCGTGTAGTGGTTAGGATTCAGGTTACGACAACAAAGGGCACATTTTCGTTCTTCAATATTTTGTAATTAACAAAACAATAATTCTGGTGAATACAGAATAAACTTCTAGGTATATTCCATAATGAAAACTAAATAAAATATACTTGGATGTTTATAAAAACCGAAGGCATATATGTTTCCATGTTTAGTATTTAATGAAAATTCAATATACCAATTCAGAACTCAATAAATCTGTGGAAATTCCGAAGGCCAGCTAGAAATATCTTCGTAGAAGTTAATGACAACGCAAATCCGGAACCAATGTAATAAGCAGTAGCATTCAACTTTACTATATAGAGATTACATTGAACTTTGCCAGCATGTATTAGCTGTTAGCCGTGATCGTCTAGTGGTCAGGACCCCACGTTGTGGCCGTGGTAACCCAGGTTCGAATCCTGGTCACGGCAGCTTCTACAAATTTTTTTTTTTTTGCAAATTCATACTAAGTGATTAAAAAAGAAAATATATTTTATAATATAGTAGAATTAATATTATTGTTTTCATTGGCATATGATTTTTATATCATATTGTTTCTTACTATTATGTTTCAAATTAGTTATTTTATAATTGTTTCTATTATTGTTAAAAGACAAGAAATGTACACGTATAGTTATAAATAAGTATCGTTTAACCTATCTTTCAGAAAATGTACATTTTAATAGTGGATATTTTACACCTATTGGTACGTCTGAAATATTGTAGATGGAACCGTATATATCAATAATATTTTTGACAGGACTAACATATATTACCTTTTATCGGTGATCGTCTATTTGTTAAGATCCCACTTTGTCTCTGCTATACACCGAGTTCGAATCCACAGTTTCATAAGGCTTCTTTCTACTGTCAGTTTTTTTATTCATAATTAAAAAAGGGAAACATTTTTAGAACATAGATTATTTTACCATTTTTGATTTAATTTAAATTTTATTTTATGATTTTCGTTTTTATAATTCTTTTAATTAAGGCAAAAATACAGGAATTTTTAGGAAAGAATAAAACATCTAAAATATTTAAAGAAAACTTTGATTGTTAGCAGTGGCTGTTTACATGGAATTAATGTAACGTCAGGAACGTAATAACGTCAGGAACATAATAGCTAACAACGTATATATGTATCACTAACAATTTGGAAAGCTGAGCTGTATAAATGTTGATCACCCTCTTCGTGTAGTGGATAGGATCTTGGTTACGGCAGTAAAGTGTAGCATTTCCTGATTTCACTTTTATCTAATTCACGCAAAGATGTTATGATATAATACAGAATCATCTTCTAGATATGTTATATGAGAAGTCTGAAAATAACATACTTGGATATATATATATATTTATTAAAATAACAGATTAAAGTTTAAGCAAAGAATCGCTGCTTTCACCCTTAACGGGATCTTCTGAAACTTTTGCTCTACGGTTCTTATATATTTGATATATATTTATCCTTATCGAGCCCTCTTTGCATTTTAGTCTTCAAATTTATTATTATTACTATATATATATATATATATATATTGGTAAATTGAAAAGAAAATGGTGACAAATTGTTCACAGTGAAAAATAGTTTAATTAGGAATAAGTGAGAATTAGTAATAGTATACGTTAGTATTCAGTTTTGGTTTTAAGTTTTACCGGTTGCTCATTTCTAATGGTTTTCAAAAATAATTTTGAGATAGAGCGCCCGTGATGTTTGCTCTGATATGATTAGTTTTGGGAATTCTACCTGTTTTTATGTGAAGAAAGTGGCTCCAGCGGTATTAAAATAAGTTTCGCGCCAATTCGTGTTGCAAAAATTCTTTTGGTCAAAACAATTTTGATTGGTCGGTAGAGGTCATGTGAATGTTAAAAATTGATTTTGCGCCAAATGTAGGTTTGTGTCGGCTGATTGAGAAGTTACTGAAAAATAAGTCTTTCACAACAAATATGTGTGTGTGTGTGTGTGTAGTAGTAGTAGTAAAGAGGTTCGTTGTTGTGATAATGGTCAGCAGGGATGTGTGTGCGAACCGCAGCCTTTTGACAGTTCAAATGCCTATTAAGACAAGTGTTTGTGTGTGTGTGTATGTGTGTGTGTGTGTGTGTGTGTGTGTGTAGCAGAGTAATTTGTGGTAGAGGGATGGTCAGTAGGAATGTGTCTGTAAGTGTGTGGGGGATATTTTAACATGTTAAGAGATATTTTTCAGCTCTTGTCTTATACGGAGAAGTGTGTGTGTGTGTGTGTGTGTGTGTGTATGTCTCTTTGTATGTTAATGTACGCGTGTGTATGTGTGTGTGTATATATATATATGTGTGTGTGTGTGTGTGTGTGTGTGTGTGTGTGTGTGTGTGTGGGTGAACCAGTATTTATTTCTGGTAAAATGGTGTACATTGTTCGATATTTTCAGTAAAAACGATTCTCTCAATAGAACATCAAAAACCTTAACAATAAAAGGTGTGAAATGATATAATGTATTGGCATAATACCAAGGTGTGTGTGAGTGTCCAGATTGTACGTACTGCAAGGGTTATCCATTAGGCCTTGCCGTATTGGAATACTTGTGTACAAATATGTATGTGCCCATCAGTGTGCAATGCATGTGTGCGTTTATGTATGTGTGTGTGTCGGCACGTTTATATCTATAGACATCAAAAGGTATGCACATTTGTGTATATTTGTGTTGCACCATAGAACATGTGTGTTTACGTATGTCATTGTGTTTATATGTGGATAGAGACGTATGCTGATGTAGGTAGGTATGTTGACGTGTGTATGTTGTGGGTTCGTCTTAGGGAGAAGTGTTTAGACGGGGTCCGTATTTGTTAATAAAGTAAGATTCCTTGCTGATGAGCTGGGTGTGTGTGGCATTATCTTTAAATTTGTAGAGGGGAAAGATTCTGAAGTTGGGATCAGTTTGGGCGGCACAGGTATCAATGTGTTCACTCAGTGGTATTTTCCTGTATTCCCGTATTTTAATTTGGGATCTATGGACAGTCATGCGTTGGCGGCGGCTGTTTTTCGTCTGGCCTATGTATTGTTCTCGACAACCTGAGCACGTTAATACATATATTAGATTTTCTGATGCGCATGTGAAATTGTGTTTTACTATAAAACGTTGTCCTTCTTTGAAATAGAATTCTGAACCCTCTATTAGGTTGATGCATATGCCACAGTTGTGTCTATCGCATTTTTTTACTGTGGGTTTCGTTGTTGTGGTTGGCAGTACTTTGGCATGTGTTAGGATGTTTTTCATTGACTTAGATTGTCTTTTGCTCTTTATGATATCGTGTGTTCGTAGGATTTGGTTCATTATATGGTCCTTTTTCAACAAAGGGATGTTCTGGAGGATGGTTTCAAAGGCCTCATTGTTGAGGGGGTTGTGTATGGAGATGTATGGAAGAGCTTTTAGTTTCGGTTGATTTACAAGAACTAAAGGACACACTCATAGGCAGGGACTACCCTGCATCACTAATTGACAATGGAATCCAACGTGCCCTAATACTCAGTACCCAGGACCTTAGACACCCTAAAGTAAATCAACCGAAACTAAAAGCTCTTCCATACATCTCCACACACAACCCCCTCAACAATGAGGCCTTTGACACCATCCTCCAGAACATCCCTGTGTTGAAAAATGATCATAGAATGAACCAAATCCTACGAACACACGATATCATAAAGAGCAAAAGACAATCTAAGTGAATGAAAAACATCCTAACACCTTTGGACATCCTGCAGGACTAAAAACAAAACCTGTCAAAGGGCAAAGGAGCTCGTAAGAGTCAATGGCCATCCAAAATCACCGGGAGAGATGACCTCTTAGCCTTTGTCAAGGCAGAATTCTAGGAGAAGGAAAACTCTGATATAACACCTGCAACACTGATGGTATCCAATGATGTTGACTTGTTCTTCTTTTTGGTAAATATCATCTTGGTTAAGATAGTGGGACTGGCTTTGTGCAGTGCCTTTGCTCACTATAAAAGCTTCACGGCACAGGCATTGCTTTATATCTGGAGATCTCTCTGCACTTGTCCTCACATGGTACCATGGGCCCAGCACTATATGTCAATAATTGTCACAAGTGTAGTGTTTGTACCAGAGCTTTCAAGTCGTTGGCTGGACTAAAAAGTCACACTCGTTCAGCGCATTGGTAGGGGTTCTCCTACATGGATATAAAGTAGTGGCCGTACTCGAAAACGAGTTGGCAGCCACCATATACATAAATATACATACATATATATATACATATATATATATACACATATATATATATACATGTATATATATATTTATATATATATACATGTATATATATATTTATATATATATATATATATATATATGCATGCATATAAATGTGTGTATATTCAGAGATATATATATATATATATATATATATATATATATATATATATATATATATATATATATATATATATATATATATAGAGAGAGAGAGAGAGAGAGAGAGAGAGAGAGAGAGAGAAAACTCTTGCAATTTCTTGTTACATCAGTAACACAAATTCGTAATATACTGTCTATTTTCAAAGATCTGATGTTGGACGTCCAAAAGTCACTCTTGCAAAGTAGGGATATTTAAAGGATGGGAACGTTGTGTGTGACTGCGTCATCGCACCACACACTATACAGCATCTACTGATATACCCTTGCTGGAACACCCCTGCACAGCATTGGACCTGGCAGAGTTTAATGAGAAAGGACAGCAATGTGTTCAGCTGTGGAGGAACCACATCTAGCCTAGCTTTGTAACTGACACTCTTGTGGAGACGACAAGAAGAAACAAAGCAATAGAAATCTTTAAAATTACTGAATTATGATTGCCAAACAATTATAATAATTTACACTATGGTGTGCCCATTTTATTTGATATTACAAAGGAATAAATTTGAAAACGTTTGTATAGGATGTCTTGATCTGGAGTCAATTTTTTCTTATCTCAGCTTCACCATGGGCTACTAAACACTAGGCCATCTCGATAATAAAGATCTCTTGAAATATCGTTTCATAAATCTAATCTGTTAATTTGGTGAGGTAAAATTCTGCTATCATTTTTGGCTTATCATACAATAATTGTTTCTGATTGAGGAACAAGGCCAACAATATGAGGGTGGGGTGAATTCGACTACATCGCCCTCAGTGCTAAATTTGTGTTTTATCTTATCTACACCGTATGGATGAAAGGTGAACTCAGAACTTATAAGGGTGTATCTCTATGCCATAAACCATGTTGTCCGACATTCTAAGGATACTGCCAATCCACCGCCCTTACTCTTATCAAAAAATAATGATTTCTTATTTAGGTACAATGCCCACTATTTTGAGGTAGAAGGAATCCGATTACTTCAACTTCAGTACGTGACTGTTACATTATTTCTTTAATCTTGGAAAGATGAAAGGTGGAGTTGAAGTCGGAAGGATTTGAACTCAAAGTTGGAGCATATACGACTATGCATATATCCGACGCTCTACCAAATTTGTCAATCACCCTCGCTAGAAATGTCCAGGCATAGGGCCAGGAATTTTAAAGGGAGTAAAAGATAATTCTAACGAGTGATATAATTTAATAACTACTACTAAGTATTTGTCCGACATTCTAACGAATTTGAAATTACATTGTATTTAACAGAAAATGTGTTTTTACAAGGCCCACAATTTATGAGGATGAGACAGTTCATTACTTCGAGACTAGTACGCTACTGGTACTTTATTTTATCAACCCCAGGAGGAGGAAAGGCAAACGCAACCTCGGTCGTATTTGAACTCAGAAGATAAATAGATGTAATTTAGATGCTTGAAAGCATTTTGTCTGACGCTCTAACAAATTCAGTCAATCTATCACAATTATTTATTATAAAACAATTAAATTATGAAATAAAATAAAAAGATGAGAGGAAGGTGTTATTAGTATTCTGAAGAAGGATTTAAAACCTGGAGTACAATTGTCCTAACGTGAGTGCTTAACCACTAGTCAATTACTGATATCTGTTGACTAATCTAATTCTGATATATAAAAAGAGCGATCTACTGAGAGTTTCTTAAGTTGCATGTTATGAAATGTTATGAAGATATTATGATGTTTTCATACACTGACTTTAGTAGCTCCCAGTCATAGAAATAAGGAGTTCGACATATATCTACCTCTCAATTAGCAGAGGTGTTTATGCTACAGCGTATTTTAAAAGAGATGTTTACAACTAACTACCATTGACAAAACTCAATTAATAAAAATATACTTGTTTATTTGTCAAAAATGTAGCATTCAGTTATCATTATAGAACTTGACAAAGACATAAATAAATGAGATAGGGGTGAACTCGTGGGGAATATTTTGGATCATAAAACTGCTCATTCAGGGATGACACTCATTTAAATAAGAATATTGTTTAGATTATATAACAATGATTTAGACCTGAGTTACCTTGGCCAAAATGAAGGAATTTCACCACTAGACGGTCAGGACTGTCAGCTAATACTTTTCTTATACGACAAATATTTTAAAATTGCTAGTACATTATGGTGTAGTGTTATAAAATGATGTTTTTTCTTCAGTGATAGGAATGGGTGTTACACGGGAGTACGCTGTATACCTGCTTCTCAATCAACATATTCTATACGGTTCAATGTCTACAAATGGTTATATTTAGATATTTACATATGATAAAAAGTAAAAAGAAACGTGTTCTTAACTAAATGTTATATGAACTGTCATGACCGATATTCTAACCTATGATTTAAGGAAGAAAAACACGCAGTACAGATCGCTAGATGAACACATATTCACAGATAGCACATGCAATATTTATCTAATATCATAATGTAGCATTACGTTTGCCAGCAATAGTGTATTTATTCTGTTCAGTGTTGTCACTGTCGTGAAATTCTATTAATAGTAACATTGCTTCAGCTGGCCTTTAGACATGTTACCAGTAGCACCATAAATGGAATTATTCATAAATAAATATGCATGCATATTATATAGACGATTATATATTCTGTGGTATATGCATCTTTCTGTGTGTTTCTTTATGTGTGCACGCACACACACACACACATACACACACACTCACATACACACACTCACGCACGCACACACACACACACACACACACACATATATATATATATGTGTAAGTATATGTGCTTGTTTGAGTCTGTGTATGTGTGTGTATATATGTATGCATGTATGTATGTTTGTATGTCAAGTCACCAGTTGGTGCTAATGGCAACATGTATCCCAGTACAACCTGTCCCATGGTCGGGTCGTTGGCGACGAAACTGGCAACCCCATCAAGGTTTCTTGGTGAGGAGGGTGACTTTGGACATCTTGCAGGACTAAAAACAAAACCTGTCAAAGGGCAAAGAGCTCTTAAGAGTCAATGGCCATCCAAAATCACCGGGAGATATGACCCCTTAGCCTTTGTCAATGCAGAATTCTAGGAGAAGGAAAACTCTGATATAACACCTGCAACTCTGATGATATCCAATGATGTTGACTTGTTCTTCTTTTTGGTAAATATCATCTTGGTTAAGAGAGTGGGACTGGCTTTCTGCACTGCCTATGTTCACTATAAAAGCTCTACGGCACAGGCATTGCTTTATATCTGGAGATCTCTCTGCACTTGTCGTCACATGGGACCAGCACTATGTGTCAATAACAGTCACAAGTGTAGTGTTTGTACCAGAGTTTTCAAGTCGTTGGCTGGACTAAACAGTCACTCTCGTTCAGCTCATCGATAGGGGTTGTCCTACATGGATATAAAGTAGTGGCCGTACTCGAAAACGAGTTGGCAGCCTCCATGTGTATTTGATCTTGTTTTGCCTTCATAATATGACCTTTCATCATTCAGTAATTGACCAGAAATAACTTTAATCTGTTTTACACATTACCGTAATTACACCAACACAGACACATACACATACACACATATACACGTACACCACATACACACTCATTCACACATATACATACATATATACACTTACAGGCGTATACATGCAAACATACCCATATCGGCATACACATATATAGATATAAAAATATATACATACACACATACAGGCGTATATATGCAAACATATCCATATCCACATACACTTATATAGATATAAACTCATATATAAAAGTACACATACATTCATTGGTACGGAATTAACCATACACACACACACACACACATATATATATATATATACACATATCTACATAAACAAACATTCACAATAATACATACTTATTTATATACATTCATCAGAATACAATCACACATATATACACATCCACACACAGATACACTTCATATGTACGCATACACATATTTACATACTTAGACACGAACACACAAAGAAACATATATATATGTTTTCATAAGTACACAATTACTTACAGATACACATGTATATATGCAATAACATACATTATTACGTACAAACACACACAAATACGCACAAAACATAAACTTACGTATTTACATACATTCATAAGTACACATTCACTTATGCACATACAAACACATATACATGTTTAGATATTCTTTACAAAACGGAATTAAAATTAATTACAACACTGAATGTACATAATTCCCTTCTGTTGATTGTGTTCTTTTAATTAGTCAGGAGCCAGGTTGTGTAACTAATTATAAGATAGAAATCAGAACCAGTGATTGTGCATGTATGTGGGCGCTAGCTCGACCTGTTAGAAATGACAGTCAAAACAAACTTTTTTACATAAAATGTTAATGGAAGTTTTGAAGATAAAGATATACACTTTAATCCTTTCATTACCATGTTTCTCACGAAAGACACTGCCTATGATTTTCAAATAATATCAAAAATAATCAAAAATGTAATATATATAACTTTCTCGTTTTTAAGATGGTGTTTGGGAGCATAGCTGAACAACTTTGTCTTACGTAGAATCATGGTGGGAGGTTTCTAGATAAATATAAGCACATTAGAATTAACAATTTCGTATCGCAAAATCAGAATGTTTCAAGCTGTTCGGTATCAAAAGAAGGAAGTACAGATTAATATCGATGTGTGTTTAGATATACTCGCGTGAGGAAAAAATATACGAGAAAGTCATTAATGAAATGCTTTGATCATAATTGTGTCTTCTCGATCGAGTTTGATATAGGTCCAAGCCGAAACAACAGTCAAATACATATTGTTCTTGTTTTGGGAGATCTGTTAGAACGCAGGATTAAAATGGTTCTCGTCATTTCGTTTGCCAATCCACCACACCTATATGGTAATAAATTTATTGATCCCGAATGGCACATAGACGCAATAAACCAGCTGTATTTGAACTCAAAATACATAAAGACGTAGCAGCTACCGCAATTAATTCTATCCGTTATTCAAACGTCTTTATTTTTGAATTCGCTCAATTCTGTCAATCTCAGAATAATACTAAGAACGAATCGATATATAAGCTCATAAAGCGCATGTTTCCTTATAGTTATATGGAATATATACACGATAAGGTTCCAATTAGGTCCGACAATCGATTAAAGGTATTTATCATTTATCAGTTAGCAGGGAAATTCGTATTTTCTAGAATATGTACTTAACTACATATTTACTATGCAGTTATGTAAGCATGCACACGTTAGTACAGTCTCAGTTACCCCCGCTGTATGTATATACAGATATAAATATGTATATTCAGAATATACATACATACATATATATAAAAATACATATATATATATAGTAATAACAATAAATGTGAAGACTAATATCCAAAGAGGGCTCGATAAGGATAAATATGTATCAAATATATAAGAACCCCAGAGCAAATATTTATTAAAGTAACAGATTAAAGTTTAAGCAAAGAATCGCTGCTTTCACCCTTAACGGGATCTTCTGAAACTAAGCGAGAAAGCAGCGATTCTTTGCTTAAAATGTAATCTGTTATATATATATGTATATATATATATATATATATATATATATATATATATTTCGTCGGCAAATTCAGCATCTGATACCTTTTTCGCCTTAACTATGAGCCGGTGCTACAGTAAAGCCAGAGTCCTGGTGTTTCTCCAGTGCAAGGCGCATACAATAGTCCACTACGCATACAATAGTCACAGTTTTGGTGACAAATACTGTGAAGGAGGTAGAGGATTTGATGCGGGAGGTTGAGACGGTGTCGATGAGTATGGGGCTGAGAATGAATGAGACTAAAACAAAATATCTGGTAGAGAATGTTGAGAAGCCAGAGGGGATCACTAATGTAGGCGGGAAGCCGCTAGACTTGGTTGAGGGCTTCCTGTATTCGGGAGCAAAGATTGGGAATACGGAAGATGATGTGGTTGAGAGGAAAAGCAAAGCTTGGGCAGCGTGCCACAGCTTGAGATCGGTGTGGAAGTCGGAGCTTCGTGAAGACCTGAAAATCCGCCTTTTCGTTGCTGTAGTGGAGTCTGTGCTGCTGTACGGGTCTGAGACTTGAAAACTGACCAAGAAACTCACTCAGATGGTGGATGGGTGCTACACGAGAATGCTGAGGATGACTCTGAACATTAATCAGTATACACTGAGGATGAACACTCAGAGCTGTATGGGAGCATCCCAAAAGTCAGCTCAAAAGTGACACAGAGGAGACTGAGGTTGGCTGGACATGCTCACCGACATCCAGAGGTGACATTGCACTCAGTGCTCCTGTGGGAGGCCCTGCATGGAAACACTGGAACAGGAAGACCAAGGTTAACGTATTTGATGCTCTAAGGACAGACACTGGTCTGTTGGAGACGCAGGACATGGCAGCGATAATGAGGGACAGAGACCGCTGGAGAGAACCCGTCCATGGATCTCGGGAATTTTACCCGTCTTCCTATATATATATATATATATATATATATATATATATATATATATATATATATATATATATATATAGCAATTTAACACTACCATCATGCTAGACTTATTTTCGGCCAATTTCAAATTACACAGGGTTGAATAGCCTGTGACCGCTGTGGCAGAGAATCCTTAGTTCTGATTAATAAATGGCATTTTCTAAGGACGGTCGAATTCCTGTCCTCACTTAGCAATACCCATCACCTCTACCATGTGTACCACCCAACACTACTGGCATTATTTGTTATATGTGGTTGATTGGCAGTATCGGTAGAGGGTCAGACCATGCTTTGCAGAAAAGTGTTACGGCCCTTTATAATCAGAGTTCAAACTCCGCTGAGGTTAACTTTGCCTTTCAGCCTTACGGGGTCGATAAAATAATGTACCAGTAATACACTAGGATAATTGCTGGCCTTGTGCCAACAGTAGAAACAATTATTTGACATTGCGATGTTCGGGGACCGTCTGCCATTGATATAACACAGAAATGGCGGGCTGTCCCCGAATCGAATCGATCCTCTACCTTCTATTTTCTTTACTCTGTTTGTTTTCGACGTAATTCTGTTGTCGAATTCCGTAAATAATATCTGATTAAATCGCCTACGTCTTGTATCATGATCGGATAATGACGCTAGGTCATCAAACTACGTATAGTGCTTTCGACGATTTAAAATTCTAAAATAAATTTTTCAGGCCTTCGGTTTTTGTTTTAATAAAGACTTAATACCTTTCCTGCACCATCCATAGGATACTACATCTACGATGAATGATTAGCATATCGTTGAGTGCATTAATTAATTTATTGCATCATCATTTAACAACCGGAAACACCAGTTCCATCCATTGGTAAACACACACACACATATATATATATATATTTGTATTGGTACTACGACGTAGCGATATACGTATGTACATATTGTATTTACGAATGTATATATAATAAAAACGGGATGTTTACGAAAAATATTAGAGAAACAATAAAAATTATTAATTTATGCTACCACTCCGTATGCAAATGATGTTCATCAGCCGATATACATAAGCATAATGCTATAAGAATCTAGCTTAGTTTAGCTTCAGCAAAGGCAGGAAAATATGTAATCTACATAGCTTATTATAAGTCAGAAACGGTGACACCATCGATTAGTTCCCCTGTTTCTGCTGAAGGTAGGTGTGTGACGATCGTCACAACCTTATATTTCATGACGAGAGGCCTTCAAAATGTTTTTCATAATCATCCCTTTTATTATTAAATATGCTATTTCTGGACATGTCCAGAATTAGCCGTCGAAACGGCTTGAGCTCTGCCGTCGGGCGTCATACAACCCACTCTACTACCCTAAGTATTGAGTACTCTGGTGCGTTATGGTCCATCTGGTTCCTTACCACAACTCCTTCGTTATATATATATATATATATATATATATATATATATATATATATATATATATAATATATACATACATATATATATATATATATCGCCTCGTTTCCTGGACCAGGCGATGCGTTATGTCCTTGAGCAAGACACTTTATTTCACGTTGCTCCTTCTACCTGGAGTTGCGACCGATAGATAGTATTAGCAATTGGAAAGACCAACGGAAACATTGTTTCCTCGGTCCGATTTGACGAAAGTCGATCGTTCCTTATATTATATATATATATATGTGTGTGTGTGTGTGTGCGTGTGAGTGAGTGTGTGTATGTGCGCGCGTGTGTGTGTATGTGTGTCTGTGTGTATGTGTGTGTGTGTGTGTATGTGTGTATGTATGTGTGTGTGTATGTGTCTCCCTACCTATCTATCAGTCTATTTATGTGAAGTTATTTACCTAACTCCCTGCATATATCCGACTGTCTACTTGTGTATATGTCTGTCTGACTATAATTCTATACTTATCTTCATATGTATGTTTACGAACGTAACTAACTTAGTGTAAATACCACAATAGCAACAAAGCCCAAATCTTAATAGCAGTCCGAAGATAGATAGGCAGATAAACAGCCGTACTGACAAAAAGACAAATAGATGAATAGATAAACAGACATTCAGACATGTCGATAAATAGATTGATAAATAGATTGATAGATAGATAGATAGATAGATAGATAGATAGATATATTTCTTTTATTTGCCACTAGGGCATCAAAAGTGGGACAAGTACAAAGGGGGGAGTTTACACAAAAAGGCGTCCTCAATAAGGAGGAGGCAATAACAAAATATAAAAATAAAATAAGATATGACAAAAAATAAAATTTTTAACAAAATCCTCAATAGAGAGGAGGCGCCTTGGGGGGTCGCACACACCCCCGAAAAAAGTGTGCAACCCTTCTCCTCAGGAGCACAGAGAAGGGGTGCTCCCTTGGTCTTTCATCTTCCTCACCTATAGTCTGATGTAGAGTGAATGCCCATTCACACGGGCCATTCTCGCCACTTTCACCCATCTTTCATAGAAACGGCTGGGGTGCAGCACCTCTCTCTCCATCCTGATCCTTCTTCCGAAATGATATCGGAAGAAACGGACCAGTTGTTGGCCAGAGAGAAAGGTGCCCGACCTCAGTCCTTTCAGACGCGTCCACCATACAACCTCTTTCGCCATGGCTATTACGCACAGAAACACCGCCTCTGCTTCATCTTTGAAGGGGGGAGGCGGCTTAATCATTACAATAGACTCGGTGGTCAACCGGATCGGTCCCACCCTTGACAGCAGTTGTTCGACATAGCCCCACAGATCGGCTACGCCCGAGCAGTGTACTAATGCGTGTGCAACGGTTTCCTCGTCGCACACGCATCTGGGACATATCTTTTTGGCGGGGTCCCTACCCGGGCGCCCGTGTCTGTAGAGCCTTTCTCGAACGGGTAAAGCCCCTCGGTAGCACTGCCAGGCCAGGGACTTCTGGAAGTTGTCCATAGGTCCCGGGCTGAATGTCCTACCGAACAGGCTGGCCAGTTCGTCCTCCTCCATGTCTAGGGCTTCTCCGAGGGCGTCGTCGCACCTGCTGCGTACCAGCCCTCTATAGAATGTTGCGGTGGAGTCTCCACTGACAACCGGATCCGCCTGCCAGAGGGCGGTGAGCGCCTGGGCACACTCAGTGTGCCAGGCGCCCAGTTTTCTCGGTCTTTGCTTGACCCAGGATTGCAGCTCGGTGAGTGAGACGAGTCTGGGAAAGGTTCGTCTCACAAACGAGGCCCACACCGGTTGTCCGGTGAGGAATACGTAGAGGTGCCGTAGCCTTAATGCGTGTTTACGCATCATTAGCCACGGCATCCCCAGCCCTCCTTTCGAAGGGTGTTGACAGCAGATGGATCTCCTCACCATAGGAGCCCGCCTCTTCCAAAGGAATTGGAAGAGCGCGCGCTCCATCTTGGTGAGGGTTTCCCTTGGGCAGGGCACTACGGTCAGGCGGTAGTAGATGACGGACGCTATGTAGGTGTTCGCCACCTCCGCCCGACCTTTCAGGGATAGTTTGCAACTGCCCACTTCTGGGTCAGTGCAAACACCCTGTTCGTAACCTCCGCCCAGTTTTTCTCCACCTGGAGGTCCGGTCCGAACCAGACCCCGAGCAACTTCACCGGGCCCTCCGTCCAGCGTCCGACGACGCCATCGGAGGGCATCGGTCTGCCCCTCCACGTGCCGAGTTGCAAACCGATCGACTTGTCCCGGTTCAGCTTAGCCCCTGTGAACTTTTCGTACTCCTCCAGTAAGGTGCCGACCGCCTCGATTTCGGAGGCCGTCGACACCATTACTGTCACGTCATCGGCGTAGGCCGACACCGCTTTCCGCAATCCCGGTTCCAAAGGGATGCCCTGCAACAACTCCAACTTCCGCAGTAGTGGCTCGAGAGTCAACACATACAGAAGGGAGGAGAGAGGGCACCCTTGTCGGATGGACCGCGCGATTTTGAACGGCTCCGAGAGGTAGCCGTTCACCTTGACCCTAGAGCAGATGCGGCTGCTGTGCATAGCAGTGATCCAGCCCCTGAAAACGGGTCCGAAGCCTGCCGCCGCTAGCACCGCATCCAGGTAACCATGGTCGACCCTATCGAACGCCTTAGATTGATCCAAGTTGATCAGAGCCCCACCAAAGCCGGGTTCGTTCCCAACCCTCTCTATGATGTATCGCATGAGGTGGAGGTTGTCATGGATGGACCTGGACGGGATAGCGCATGTCTGCGCATCTCCCACCAGGTTGCCCACGACAAGCGCCAACCTCTTTGCTAGCACCTTGGCCAAAATCTGTAACTCTGTATTTAGCAGTGTTATGGGCCTGAAGTTACTTATTTCGTCCCCCTTGTTCTCGTCCTTCCTCACTAGCGTGACTACGCCCTTGGTCACAGTACAGGGAATTCTCCCGTTCTGTTGCCAGTTGCAGTAGACCGCCTCGAGGAGATCGGGGAACAAGTCCGGCATAGCTAGATATAATTCGTAAGGAAGATAGATAGATAGATAGATAGATAGATAGATAGATAGATAGATAGATAGATAAAATCTCTTTGGCAGACACTTGGAACGGATTTTACAAGGGTGGCTTAGCAAGGGGATTCCTGTATAATTGGAGCAATCTCTTGTTTCAGAGTTTGCTTATTGGGATTATTACCCCCGATTGCGTATACATTGGTCACTTTCCAGAGATCCAAGTCATCAGGCACACATGAAACAGTGAGAGGATACCTTCTTTTCAAAACTTGGGCTGAATTTGATCCTCCTAAGAACTCTTACCAGATCTGAGAGCTTTAATTGCTATTTTAACCCCAGCCTCTCAGAGGAAAGTCTTCGCGCCTAGATGCACTTCATGAACATCAAGAAATGTTATGATCAGATTTAAGGAGATCAGCAAAGTATTCTCTCCACCTTTTGAGGATGAATTTCTCTTCAGATCTTCGGTGAGAAGAACTCCAGTTTATTTCAGCCATAAGTTATAAATTGACTTGTAGACGTAAAGAAAATTACACTAACTTACCAGTTGCTTATAAAATTATTATATTTTGGTTACATAATATCTTCTTCAGAGCTGAAAGTCTATTTAGAAATGAAGAGATACATAAACTTTCAATCGGTATCATCTGTATTTTCTGAGGCGCTGTCAATTTATTAACAATAAAGAAAGAAGACCAGCTTGTAGAATGTTAGATTTTTCTTTTATACATTTGCTAGTTGCAGTCTTTAGATTGCGGCTAAGCTGAATCACTTCACTGAAAGTATTTTGTCGATTATATCAACTCCGAAACTTATTTTATGTTTAAATCTAGTACTTATTTTACCGATCTATGTTGTTTGAACCGTTAAGTAAATGTAAACTCAAACACAAAAGTACACACAGAAATGCATACATACGTACATACATGCATACATACCACCATACATACATATAAAATACGTAGGCACATACATACATACATACATACATACATACATACATACATACATTACATAATACATAGATGAATACATACATACGTTGAAAATAGAATTATGTGCTTTCACCGCATTGTGCCGAAAAAAAAAATAGTTTAATAACAAAGCATATACGCCCACATAATGAACAAATGGCATATATGTCTTGTTATTAGATTATATTTTGTAGTCCAAACACGGTGAGAGCTTATATTTCTATTTTACATTTCTTTAGTTGTCACCGTATCCTAAAACTCACATTCTGATATATATATATATCAGAATGTGAGTTTTAGGATACGGTGATATACGGGCAATATTGGGCTGCGCTTTCTAGCAACCAGCCCACTCGCCGTAAGCAACTATTCACATTCTTTCTAACTTGACCACTGCCACGTCACGATTCTTCGCCATTTTTTAATCTATTTCTGGCGGGGATCGCTTTGGAAAATTAACTGTCCTATGAGTTTGTCTCCTGAGGAGTTCGATACTCGAGATTTATCCTTAATAGGATATCTCGAAACGCGAACCCAGGGTAGGGACATAATCACGGTAAGAATGTACGCATTTCTTCTAACTTTAAATTTATACCTAATTGTGTGTGGTTGACGGTATATTTAGTCGATTTCTACGTGCTGTTGAAATGTTGGGTAAATATTCTATTGCGGTCGGCTCCGAAGAGGCTGCTGTCGTTTATTTATCAAATATTTCTTCATAGGAGCCTTTATTCTTATAGCCTGGTCTAATTGATTTTTCATGTGGTTAATTATGCTAATTGGGAGAGGAAATAGTGTATATATTTTATCAAATGATTCTATGGACATAATTTATGATATATATATATATATATGCGTTATGTCCTTGAGCAAGACACTTTATTTCACGTTGCTCCTTCTACCTGGAGTTGCGACCGATAGATAGTATTAGCAATTGGAAAGACCAATGGAAACATTGTTTCCTCGGTCCGATTTGACGAAAGTCGATCGACTGTCGATATATATATATAGCTGTTGAAAAGGCCGGAGCTCAACATCGGGGTCCTGACTCTTCCTATATATAAATATATATATATATATATGTATATATATAATACTAATAATAAATGGGAAGGCTATATATATATATATATATATATATATATATATATATATATATATATATATATGTGTGTGTGTGTGTTGGTGTGTGTGTGTGTGTGTGAGTGTGTGTGTGTGTGTGTGTGTGTGTGTGTGTGTATACATAAAAAAAGATAAACAGGATTAACAAAGAAAATGATATAGTACACGGAAAAAATATATCTATTTTACGCTTAGTGTAGTCGGAATAGGGATTTAACGTTCCAGATGTTAGTCCTTCACCAGAAAGTAGAATGATAAATTAAAGTAGAAAGATAGACTTGAGTGAGCAAAGTCCGAAATGAAAATGAGGTAGGAGTGGGAATTAGTGGGTTTATATAAATGAAGTTAGAGAGGGTGTGGTCGAGAGAGAGAGGGGGGCGGGGACAGAGATGTTAAACATTTGGACGGAAGCGTCTGAGGCAGAAGTGAAGAAGATGAGAGGAGGAGATAATAACTGGACGAAGGAAAGAAAGGAGACGAACTGTTCACGGGAGAGAGTGGTTCCGCCGATACTATCTTCGATATGATGAGAGTAGAGTTCAGAGTTGGATAGAGTGTATTAAAAGAAGAGCAGGGATTTAATGTAGCCAATGAGTAAGTTGGGGTAATTCGGATCCATCCTGGTTCCCATGGCTACCCCAGAGACCTCTTGGTGAAACTCTCTGAAAAAGGTAAAAAATAACATTCAGGATGAGAATGATTTCAGCAAAACAGAGAAGAGGAGAAGTGCTAAGTTTGTATGCACGGAGAGAGTGGAGGCCCTTATTGGGGGAGGGTGATGGCGGTATAGAGAGAGTTGATGTCCAGGGTGGAGAGAAGGCGAGAGGCAAATGAAGAGTAGATGGAGTTGGACAATCGAAAATCTTGATTAATGTCGTGAATAGAGGAGGCATTGAGAAATGTATTCAGTAGGGCAGTTGCAAGCAGAAACAATAGGACGCCCGGGATCATAGGGTTTATGTAACATTGGGAGGAAATAGATGGTGAGCGTGCGGGTGTGCTTGTTATAAGATTAGTGGGAGAGGAATTGAATTGAGCTGTTGGTAGACTGGGGTGTGGTCAGAAGATAAAGGGAGGTATGGTTGGGTGTTGTTAAGCTGGTGAGAAACTAGTCCTGCGCCTCATAATACCACGGTATCAGCTTTATCGGTGGGTTTAATGGCAATTTAATCCAGGCGGCATTAGTTACGCAGAGTGGTGGGTTCGGCATAAATGAAATTGGTGCGACGAGAACGCTTTTAGAAGCTGAATTGTTTGAGCGTATGTCGGCAAATATTCACAATGGAGCTGAGGGTAGAATAATGACCAAATCACGGCGTCCGCAATGATCGTCTGTGGCTTAGACCTGTGGAGATTCTGTTTGGGCCATATATATATATATGTATATATATATATATATATATATATATATATATAACGAAGGAAGTGTGGTAAGGAAGCAGGTGAACCACAACACACCAGAGTACTCAATACTTAGGGTAGTAGAGTGGGTAATAGAATATATATATATATATATATATATATATACATAAATATATATATATGTTTATGTATATAATATCAAATATGGAAAAAGGAAACAAGTTAAGAAAAAATATTTACTTACATTAATGTCCCTACTGCAGTTTCATTAGGAATATATATATATAATAAAAAAATAAATACATACACAAGCACAATAACAACAAACACATATAAACACACACTAGCAAACCCAGATAGAATACAATAACCAATACACAGTCACCCAAACACGAACACATCAAACAAAACACTATACACACACGCAAACGCATGCGCAGAGAAGACAAACAAATAAACAAATAAATAAACAGACTAAATAAAGATGGCGTAAGCATCCAATGCAACGGGAGGAAACATAATAGCACCACTGACGATTTTGCAGATGTGCAACGAAAGAACTTTGTTAAACTACAGATATGTGTTTGTGTCTATATTGTATCTGTATTTTTGACCGTTGGTCAGTCAATGGTAACATTGAGGACCGAATAAATTAAATTAACCGATATCAAAGATACAGAAGCGAAAACCAACCAAACAGTGAGTGTGTTCTGTTATTAATTCTGGCAATATGACAATATATATATATATACATATAACAATATATATATATATATATGTATATACATAGAGAGAGAGGAGAGAGAGAGAGAGAGAGAGAGAGAGAGAGAGAGAGAGAGAGAGAGAGAGAGAGAGAGAGAGAGAGTGAGAGAGAGAGAGAGAGAGACAGGAGCATAGATGAAGGGTGAAATCCCCAGACGCACTCATACTTACGTGACTGATACATAACTATTTACGGTAGCAATAAAATAAGTTCCCATATATTGGATTTTGAAACAATTTCTATTCCAGCATCCATGTTTTTGTTTTGTAATATAATAAAGACGTTATAATCATTAATCTATTGATTCTAGTACTTTCTGCTTTTCTTTCGGTGATGTTTTTTAATACATTCTGTAATATATGTTTCTTTTTTTATGGTTCAATAATGATGTACGATAAATCAAGGTCAAAATAACGATTCGATAATGATGTAAATAAAACTATTACAAATTATTCCTACTACTACTACTACTGCCACTACTACTACTACTACTACTACTACTACTACTACTACTACTAATAATAATAATAATAATAATAATACTGCTGTTGCTGCTGCTGCTGCTTGTGTCTCTCCCGTTACCCTTTCCATTAATCAAACTCATAACAATTTATTTAGATAGACAAAATGAACTTCATACATATCTATGTACATCACGGATTTAAACAACAGCAACAAATAATAAAAATATATTCATGATGTTCTCGCATGCAGTAAAATATTCCATCGAATCATTTTGTAGTATATTTATTCATGTACATAACCCTTAGATCGTCGAAGAGAATTAGTAATATTTATTTGGAGTCTTCACCAAATTGTAAGAAAGTTTGATTGTGGATTGTGAGTGTTTAAGCGATATGTAAATGGATATATATATCAATTGAGAAACTACTAGTATGTTGTACATATATACGGAACAAGAAATATGTAAATTAAACATAACCACTTCAAGGTGGTAATATAAATTATAGATCCTTAGACAGATCTGTTTCTTGGAACCGAAGATAATCACCAATAATCATCAATTATTAATCCTTTAGCATTTAAACCGGTCATATCCGGCCAGAATTCTCTCACCTTTTTCTCTTCAAACCATAACTGGACACTCATACTGATGTTAAGGTATTGTTCTCAAATTAAATAATATCAAAATCTCATAGATTCGATATTATGTGGGATAATTATGTAAGATAAAGCTTTTACTATGAAAATACAATAGTAAATATAGAGTAATGTAAATACTAAAGGGTTAATGGGCATTTGATTAACAATTTTTCGCAGTATGACATATATGTGTATAAATGACCTAACCGTTCTGATTAAAGAAATATTTGTGTTAAGATGCTTATTACAAAAATTGATAATTTATGATTGATACTAATTACTAAAGTCGATGTGTTGTGTCTTTTCTTCGGTTTCTATAGACATACCTTGCTAAGTGATTATATTTATGTGCATATTAATTATTATGTATATATGTACAAAATATTAGTAGTTTCTCAATTGATATATATCCTTTTTATGCCGTCTATACTTCTTGTATAATTGCATGGAGATATTTAATGAGAAATATAATCGATGTATGTATACAGACACACACACACACAAACATATATATATATATATATATATATATATATATATATACACATACTCATATACATATATATATATACACATACATATATATATATATATATATATATATATATATATATATATATATATATATATATATATATATTCATACATACATACATACATACAGAAATAAATAAAGAAAGAGACGGCGGGCATAGAGAGAAAGAGAAACAGATAGACTACGCCATTTTAGAGCATTGCCCCCATGAATTCTAAATGAAAACAATTACAACGCTTATACAATTTTGTCGTGTTCCTGTGTACTAAACAGATGAGAAGGCCATACAGTTATTATTTTATAGAATGTTCCCCGCTGATTTACTCCTTTTATTACCATATTCATAATGAATGACGCTGTGAATAAATTTCAAAGTATTTTGAAAATCATCAAGAATTTGAAGAATTTAGAAATGTAACTGACTTTCTTTTTATTACGCTGAGGTTTCGAGCATAACTTAACAAACATTCGTATTCATAATCACGATGGAGTTTGATTTATATAAATATAATAAATTTAAAATAAATAATTGCGTATTGTAGAACCAGAGCCGATACCAGGCAGTTTTTAATTAAAAGAGCTTAGCATAGCAGCGTGTTGAAATTTCTTTTCTCTTTATATAAACTTGGATGGAGTCAGCTGGACTAGACTGTTGAGAAGCGAGTGTCATGTTTATGGACACAGTACAACGCCGAAGACTGGATAAACATAGCCGAACTTGTTAATGGGTTGACCCTATTTTCTCTAGTGTAATTTTATATGTATCAAGTATAGACATTATAGATATTATACTTCTAATAGGTTATATAGATAACAAATATATCTAATATCTAATGTAGCATACAGACAAATAAACATACATACACACACATAAACATGCATACACAGGCACATATATATACGGCCTGTATGTATACACATAAATATATATGTACATAGCAATATATGTATATATATTCTCTACGCCAGCTTACACATTCACATACATACACGCATAGTTATATATATTTAACACTTATAGAGAATAGTGTCAGTGTATGAGAGAAAAAGAGAGAAGATAGTAAAAAGAGAATTAAATATACAAGCATATGTGGGTACATGTATTTCTCTCTGTGTATATCTGAAATGCTAATTAACAATTGTGCTCATATATTTATATAGACATTGTCAATGATTTAGTAATCTTTTCTATACTAGAAGTTTGGTCTGTCTGTGATTATACAGTGGTTGTCGATATTTATTTACAAATCGTACAATGCAAATAATAGAGATGTATATCTAGAAGCAATTTCATTAAGAACTCACTTATTTGTCTCTTCTAAGCAACTACTTAAGGGAATGGTTTTTCATTCAGATGTTTAAAATACATTGCCTTTTGAAACATCCTAAACGTAATAACTAACGACAGTAGCATCACTCCCTTCTTTACTCTTTCGGCGTGTTTGTTTAATTGTTTACTTTTATTTGCAATGGAAATTGATTTGTAAAATTCCTACGTATGTAAATTATTTCGTTGTAGAAGAAGAATGTGTGTCGTAAATTAAATGGAATTTAGAATAAAATGAAGACACAGCATGAGGAAATTGTTACGTAATTCGTGCCACCTTGGGAAAATAGATAATGCAGATTAAGATATAACATAAAAGAAAAAAAGACTTCGTAGTTATAGCTGCCATTGCCGGACATTTTTTTGTATCAAGTTGCATTTCTTTTTTTTTGTGTGTGTGTGTGTGGGGGGGGGGGGGGGGGGCGGTGTTAATTATATAACAATGAGTTCGAAAATTAAATAATTGGATTAACTGTCGTAACCCGGATTTGAAATTATTTTACTGCGGTCACGACGCGGATCATAACCACTAGATGATCTCCGATAATTCTCTAATTACATCAGATTCCATCAAAATCTTGAAGGGGTTTCATCCATAAAGCTCTTCTCATTCTCCATATCTCTCTTTCTCTCTCTCATTTCTCTCTCTCTCTCTCTTTCTCTCTCTCTCTCTCTCTCTCTCTCTCTCTCTCTCTCTTACTCAGATCTAAATGCATACACACACAGCCGCAGACATACTTGCACACAAACCATTAGCAGTCACATGGATCTCTTTTTATCCCAGTGAAGAAAAAAAGCAAACACACAAACCCCACAAAATCTAAAAGACAACACACTCACAAAAGGTCAGACAACACTCCTTGCCACACACTAACACCCATTCCATAAAATCGACACAATAAACTACACTACTACAATATCAGCCCACCACAACCAAAAGAAAACACACGAACACACAAAATTAACCGCAAATAGCACCCCGTGCTAGTAGGAAACGTTAATCAAGAGCGGATGGCTTTAATACAACGAAGTAAGGAGATGGAGAAAGAAGAGGAGTTTCGGACCTAGTACATTTAGAGTGTCTGTAATTATAATTGTTTCTACATTGGGCAAAAAGCCAGCCATTATCTCAGTGTATTACTGGTACTTTATTTTATCGACCCTGTAAGGATGAAAGGCAAAGTTAACCTCGACGCGATTTGAACTCAGACAATAAAGGGACGTAACTCTTTGCTGCAAAGCATGGCGTCAATCCCTCTACCGATACTGCCAATCCACCGCCCTTGTGTCTGTAATTATAATTATTTCTACTTTTGGCACAAGGCCAGCAATTATCCCAGTGCATTACTGGTACTTTATTTTATCGATCCCGTAAGGATGAAAGGCAAAGTCAACCTCGGCGGGATTTGAACTCAGATCGTAAAGGGACGTAACTATGCTGGAAAGCATGGCGTCCGACCCTCTACCGATACTGCCAATCCACCGCCCTTGTGTTTGTAATAATAATTGTTTCTACTTTAGGCACAAGGCCAGCAAATACCCAGTGCATTACTGGTACTTTATTTTATCGACTCCGTAAGAATGAAAGGCAAAGTTAACCTCGGCGGGATTTGAACTCAGAATGTTTGTAATAATAATTGTTTCTACTTTAGGCACAAGGCCAGCAATTACCCAGTGCATTACTGGTACTTTATTTTATCGACCCCGTAAGAATGAAAGGCAAAGTTAACCTCGGCGGGTTTTGAACTCAGAATGTTTGTAATAATAATGATGGTACGAATGTCGCTTGGTGCCTAAAAAACATTAGAGAAAAGTTTCCGCATGACGTGGAAACCTCATGGTAAGAGTGACCTGTAGGCTGTTAAATGCGTGTTTGACATCTCTTATTTGGCTGGCTACGGGGTGCTGTTTAGAAAAGGCCTAGATCTCAAGGTACGGATTATCTTCCTGACTCGGATGGTAAGTTGTTAATCCTGCATGTGAGCAATAGCAAAGTTGTTGATTTTTGGCTGGTGGCCGGTCCGCATTCAAATATGGATGGACGGCAGGATTTCTTCAAGTATTAGGAAGAATTTCCCTTTACTGGGAGAGGTGGTCTTGAACCTCACTTTGGAGGAATGCTATGATTGAATGGGAGTATCAGATAGAAGTGGGGGCTGCAAAGACCTCAAGAACCTGATCAGGCAGTTTCTTTTGATTTTCCAAATGCACTCATGGAGACCTGGATCAATCGAATAGCAAATAGAAGTGGCATTGCAGCTGACGTGCTAGAGTTGCTTCCTTGAGCAAGACATTTTATTTCTTTTTGCTCCAGGCCATTAAGCTGACAAAAACATGTCATAGATGTAATTCAGCAGGTTCCTGGTGACATACGATCACACTAAATCAACCTGAGGATTAAGTTGAGGGTAAATGTATCTGTGGAATGCTTAGATACTTATATGATAACTCCTGGAGCCGGTTGTTGTGTTGATTAAACAACTTGAACACTTCTCATCGCAACTGACGGTGATCCAATACAATAAAAACACAAACATTACACACTATGAAGTAGTAATAGATGCAAGCTAAAACATCTGAGAAGACGGCAGAGGTAGGCGACAGTATGATGATGGTGACGTTGAGACAGAATAAAGGTTAACAGTTCGAGTTAATCCTGATCTTAGTTAAGAATTAAAGGTTAAAGTTATGTTTGTGGTAGAAGCTTAACAGACAAATCTGCTAACTCTTTATGATAGCTTAGGAAGAAAACGTTATCTTACGTCAGGTTAGTTAGGTAAGCTCTCTACTAATAGCACTCATAGCACAATCACAAAGACAGACACCCCTCCCCCACACATATATTAAACAATCATCCATACATGCATGCATACATTCCTCCTCCCTTCCTGCCATATATATATATATATATATATATACATGACGCAATTGTGCGATATATAGGTAGAGGTAATTGCATATATATATATGTATGTATGTATGTATGTATGTATGTATGTATGTATGTATGTATGTATGTATGTACATATGCATGTATGTATACACGTCGATAATATTATTTGGATGGTAACAATACTTAAATAAACCTGAAGCGCCTGTTTGTATTTGCGAGTGTGTGCATATAAAAATATGTATTATAAACACCCACACCCGCAGACACCCACACCCACACCCCACCCATCTACACACATACACACACACACGCACGCACACGCACACGCACACACACACACACACACACACAGAGGTTTATGCAGCAATCAATCAATTAAGTTCCCGCAATTGCTGAAACCAGTCGCTTCAGTGACACTCTAGACGCTATATTTATATATATATATATATATATATATATATATATACATATATATTTATATATATATATGTATATATAAATATATAAATATATATATTCATATATGGATATAGATGCATATATATGTGTATACACACATACACATACAAACATGTTCGTATGTATGTATATATGTATGAATGTATATATGTATGTATGTATGTATGTATGTATGCATGTATGTATGAATATGTGTAAATGTAGAACCATGTTATCTTTAATACTGTCTTCTCTGTGTAACTTTCTGAAGCAGACTTTATCTGAGAAAATATTATTCTTTGTAAAAGTAGATAAATCCTTGTGTAATGTAAAGGTTATTCAAATTTTCGTCTCAATAATCCGGTGGACGTGGTGTTTGTCTTTTGTTCTATGATCTGAGAATTGTAGAGATGTGAAATATCTGAAAGAATATCCATGGGTGTATGAAGCTCTGTGCTTAAGCGGGGTCAGTGAGATTCTTTGTTTAAGGGACGATCTGATTTGCCAGAAATATTACACAGCTAAAAAAACAAATACTAAATTTTATTAATCGACAATACAAAGTTAGCACACACTACATGACGAGCAACGTAAGCCTTCCCTTAACATATTTCAAATGGTGAAAATTAATAATATAGCTCTGACATTATTTATCTGGTGGTTGGAGCTTAAGGTAACATGAAATTATGAAGAAAGGTTTCTAGATAAATAGCAACTCTATAAAACTGTTATAAAACTGTATAAAACTGTATAAAACTGTTATGAAGCTGTATAAAACTGTTATAAAACTGTCTAAAACTGTATAAAACTGTATAAAACTGTTTTATACAGCAATTGTATAAAACTGATATATATGATAAAATCGGGAGTGGTTTAAATCGTTTTTGAACCAAACGGGTGGAAGCAATATTGTTTTCTGTCTTTCTCAGATAGAAGTCGGTATTTAATAACTTAATATCAATTATATTGTCAAAACCTTGCTCACAGGCATGTTAAGAAATTGCAGCTAAATACATGCATCGTTTAGTCGCGTTTAACTTATTGTAATCCGCATTCGTGTCAAGCCACCGAAGGAGCGCTTTGAGAACAATATGTAGTAAGATCATGTAAAGATGCTTCTTTGAAACAGTTTCAATAATACCAGGTGCAGTTGTCTATGAACCTGTTGAACCATGCGTAGATTGACGTCTCTGCCTTTAGGAGATAGATAAACACTATATTGTGATGCAGCAATTTATTTTTACTGCTAATTATTTGTGAGTTGGACCTCCCTATGTTTCTACGAAGATTGTTCCAGTTGTTCAAAAAACGGAACAGCCTGCTCCGGAATTTGACAAGGCTTTGAATTTCATGAGTGACTCATTTATGCTAACTGTGAAATAAAGTCTTTAAACAAGGACACAATAAACCGAATTCAATATCTTCAGAACCGAAGCCGAATACGCTAACCTCGAGACAGCATAACTCCATTTATTGTACTGTTCGTTGTATTCATAATTACACACATGCTGAGTCTGAAGTAACAATACACACTAGATGACATCATAGATTATTATATTTTACCTCACACATAGGAAATAATAAATGGGAAGGTGTTACAGTCATGTATGTTTTTAAACCAGAATGCATATTTAACATTTACAGTAATCTAATGCCACAACTTAATGTGAGTCAAAATGTGGTATAAATGATATTGTCTTAGACAGGGATACTTAACAAAACGAGATGGTCATTACTGTATACTGATCGTAGTTGAGTTGAATAAGATCTGACCTACGGCCAAGCATAGAAACAACAACCATAAAAGCAACAACACACAACCCCTCTCTCTCTCTTTCTCTCTCTCACACACACACATAAAAAGATAAAATCTAACACATATCGTAATTATATGAAAATATGAACGTCATTGTGATTTTGTTAAATATATATCAATTACACCTTAAATAAATAGTTGTTTTTAAAAAACATAATAAAACGTAATCAGTTAGGCCAAATAATCCAGATTCGAATCCTGGTCATGGCAGTAAAATATTTTTGAAAAGTAGTTTAAATATACTTAAATGAACTTTCATATATTGTTTCCTGTGTTGAACAGATATGAGAGCAATTGCATTCTGACTGATATCATTTAATTTTCTGTTTCGTTCATCTAATACTAAATTATTCTATATATTCGTTTTCTTAGGATATCTCGTAGACAAAATATATTTTTTTGAAACATGATATCAGTGGGGTATTTTCAAAACATCATGTAACTGAGGAATAAAAAGTACGTAAAATATGGTTTAAATAAGGGGTCTTTCTGCTGAAGTGAAATATATTGTAGAGAGTTAAATTGACTGGTATTTAATATTAATATTTATTTTATTAGCATCATACTGATTGTATGGCAAGTAGATCACAATAGAATTTGAACTTAGAAATCCTGGTTAATGTTTTGACAATTAATAGAGCAGTGAGGAATTACATTAACGTGTATTATTTACAGTATTTTAACAGCTGTGTGTCTCTTCCACCATCTGGAAGGGCAATGTTCATACCATTTTTGTAGGTCCTCCAGAACCGGTGTAGGATATGTAGGTGTTTCTCAACATTTTGTCCAATATACCACTTCTACTTTCTCATAAGTACGTTCACTCTAACTTAATCGGAAAAAAGTGTGTATATAATATGGTGTATATCATAGTATATACGTGCTATTCGGAAGACCCACTATCCACCTTGAGAACAATTCATTTAGGCATATAGAATGTTATATTTACTGGTAGTTAACATTAGGCATATCTATTTTGTTAACAACATACATACATATATCCATACACACTAAATAGATTGTTTGAAATATTCACGAATAGAAGCGATGAAAATATATTTGGGCCATCGTTAGTGAGTAATCCTAAACATAGGGATTGCATGTGAAATAGATCTAAATTGAATTTGAAGTTAGAAATGTGAGGTAAGATATTATATCTCATAATATTCGTCCATACTGATTTCTATTAGTCTTTTGTATTGTTTTTGTTTATCATATATTGAACAGAAATGTAATCAGAGACAGCCCAGCTGTGACCCTCCACATATTTTCAGATCAAAAACAGAATTTTAATTTTTCAATCTAAATAGGTGTAGTGTGATGGAGGTTTCACTTCATTTCTAATTGATCTGGTGACTTAGTTTCGTATTTGATTAGTAATTTCTTCAACCTACTCAAATCTGAGAGGCCCAATTAAACGGAGGTTTGTAGTGTCCTCTATTTCTGTTAGCAAGGTAAAAATATTTCACGTTCGAAGTATATCATAAGTCAGACAGCAATTTATGAATGAGGAGTAAGTTGATTACATCAACCTCAGGACATTATTGGCAATTTATTTATTAACTCTGGCATGATGAAGTTCAAATTTGACCAGGTCGGGATTTGAAGTGAGAACATGCAGAGAGTTAACTAATATATAAAAACATGTGGCAAATCTCTCTATCGATTTCGACATACAAGTAAAATGAATTCCCATCTGAATTGGCTCATTCACAACCAAATGTCAAAAAACCTAGTCATAATGTTTAAAAGGTGATATGTTGAAGAAATCACTGTATACATATCAAATAACATTTTAGCTATGAATGTTATTTTGAAGGCGCCTGACGGAACCAGTATATAGCCGTGATCGTCTAGTGGTTAGGACCCCACGTTGTGGCCGTGGTAACCCAGGTTCGAATCCTGGTCACGGCATCTGTATTTTTGTCTTGGACATATATTTTCATAGTGCATGATACATTTTGTAAACAAGACTTATGACAAAAAATATGGTTTAAATACAGGGATTCTGGCTCAATGTGAGAGGCAATAAGAAATACATTGGAAGGGTTACATAAAGAAAGGGGCTGTGTGAGTGAATGAATAAGAATGGGAGAAAACAAAAATACCTCAGACAATAGATATCGAAGAAAAACCACATTAGTTTTACTGAGATGTGTTTAAACGATACGATACGATACGTATGATAAGGTTGATCCGCTGAAACATTTCAGTCACACTGAATAAATCTTATTCATCCGCCGTATTTTCCAACATGTATCTGATAATGTAAACAATATATAATGTCGATACATATTCCGATCACTATCTTTTCAATATTAGAAATTATTATATTATATATATAATTAAGTGTAAATGCCTTTCGTCGAATATTTTCAAAACTCGGTTACCTCGCTGTTTCGGTTATAACAGGGGCGTATTGGTAGAGCTGTTAGTGTATCTATAACATTTTATGTGTTATTTCATACATAATATCACAATGTAATTCCATCTCACCTTGTATATATAGCTTGTAAGTAATACACATATATTCTGATAGGGATTTAATATCACAATGTAAACCTATTTCTGCATACATCTTCACTCTACAGATTAATAAAAGTCTAGTTCACGTGGCTAATACTGTAGAGTGATGTATAATAATCTTTAGTTTCCTATCACTACTGAGCTGAAATACAATCGTGACACTTTTCACCAATAGTTTATCTGTAGTTGACAATATAGATAAACACATTAACATTATATAGTTATAAACATACCTGTCAATATTGTGTTCCTAGTTTAATTTTAGATGCATTATGCCTAATTCCCCGCGACACAAACACACCGATGTAAAAAAAAAACACAAAAGGAGCCGATGCCGTGACCAGGATTCGAACCTGGGTTACCACGGCCACAACGTGGGATCCTAACCACTAGACGATCACGGCAACCATCCAGCTCTTGCTAATGACGTTGAAATAACACAATATAAAGCAACTCCGTAATTTGATATGACGTAACTATATTGTACGTTCTTTATTTAAGCATAATTAATCTCTGTATACATCTATGTCCTGATTAGAAATTTCACAATGTATAGGGCAGAAGCGAATGACATTAGCTTGTATCACTTACGGTACTCGAACAGCTGTGTATTTTCTCTACAGTTTTGTCGGCTTTTTTATGTCATTATAATGGGTTCGCAATATCGGCAGAGCGTCAGATACCATGGTTTGCAGCATCAAGTTATGGCCCTTTACGTTCTGATTTCAAATCCCACCGAGGTTAGCTTTGCCTTTCATCCTTACGGAGTCGATAAAATAAAGCAACAGTAATGTCCTGGGGGTATTTGCTGGCCTTGTGCTTAAAGTAAAAACAATTATCATATATGGAAGGACAATGGTCATTCAATGTTTGTAGGTTCACCGGGGATGGTGCAGGAAATATACCTTGATTGATGTTCCTCAACATGCTGTCTCACATCCCACTTCGATTTCCCCAAAAGCACGTGAGCCTTAATGCAATCAGACAAAGTATATAATATATTATATATCATATAATAAACGCGCTATTCTGAAGACCTACCATCCACCTTGAGAAAAATTGATCAATATGTACATATATAACGAAATGAAATATCAGAATAATAGAACATAGTGACATTAAGTCACCGAAATACATTTTTTATCTCCACAATTCCCTCTAATGTAGGTTTACAATAATTTAAAGATAATCTCTAGGTGTGTCATGAAATTATGAAGAATTTAATCAGTTTGTTTTTTGTGTGTGAATATTTGATTTAGCTGTGAAATGTATTCGACATCTGATAACACCGTGCTAAATTCAACACATGACTGGTGATATGTTATATGATATTTAATTGTTTATATATTTCGCTAATTAATATGTCACTAAGAATTTTATTTTCGAAAAGTGTGTCACTGAGGTGAAACGTTTGGAAAGCTCGACTCTCTGCAGGCACAAACGTTCTGTAGCCAGTACACAAAATGAATTAATTTTTGCTCAAGAAATTGAAGTTTACAAATGCGATTAGTTGCCTAAAATAATGTAGTAATTAATAATTATATATATTATACCCTGTACACTAGGGTATACTATGTATAATTATAATTAAACACTATTATAGAAAACCAATTCACAACATAAGATGTTAGCGTTCATTAACTCATATCATTTGGAAGTTAAATTCAGAAATAATTAAATTCACCTTAACACACAAGGAAAAAATGAAGACGTTACAGTACATATCAGTGATATATTTTTAGGTAATTGTGAGTAGACGCAATACGCCATATGGTTTAACACCACCACACTACATCTCGGCAACCCGTTCTTTGGAAAGCAACTGACAATTTAGGAATCCTCTCTGTTCCAAGCAACTGGTAACTTGGCAATCCCCTTTGTTGGCATCAACTGGCAACGTGGAAGTTCCGTCTCTTGCAAGCAACTGGCTACATAAAAATCCTTTATATTACAAGTACTTGGTAACTTGGTGGATCAACCTGTTGTTATCAAATGGCAACGTGGAAGTCTAATCTTTTAATAGCAACTAGCATCTTCAGAGACCACTTTGATTCTAGTAACTGGCAACTTGGGAGTTATATACGCCTTGGGTGCCCTGAAAAGTTCTTACTTAAACACTGCCCACACAGGCTAAATAATGAAAGAAATATTGAACATTTACCGTGAACTAGTTATTCTAATCATATACTGTTTAAGAATGTAGGTCAATGTCAAATAGTGTCTATTTTATACTTCACTTTTGTAATCTTAAGCCCGTTATGAGAATTTTATGTAAGAACCTTTGTTAAGTTATTTTACAGACACCAACTAAACAATGACAATGTTAATCTTGCTACTAAATCCATCCGAATTATAGATTATATTATTTGAAAGTCGCAGACAGAGCCTTTCATTAGAACTATTGTAACTGGGTTGACTTGATTTGATAAGAGGCAGGAACCAATCTAGTCTGAATAGAGGCTAAATCATTTAGTATTACTTATTATTTACACACTATACTGGCGTCTTCAGCATGAAAACAAAATTGTTAGATATGTGCTAACATACTTACTGGAAAGAACAGAGAAATATTTATTTTATTAGAATTACAACTATGGTGATGAAGACAATTATAGGTTTTATTTCTGGTTTTAGAATGTATAATAAAATAAAGAGTAGGCAGAAAAACTAAAAATTAAAGTAAATAAATATGATTAAATAATAATGGTGTCCGTAAAAATCCCATGAGATCTCAACTTATTCATTGCCTTTATGAAATTATTATGAAATCTAAATAAACATACTGCATATATATATATCAATATAGGAGTATATACATATGCAGTATTGAAATATTTCCGCTCACATGATTTGAATGTCAGCCAACTTATGAAAGTATATTTTCATTTTGCAATAAAAATTAAAATAAAGCATTAAGAGTTCATTTTATTTTATTTCATAAAAATTTAAACAGTTTCAATTTAATATTAAGAACAGTAGATATGTCTGAAATGATGTAAATTGCCATTATTAAGGTTCCATTAAAACCTGATATTTTAAAATTCAAGTCATCAGAATCTTATTCGAATACAATAAGATATTTTTATAAATAAAGGAAACATATTCTTGACTTTTGATGAATATAAACAACAGGTTAAATAACAATACTTGCGCGCCAGATTCTTTAAAACATAATACATAAAAACATAAATAATGCATTCAGAAATATGTAGAATAAACTTTGTACATAATAAAACTATATTATGAACAAATGTCAGCATCACGACCACCAACGACACAAGCAGCACTTCCAACATTACTATTTTCATCAGCAACAGATACACAAACACCATCACAATTTTCACATCAACATTATTTATAATATCCTGGCCAACCAACAAACAATCAACATCAATTACTAGAGTAACAAATGCTATAAAAACAATAACTCAAAATTAATATTCCGTAAATATTAAGTACCAGTCAATTTCACAGTTCATGTATCGTAGCTGAATTTAAAGACAATTGTGGACGTGAGAAAGTGGTTTGAAAAGAAATGGCTAAGCTGATGGCGTGACCAGGATTAGAACCTGGAATACCACGGCCGAAACTAGCAACGCCAGCATAACGAATATCATCAATATTGCAAAGAGAGTGACTGATATGTATATATTCATCTCTTCATTGAATCACAGTTCTTCTATATATTATGACTTACTTCTATGAGATTTTGTAAGTTACGTGTGAATAAAGCAGGTTAACAATGAATGCATTTAACTTGTATAGCCAAACAGAGCGTCGGGTAAAATGCTTTGCGGGATATAGTTAAACGCAGATCTTTCTTCCAGGTCCTCTCGCACTGTTATAGTTTGTGGCAAGACAAAGTTATAAATAGACGAGTAGACAAACGATATGACAGATCCGTTTCTCAATAAATAAAAATAAAAATACGTTAACAATATTGCCTCGAACGTCGTGATGGAGCACGAGTGTATTAGAATTCATAGTATATTGAGAAAAATTCAACGCAAGAATAACTGTTAAAACAGCAAAACGCTATCAATGACAGCGTCGGGTAAAAGTTAACTCAAACGACAGGAATCAGTGGCTAGAAGTGTGTTGGCCCGTTCATTTTCTTCAAGTCTTTCTCCCCTCCTAACACTTGTGCGGGCCAACACACTTCTAGTCACTGATTTCCATCCTTTTAGGTAATCTTTACCCGATACTGGCATTGACGGCATTTTGCTGTTTTAACAGCGTTCAGTTTTTCATATTATTCTATGAAAATATATATTGTTCATATTGTCTCATACATTTTATAAAGTATAGCGGATGGATAAAATTGTTTTAGTCTGGACTGATATGTTTGACTGGGTCAACTTTGTTATATATATAGTCCCACTGAAACGTGTCTCCTTAAGTTTTCTTTGATATATATTTTCTGCCATCGCTATTTTTCTCTCACTCACCCACAAAGCCTATCTCAAACTATTGCTCTCAATCTATTTCTCATACCCCTTCTCCCACACATTCATTGAGGTAAAAAAAAACAGCCGTGTACAGAACCTGCTGGCGGATGGGGATGGTGTTACAATTCTGCCTGGTTAAATAAAAACGAAGATAAGCCATATGGAACTACGGTACCGTATAACAAGCAGTTATTTTCAGATGCCATAACTACTATTACTGTAAACACATTTATATTGCATATTCAGATCATATTTCAACCTTAGATTTACTGTCGAATTTAAAAGCACAATCGTTATCATGAGATAATTTATTACAAACATTATCAGGGATTATCAAAATAAATGGTCAAAACAAAAAAGGAGTTGCAGCGCCCAGGATTCGAACCTGGGTTGCCAACGCCACAGCGTGGGGAGAGAATTGCTAACCACTAGACGATCACAGATAATATCTCATATCATCAGCCGATTTGAAAGTAAGATCTATATCGTTAAAATGTTAGTTGATATGCATATAGAGATTTCTTCAAAAAATCGCCGTTATTCCATACGTTATGATTAAGCCTTTTGACATTTGGTGGATCAAGAGTAAATAAGGCAATTCAGATATCAATAAATTTAACTTTCATGTAATCATCAGAGCGATGTGTAACATATTTTGCAAATTTAGTTAAATCTCTGGCTGGTCTCACTTCAATGATCGCCGTGGTGAAATTTGAATTTTATCATTCCAGAGTTAATAATTAAATTGCCAATCATGTACCAAGGTTGATGTAATCAACTTACTACTCATTCAAAGAGCAGACCTGTCAAATCTCCCCGCCCAACGGGGAGATCTCTCACCCACCTTCGGGTGGCTGAGATATGCCTTCTCTTGTGAAAATAGGTATAGATTTCATTATGTAAAACCTCCCCATTATATATCATTTCTCCCTGTTTGGAGGCACTTTTTTCATGGTGCTTCCCGTTTGGGATTTTAGAGATTTGCAGGTCTGAAAAGGTGCTGAGTGCCTTTTAATATACTTAAACTGTAAAATATGTTTGATTCACTAACATAAATTGAGGGTACCACTAATGTCATATTCTTGGGTCTCTATTATTTGATAAGGCTGCATATCTAATGATGTCAAAGTTATAAAAATGAAGTTACTGTTGCTTCTCTGAATAAATTAATAAATAATTGTTTCTACTTTTGGCACAAGACCAGCAATTATCCCAGTGCATTACTGGTGCTTTATTTTATCGACCCTGTAAGGATGAAAGGCAAAGTTAACCTCGGTGGGATTTGAACTCAGACCGTAGATGGGTGTAATTAGTGGTGCTTTATTTTATCGACCCAGTAAGGATGAAAAGCAAAGTTAACCTCGGTCGGATTTGAACTCAGACCGTAGATGGGTGTAACTCTATGCTGCAAAGCATCGCTTCCGACCCTCTACTGATACTGCCGATCCACTGCCCTCATTAATAAATAATATAGAATTGACATGATCTGTTGCATGATTTAGTTTAACTGAAATATGTGACTGGGATAATATTTACATACTACTCGGGTCATTAAAACACACAAGTAATACAGATTTTGTTCGATATCCATTTTTCAGATGACCCCCTCCCCCCAAATCTCCCCCTGTCTCACTCCTCTTCCTCTCATTCTATCTCTATCCGTGTATCTATCTATATATCTCCTGCTTTGTGGTAGCAAGCAGTCGTGTTCAGACTCTGAGAGAGAGATGTGCTCCACCTATTTAAAAATACCCAAAGAATATCTTAGAGAACGACGGCAACCACAGGATGCGATAAGGATTTAAGTTCTCATGTTATTGCTACCACAACATCTACATACAACTGTACATTGAATATTCATTCGATACAAGCAAATTTCCCCGCGTCACTCAACTCAAGATGTGCTGCGCCTGCACTATTTCCGTCATAAGAAAAAAATGTTACCAAATATTGGCATGAATTATGACAATATAAAATATTGCATACATTTCGTAACAATGTTTTCAACTTGGGTTACCATAGTCACAACAAGGCGGGTGTCATCCAAACTTCTTGACGATCACGGCTAACTTCTAGCGATGTTATACGTCTTCAAAATATGAATATAATTAGACTGTTATTTAATATTCATACAGTAATTTCTTCATTATATCACAGATAATTTATATATTATGCCTAGGCTATTAGATATTTGGTATGTAAGGAGTGAATAGGTCAGTTCATATATGTATACAATTAATATGTATATCAAAATCTTTAGAGCGTTGAGCAAAATATTTCAGAATATTTAGTTAAGTCTCTGGATGTTCTGACATTAAATCACGTCGTTGTCTAATACCGTGGTCAATAAATAAATAGCTAATTAAATACCGAGCTCAGTTTCATTGACTTGCTCTTAATTTAAAAAAGCTGTTTCCCTTTTGAAGTATGTCTATTACGATGTATTTGTACATCAGTGACATAAGTCGAGGTTGCGGCCAATGACCTTTTTTCTAGAGCCTCTCGCCTTGATGTATACTCTATATTTATAACATGTAAAAGCTCTAAATAGAAGAATAGATCAAGAAAGTTAATATTAATTTTCTGAAAAAATAAAAAAAAATGAAAATGATGACATTATCTGATACACATTAGAAAGTATCTTGGATGAATAACACTTTTTTGGTTTGAACTGGAATGCTTTTTTAGGTTAAATTTATTCTTCTTCTAATATCGCTGAAACAAATCACATTAATACTCATACGTGTCTTCTTCAATATTTTTTATGGCGCTTTTCTTTCACGATATGTTTATCTCCCTTTGTCTCTGCCTCACATTGTGGGCAAAAATTGGTCATGCATTGTCCCAGACAGAGATGCACACACCATGGTTTAAATAAACAATGCCCGCCATATGGCCCTAGGGCAACCGTATAACTCGAGGAAGAATTACGTTCCCATGTTATTACTACCACGGCAGCTATAGATTACATTAAATAATCAATATGAGCCAAGTTTCTTGAAGAAATTTATGTATACATATCAAATAGAATTTTTGTTTTGTATACGATATTTTAGATGTTAGCCGAGATCGTCAATTGGTTAGGTCTCCAAGTTGTGGCATTGGCAACAAAGGTTCGCTACCTGGTCACGGCATCTGTAATGTTTTTTTTAAAACATATTTGTATAATGCATAATTTCGTAACAAGGTGCCTATGACAAGGATCATGCTATCAATACAGAGCCAATATATCAGAAATTGAGAATGGCTCTGAAATTAGATGGTATTAAATATTTATTGTATATATGTTTATAGCTGTTGGGGATGAAAATACATTGGAATGTAACTTCTTGTTATATAATTATGTAGTTCATATGGCATGCATTCGACATTTTAAACCAGACAAAGCGTACGCCTCTCACTTTCTTTACACTGTTTGTTTCTCTCCTATTGAGAGAGAGAGAGAGAGAGAGAGAGAGAGAGAGAGAGAGAGAGAGAGAGAGAGAGAGAGAGAGGAGCAGTGTGAGTGGTTCAGTAAGAGTGAAACAAAAGAGAGACTCCGAAAAAAGATATCGGTATTAGTATCATTGAGACGTGGTTTGACGACACAGGAATAATGATAAAGATGACCTGGTCAAACATTCAGTTAAACTGAATCAATTTTATTCATCCGCTGTAGGTTATAACATGTTTCATATAATGACAATTCTATATTATATATTCATTTGTTCAGAGAAGGGTCTGGGACTTCATTAAATTAATTCATATGTATAGCTTTGGCCTGCCTTACATATATTGACTGCTCCAATGATAGATCACCCACAAAACTGACAATGGTAGTGTCCTCTATTTAAGTTAATGATGTAAAAATATTCTAAAATTGCTGTGCGTCTTTTGATATATTTCCACTGTGAAATATATTTACCTCACTAACAGAAATAGAGGGTACTACTAATGTCCTTTTTCTTAAGCTTCAAACATGGATGCATGGTGTGTATGTAAGGCATATCAAAGTTATAAACAAGAAGCTGATTAAGAAAGTTACAGTTCCATCTCTGAATAAATGAATAAACAATAGAATGTTGCCATTATCTGATACATGTTAGAAAGTACAGCGGATGGATATAATTGATTCAGTTTAACTGAATATTTGACCTAGTCCACTTTATCATAATTCTCGTGAGGTTAAAACGTCACAGAAATACTAATACGATTTTCCATCAATATCTATTTTCAGACGTCTCTGTTTATCTCCCCCCCTCCTCTTTCTTTTCCTGATCTTATATATATATATATATAAGTTATTCCGGATTGAATTGTCTTCAAATCCTTGATATGAGGGAGAAAATTTAACGATGTTCACTCACTAGAGTTTTTTGTCCCCCATATGAAGATTAAGCAGCCAAAACACGCCGACTGTTATCGTCCTCAATTAGGGTCATAAAACTATCATAGTCTCTATCTCTCAATAGCTGTAAACAGACGTTAGACGGGTCTAATCTCAACATCAAATCTTTAGAATTACATAATGGTCTCTACATTCTTTATAATGATATCAACATATCACCGTATGGAACTACATCTCAACAATTCGGTGAAGATTTAAATTATATTGTTATTGCTACTACATCTTCATAAAAGCTTATATTGAATATTTATTAGATGCAAACCTATTTCACCACATCCTTCAACTCAAATGAGCAGTCACTGCACACATGCATTTTGACAATATAAAAAATAATATTGCACAAATGATGTGACAATGATTTTATATTGTGTTACCATGGTCACAACAGAATAACATCTAGTTCCGTCGCAAGTCTTCAAAATATCATCTATATAGTTAAATGTTATTTAGTATATATATATACATTCGTTTCCTCATTAAATCACAGATTTGTATACATTATAACTAGATTATAAGACATTTGATAGGTCTTGAGTGAATAGGACATATCACATAGGAATATATTCAACGTGGATGTCGAAGTATGTGATACGATGATAACATATTTCACGATATTTCGTTATATCTCTGGACGTTCTGGTATTAAATCCCGACTTAGTCGGATTCTATGGTAAAGTAATAAAGGACAAATCAAGTAACGAGCTCGATTTCATCGTCTTGCATTTAATTAAAAAGAGATGGTTATCTTCGAAAGTATTTAGTCTACGATATATTTGTATATCGTAGAGGATACGGCCAATGTCCTTTGTCTTGAGCTTCTCGTATTGTATATCTAAAACATATAAAAGCTGTAAATGCAAGAGTAGATCATGGATGTTATAGTTTTTTCTGAAAAAAGCGAAAAAAGGAAAATGCTAACATTTAAAGCACAATCTTTGTCAAAAGCCAACTAGTTTACAAAATTGATCATGCTTACTTTATATATATATATTGAAAATAAAACGGACAGATGCCGTGACCAGGATTCGAACCTGGGTTACCACGGCCACAACGTGGAGACCTAAACACTAGACGATCACGGCTAACATCTGGCGCCGTCACACGGATTCAAAATAATATCTATATAGATAATATGTTATTTGATATGCATACATTGACTTCTGCAAGAAATTGCCGTTCTCCTATACGTTATGATCAAGTATTTTGACATTTGGTAGGTTAAGAGTGAAAAAAGTAATTCAGATGAGAAAACATTTTACTTGTATGTCGAAATCGTTACAGAATTTTGCAACACGTATTTCAGTATTTTCTTGATTCTCTCAATATTCTCACTTCACGTATTGCCTGGTCAAATTTGAATTTCCTTATACCGGGGTTAATAAATAAGTGCCAATCATGGCGATGTAATCCTCATTCTAAAAGCGTTGTTTTCTTTTTGATGTATGTCGACTGTGAAATATTTTTCTGTTACAACCAGAAATAGAGGACACAACCAATGTCCTTTTTTAAGGATGTCTCATTATGGAGCAGGTTGTGTATTTTAGGCAAATTAATGGAGCTACAGTTCCACCTCTGCTCAAATGAATAAATAGTATAGTGTTGACTTATCTGATACATGTTAGAAGGCACGGTGTATGGATAAAATAGATTTAGTTTAGTTAAGTGTTTGTCTGGATTAACCTTATCATAATTCTCGTGGCGATAAAACACATCACAGTAATACTAATACGGTTTGTATTCCATTATTCTTTTTCTGACAGTCTCGCTTTTCTCCCACACTTGCTCACCTACGCACGAAGCCCCTCCCCATCTGTCATCTGTCACTCTGTTTCTTGTTTTCTCTCTCACGCCATAGTTTTAGTGGGATTTGACGCTGCGCGTCTATTGAGAATATCGTTACGATGTTTGCGAAAATGTAAAACAAATATTTATATCCCAGATCGAAATGTTACCTTTTATTTCTATATACTTTTTTTTATATAATTGTCTGCTGGTGGATTTTGTATTTCGCTCTATATCTTCACCTTAACAAGAGAAAGGCAACGACGACAATAGTGACATTAACAACAACAACTCTACCAGTAACAAGAGAATGCTAACCCCAGCATCAGTGACTCACCTCCAGCCACAAGGTCCTGTGACAAACTGCTAAGTTGCTCGCATGTGTGCGTGCTGAACTCTGGGTCTTTCCGCTGGGAATAACCCCCAATGTTCTCCGACCCCACACACTTTTGTTTTGTACATTCATCCATTCACTCATTCATTTACTAACATTCTACCTTCCTGTGTCTCCCCCTCCATGCAGCCCCTTCTTTTCTCTCTTGTTTTCTGACTGACACCTCTAGGTGAGCTATGAGACCCTCTTACCAGCACTTTCCCTTTCACCCACACACGCCAACCACCCACCCCTGATGCCGCTCGGTGCCCCAGTCCCCGGCCCAACGCCCCATCACCCACCCCGCCAAGCCGACACCTGCAGCACTTGCAGCACCACTAACAAACGGAAGTGGGACCGGAACTGCTTGGGGGGTGCGGCTGCTTCCACCACCTCACCTGCGTTGGCTTGAGTCGTCGAGCTTCCAATGCCCTCGCAGCGTGGAGGTGCAGGAGCTGCCTCTTCGTCACGTCTTCCTAGCCACGGCCGTCTGGCACACCACCAGATGGGATAGCGAGCTTGCCTGACGCCCGAGCCTCGCTGGTCAACATCGCTTGGCTCAGGCGGCTCCGGAAGATCGCACTCAGGATCCCGAGATAGGCACGGGTGCCGGCAGCCGATGCCATCGCTCCCTCGATTGAGAGTGCCCTGGACTCCAATTGAGCCAGTGACTGGGAGCGGCTGTTCTATTTCGGCCCACTCGCCCTCGGCCTCCCCCGCTCTGGTGCTGACCGGGGCGGCCGGTCAGCAGCAGCCTTCGTCAAGGCCAATGTCTCGTCCTTTGGGCGAGCGCCCATTCCAAGCGTGTCCAGGGACGCCACACACCTCACCCTAAGGTACCCCCTATCCTCGACCCCCGAGGCCAGCGCCAGGCGTTTGCGTGACCAGGTAAACGCCAAGCTTATCATGGGTGATGTATCGGCCACAGTCAGAGCTGTTGCCTCAGAGGACACTGTCTTCCAAACCACCGAGGATTTCCTGGCTGCTCTGCGACTCAAACACCCTGAGCCACCCACTGATCTCAGACCCATACCCCTACCGACCTCCACTTGCTCCTTGTGGCTTCTGGTGCAGACATCATGTCCGCTACAAGGTCCTTCCCAGCTAGCAGCTGCGGAGGTGTTGATGGTCTCCGACCAGGCCACCTCAAGGAGTTCACATCTCCCCTCTCCACTGAGGCCGGGCGCCGCCTTCTTAGTGCAATTGGGGCACTCACCAATAGGCTCATCCATGGTGCCCTGGATCCTTACGACCGAGGCCCCTTTTTTTCGGCCAGCCTCACCGCTCTCAGGAAGAAAGAGGGTGGCAATGTCTTCCGGAGGCTGGCTGCCAAGGTGATCTGCAAGTCCGTAACACACAAACTGGGTGTGGAATTTAATCCGGTGCAACTGGGTGTCGGCGTGTCCGGTGGCTGTAAGGGGGCCGCTCATGCAACCAGGCAGTTCTTCAACAGCTGCCCATCGGAACCGGCATCCAGGGACTTCAGGCACCTCATTGTCAAGATTGACATGAGGAATGCCTTCAACTCTTTACGGCGGGATCATCTGCTCGAGGCTTGCCTTAGCCGTGCCCCCTCTGCCTACCCGCTGGCCTACCTGTCATATGGAGCCCCGAGCATGCTCCTTGCTGCTGATACGGTCATACCCTCGGCTACTGGGGTCCAACAGGGCGACCCTTGATGTTAGCCGTGATCGTCTAATGGTTAGGACCCCACATTGTGGCCGTGGTAACCCAGGTTCGAATACTGGTCGCGGCATCTGTACCAGTTGGTTTTCAAAATTTATTTCAATAATCAGTAGTAAATTGTGTAAAAGATTGTCTTATGTGTCCCTTGTAATTTTTAAACCAGGTGGATCATACACCACTCATGTACTGTACACTGCTGGCTTCTCTTGTATTGAATGAGACAGAGAGAGTATAAGAAATAGAGGGAGGGATATAGAGTTGCTGCGTTAGTGGATGTATAAGAGTGACAGAAAACATAAAGACAGTCGTTACGATATGGTTATCAAAGTTCAATTTTATTCGTATTAATATGACGTATTTTAACGAAACGAGATATTCAGTTAAACTGAATCAATTTTATCCATACACCCTACTTTCTAACATGTATCAGACAATATCATCTATATGTCATCCATTTATTTATTTAGAGCTGGAACTGTAAGTTCCATCTCTAAATAAATAAATCAGCTTAGTATTTATAGCTTTGATATGCGTTAGAAATACAACCTGCTCCAAAATGTTAGACCCTCAATAAAGGACATTGGCTGTGTCCTTTATTTCTGGTTGTCACACAAAAATATTTAACAATCGAAATAAAACACACACAGTATATTTAGACTGAGGAGTAAGTTGATTATATCAACCTCCATATATGTTTGGCAGTTTATTTATTAACACTGGAATGATGAAGTTCAAATTTGACCAGGGTGAGACATGCGTTAAGAACATCCAGAGAGTTAAATAAATATTGCAAATCTTGTTGCACAACGTTCTAACGATTAAATGTTGCCCAAGGTTCTAACGAATGCGTTCTTACAATTCCGACATGCAATTAAAACGTATTCCCATCTGAATTGCCTCATATACTTTTGCGCTACCAAATGTCAAATAACTTAGTCATAATCTATAGGAGATTGGTGATATATTGAAGAAATCAATATGCATATCAGATATCATTTTAGTTATATACATGATATATTGACACGGGCTAACAAACATAGATGTTAGTCGTGATCGTCTAGTGGCTAGGACCCACGGTGTGGCCGTGGTAACCCAGGTTCGAATTCTGGTCACTGCATTTGGTTTTCAACATTTATTTTAATAATCAATAGTTATTTTTGTAACAAATGTCCTACGTGTCCCTTGGATATTTTAAACCAGGAGAATCATATACCTCTCAGGTTCCTTACACTGCTGGTTTTTCCTGCATTGAAATAGAAAGAGAGAGAGAGAGAGAGAGAGAGAGTATAGGAAATAAAGGGAGAGATGGAGATAGAGAGGTGCTACGTTAGTGGGTGTATAAGAATGACATAAAAGATACAAGACAGTCGTCACGATATGGGTATCAATGTTAAATTTCATTATCTATATATATAAAACTGAGGATGTGTGTGTGTGCGTGTGTGTGAATCCCTGAAACTCGATAAGTAAGTAACCTATTTTTGTCAAACTTTACATGTGTATCACTTATCTTTCAGGGAGTGTTATGCACATAAACAAATTCAACGTTTTGATCCCTAGGGCGCACATTAAGTGAAAAACTGCGTTTTTTCAGCTTTTTAGGGGTTACGTCAGACCGATTTCCTTGAAATTGTAACTATGTATTAATCAGTCTCTTCTCAATACCGTGAGCAAAGAAAATCCAACTTTTTTATGGCCTAGGGCCCGCATTATGTAAAATATTTCATTTTTTTCAGCTTTTTAGAGCTTCTTTGAGGAGTTACGTCTAGCCGATTTTCTCGAAATTTCAAGGCATATTATGCACATAAAAAAAATTCATTTTTTGGAATCGCCCCAAAAAACCCTACTTAAACTAGCCCCCCCGCTCGAACTTCACACAATTGCCTATGTGGTACCTTCCGACTGACGTAGAATTTACTAAGGTGCGGTGGAATCGTTGGAGAAGGCTCCACATGCTGTCCGATTGCACGTCATGCCTTGCTCATGCATTGCGGACTTCTCTCTGACATAAGTGGTGACATCTGCCCTGCTGACTCATGCCACTTTATTAAAGTCCAAAAGCACCGAGCCGATTTTCTCCACGTGGAAGGAGAAGCATACCTGATACTAATTGCTTCAGAGTATTCGGTTTGTTTTCTTTACATATTGTCCAGGCATGCAGTTTTTCCACGATTAGGTCTGTTGGCGGCTCGTGTTCCAAAATACCGTGCAACGGCGAGTACCGCTGCTAGTTATTAATATGACGTATTTTAAGAAAACCAGTTATTCAGTTAAACTGAATCAATTTTATCCATCCACCCTACTTTCTAACATGTATCAGACAATATCATCTATATGTTATCCATTTATTTATTTAGAGCTGGAAGTGTAAGTTTATTAATCAGCTTCGTATTTATAGCTTTGATATGGAACCTGCTCCAAAATGTGAGACCCTCAAAAAAGGACATTGTCTGAGTGATCTATTTCTGGTTGTGACAGAAAAATATTTAACAATCGAAATTAATAAAACACACACAGCATATTTAGACTGAGGAGTAAGTTGATTATATCAACTTCTGTACATGTTTGGCAGTTTATTTATTAACACTGGAATAATGAAATTCTAATTTGACCAGGATGAGACATTCGTTAAGAGCATCCAGTGAGTTAACTAAATACTGCAAAACATGTTGCAAAAGTTTCTAACGAATGCGTTCTAACGATTCCGACATACAATTAAAATGTATTCTCATCTGAATTAACTCATATACTTTTACGCTCCCAAATGTCAAATAACCTATTCATTGTGTATCGGTGATTGGTTATATATTGAACAAATCAATATGCATATCAGCTATCATTTTACCTATATAGATGATATATTGAAGTTGCGTAACAAACACAGATGTTAGCCGTGATCGTCTCGTGGTGAGGAGCCCCCCCCCCCCCTCCCCCAACGATGTGGCCGTGTTGACCCAGGTTCGAATCCTAGTCACCGTAGCTGCTTTCAACATTTATTTCAATAATCAATAGTAATTTTTGTAACAAATTGTCTTATGTGTCCCTTGGATATTTTAAACGAGGTGGATCAGACACCTCTCAGGTTCTGTACACTGCTGGTTTCTCCTGTATTGAAAGAGAGAGAGGGAGAGTATAAGAAATAGAGTGAGAGATAGAGAAGTGCTTCGTTAGTGGGTGTATAAGAGTGAGAGAAAAGATAAAGAGAGTCTTCACGATATGGATATCGAAGTGAACATTTTATTAGTATTAATATGACGTATTTTAACGAAACCACATATTCAGTTAAACTGAATCAATTTTATCCATCGACCCTACTTTCTGACACGTATCAGACAATATCATCTCTATGTCATCCATTTATTTATTTAGAGCTGGAACTGTAAGTTTATTAATCAACTTCGTATACAACCTACTCCAACCCCCAACCCCTCCAAAACGGACACTGTCGTGTCCTCTATTTCTGGTTGTGTCTGAAAAATATTTAACAATCGAAATGAATAAAACACACACAACACTTTCGGAATGAGGAGTAAGTTGATTATATCAACCTGGTATTTTATTAACACTGGAATGATGAAATTCAAATTTGAAAGGTGAACGTCCAGAGAGTAAAGAAAATATTGTAACATATGTTTCAAAACTCTCTAACAATTTTGACGCCTAAGTAAAATGTATTCCCATCTGAATTACTTCTTTCACTTTTAACCTACCTAATGTCAAAATACTTAGTCATAGTGTATAGGAGAACTGTATTTACTTGCAGAAATCAATGTATGCATATCAAATAACATTTTATCTATATAGATATTATTTTGAAGCTGTTCAACGGAGCCGGATGTTAGCCGTGATATTCTAGAGGATAGGACCCAAAGTTGTGGCCGTGGTAACCCAGGTTCGAATCCTGGTCACGGCATCTGTATTTTTAGTTTTCAACATATATTTAAATTATTCATTACACGTTTTGTAAACAAGTTGTCTTATGACAAATATTATGCTTTAAATACAGGGCTAGTACATATGAGATTGAAAGTTGTTCTTCAATTGGCTGATATTGAATATTCAATGTATATTTGTTAATAGTTTAGGTCCAAGTAATGACACGGGAACTAAACTCCTCTTCGTGTCATAAGGTTGTCGTAGTTCCTTATTACGTTCGTTAGGTATTTTAAACAGGGTGGAACATGCACCTCTACATTTCTGTACACGGCTGGTTTTTCCTGTATTACCGTATTAAGAGAGAGAGAGAGGGGGTGCTGTGTGAATGGGTGAGTAAGTGTGAGAGAAAAAAGAGACGTCGGAAAATAGATATCGAAGACTAACCGTATTTGTATTACTGTGAAGTGTTCTATAAGCACGAGAAGGAAGATAAGGCTTAGTCAGTCAAACATTTAGTTAAATTGCGTCAATTTATCCATCCTCTGTACATTCTAACCTGTAACAGATAATGTCATCACTATATATTATTTATTTATTTGATCAGAGGTTAACTCTTTAACTTCATTAATGAGACTCATATTATATAGCTTTGATATGCCTTAGATATACTGATGCTCCAATGTTACAAGTTCAAGAAAAAGGAGGTTGATGGTCCCCTCTAATTTTGTTAGTGACGTAAACATATTTCACAGTCGATCTATATCAGAAGTAACACATCACTTCTAGAATGAGATGTAAATTGATTACAACAACATCGGTACAAGGTTGGCACTTTATTTATTAACCATAGAAAGATGAAATTCAAACTTGACCAGTACTGGTTTTAAAATGAGAATATCCAGAGAGCTAACTGAATATTGCAAACCATGTTGTACAAGGCTTTTCGACATTCAAGGAAAATGTATTCTCACAAAATCTAGACCTACCGCATATAAAGAAAACCTATCCATTAACAGAAATAGAGGACACTACCAATTCGAGCAGTCTGTATATCTAAAGCATGCCAAAGCTATACATATGATTATTTAATGAAGTTAAAGCTCCTTCTCTAAAAAAATAAATATATTATATAGCGTTGTCATGATCTGAAACATGTAACAAACTACAAGGATGAATAAAATTTATCCAATTTAACTGAATGTTTCACCATCGCAACTTTATCAAACTAATACAGTTTTAATATCCTTTTTTATGACGTCTCCCTTTTCACTTTCTCTTACTTACTCACTCACACAGCTCCTCTCTACCTCTCATTTCTCTCTCTCTCTCTCTCTCTCTCTCTCTCTCTCTCTCTCTTAATAGGACAGAAACCAACAGTGTACACTACCAGAGAGAAGTACCCTCAACCTGGTTTAAAATGACGAAGGCACGCCTTATGGAACTAAGTTACGCTATAGCAAAGAGTTATGTTCCGTGTAATTGGCACAACGGAAACTATATACAAATATACAATAAATATTCAATACAAGCCAATTTCAGAGTAACATTCAACTTCATATGTAGTGGCTCTGTATTTATAGCACAATCTTTGTCGTAAGTCATCTTGTCATAAGACATGCATTATTAAAATATATGTTCAACACAGAAAGATACAGATGCCGTGACCAGGATTCAAACCTGGGTTACCACGGCCAACGCGGGGGTCCCGACCACTAGACGATCACGGATAACATCTAGCTCCACCGTATTCTTAAAAATATCATATATATTGCTGAAAAGTTATTTGCTATGCATACATTGATTTGTCAAGATATCCCCGTTCTTTTAAACGCTATGACAAGCTTATTTGACATGTGGTAGGCCAAGAGTGAATACAGCAATTTAGATGAGAATACCGAATGTCGAAATCATTAGAGAGTAGTGTGACATCTTTTGCAATATTTAGTTAACACTCAGGCTGTTCTCACTTCAAATTTCACCCTGGTCAAATTCGAATTTCATCATTCAAGGGTTAATAAATAAACTGCCAATCATGTACCGAGGTTCATGTGATTTGAAGTTCAAACCTGGACAGTAACTAGCTCGAATGTATATGTATTTATAGATGCCGCGGTAGTTATTATTACATGGGAAATTAATTCCTCCTTGAATAAATACGGTTGCCGTAGATCCATATATTGAGCCTTGCTTATTTAAACCATAGGATGTGTATCCCTCTCTGGGACAGCGTATGGCTAATTTTCGCCTACAATGTGAGGCAGAGTCAGAAGTAGACGGACACATTGTGAGAAAAAAAACTATTAAATTGGGAAATGTATTAGTATTAATGTGATTTGTTTCAACGATTCTAGAAAATGACAAAGTTGACCATATGAAATATTTCAGTTCAAACAAGAAGAGTTTATTTATCTGCCGTACTTTCTAATATTTATCAGATAATGTCAACATATTTATTTTTATATTTTTTTCGGAAAAGTAACTTCAACTGCCTTGATTTACTCTTTTATTTATAGTTTTTACATGTTTTAGATATACAGTATACATGAATGCGAGAGGCTCTGGAAAAAGGTCATTGGCCGTACCCTCTACATATGTCACTGATGACAAATATATCGTAGTCGACATACTTTAAAGAGCTCATTTAAATTAAGGACAAGGTAATGAAACCGAGCTCGGTATTTGACTAGCACTGTATTAATTGACTATGGTTTGGTACTACTTTAACCTATAACAAGGAGGTAACATCCCAGATATAGTTCAGGAACTATAAACAATTATACATTAAATATTCATAACCAGTCCGTTTCAGAGCAATATTCGACTTAAGAGGTATTAGCCCTGTTTTTAAAACACAATTTTTGTTTACAAAATTTATCATGCATTATTAAAATACAGGTTCAAAAGAAGAAATACACATATCATGACTAGTATTCGAACATTGTTTACCACTGCTACCATCTAATCCCGTTACGAGAGTTAAACATATCACATATATAGCTAAAATGTTATCCGATATACATGCATACATTTCTTATAGATATCACATAACTGTTCTTCTATCGGTTATGACTAGATCAAGACTGAAGAGGCAATTTGATGTGAACACCTTTACCTTTGATGTCGAAATCGTTAGAGCGTTGTGCAACTTGTTCCACAGTATTTTGCTGAGACGCTCAATGTTCTCCATTCAAAACCAAACCTGGTCAAGTTTGAATCACTTCATTTCATGGTTAATAAATTATAGTGTCAATCTACTCCTCATTCTAGAAGTGATGCTTAATTCTGATATAGTTCGATTGTGAAATATATTTACGTCACTAACAAAATTAGAGGGTACCATCAACGTCCTTTTTCTCGAGCTTGTAACATTGGAGCATCAGTATATCTAAGGCATATCAAAGCTATATAATAAGAATCTCATTAATAAAGTTAAAGTGTCAACCTCTGATTAAATAAATAAATAATATATAGTGATGGCATTATCTGCTACAGGTAAGAATGTACAGAGGATGGATAAATTGACGCAATTTAACTAAATGTTTGACTGACTAAGCCTTATCACCCTTCTCATGCTCATAGAACACTTCAGAGTATACTAATATGGTTAGTCTTCGATGGATCGTTTCCGATGTCTCTTTTTGCTCACTTTTATTCACCCATTCAAACAGCACCTCTCTAACATTCATCTTTCACTCTATTTATTATTCTCTCTCTCTCTCTCTCTCTCTCTCTCTCTCTCCCTCTCTCTCTCTCTCTCTCTCTCACTCTCTCTCTCACTCTCTCTCTATATATATCTCTTTCTCTCTCTCACACACACACACAATACGGAAAAACCAGCCGTGTAAAGAAATGTAGAGGTGTATGCTCCACGCCGTTTAAAATAAACAAATACGTAATAAGAAACTACGGCAAGCGTATAACACAAAGAGGAGTTTAGTTCAATGTCATTAATAGGATGACAACAGTAAACAAATATATACTGAATCTTCAATATCAGCCAATTTCAGGGAGACTTTCAACTGCATATGTATCGGCCATATATCTAAAGCATAATCTTTATCATAAGACGACAATTTTTTACAAAATGTATCATGCATTGTTAAAATATATATTCAAATAAAAAAATACAGATGCCATGACCAGGATTCGAACCTGGGTTACCACGGCCACAACGTGGGGTCCTAACCGCTAGACGATCACGGCTAACATCAGGCTTCGTTAGATAGCTTCGAATTAACATCTATATAGCTAAAGTGTTATTCGATATGCATACATTGATTCTACAATGTATCACCATTCTACTAAATGACTAAGCTTTTTGACATTTGGTAGCTGAAGAGTGAATGAGGTAAATCAGATGAGAATACATTGCACTTGTATGTCGAAATAGCAACTGCGTTGTGCAAAATATTTTTAAATATTTTGTTAACTCTCTGGACGTTCTCACTTCAAATACCGACCTGGTCAAATTTTAATTTGATCATTCCAGGGTTAATAAATAAAGTGCCAATCATATACCGAGGGTGATGTAATCGACTTACTCCTCATTCTAATTGATGTGCCATTTGATGTATTTCGGCTGTAAAATATTTTTCTCTATCAACCAGGAAGAGAGGAACACAAACAATGTCCCCTTTGGGGTGTCTCCTATATTGGAGTAGGCTGTGTATCGAAGACATATCAAAGCAATAAATATGAATTAAATTAAGGAAGCTATAGTTCCACCTCCGAATAAATAAATAAATAATAGTGTTTTCATTACCTGATACAAGTTAGAAAGTAAGGTGGATGGATAAAATTGATTCGGGTTAAATGGAACGTTTGACCTGATCAATTTTATTATAATTCTCGTGTGGATAAAACACATCACAGTAATACTAATACGGTTTTCTTCAATATCTCTATTCTGGTGTCTTTCTTTTCTCTCACACTTACTCACACACTCATACATGCTTCTGTCTCTCTCATTTCTCACTCTGAACATTATTCTCTCTCTCTCTGGGCGGTGAATTGGCAGTATCGGTAGAGGGTTGGACGCCATGCTTTCTAGCATAGTTACGTCCCTTTACGGTCTGAGTTCAAATCCCGCCGAGATTAACTTTGCCTTTCATCCTTACGGGGTCGATAAAATAAAGAACCAGTAATGTACTGGGTAATTGCTGGCCTTGTGCCAAAAGTAGAAACAATTATTCTCGCTCTCTCTCTCTCTCTCTCTCTCTCTTTCTTTCTCTAAATAGGTTAGAGACCAGGCCTGTACAGAAAGTGAGAGTTGAGCGCTCCACCTGTTTTAAAATGACTACGGCACGCCGTATCGAACTACAGTCAAATATAACAAGGATTTAAGCCTTCGTTTAATTACTACCATGGCAACTAAGAACAGATCTACATTGAATATTCTATAGCAGCCAAATTAATGATCAACTTTCAGCTTCAGACGTATTGACCCTGTATTTAAAACACAATCTTTGTTTACAAAATGTTTCACGCATTATTAAAAGTATTTGTTCAAAACAAAACGTATAGAGGCGTGACCAGGATTCGGCATGGGTTATAACGTCCACTATGTGGGGATCCTAACTGCTAGACGATCACGGCTACCAACTAACTCCATCAGCCTGCTTCAAAATATCATCTATATGATAAATTGTTACTTCTTATGCTTTAAGATACCATTGTTCTTTTATACATTAAGGCTAAATTATTTGACATTTGCTAGGTCAAGAGTTTATGAGGTAATTCAGATGAGAATACATTTTACTTGAATGTTGTAATCGTTAGAGATAAAGGCAACGTATTTAGTTAACTTATTTAATATATTTAATTCAAATCTCACCCTGGTCAAATATGAATTTCATCATACCATGGTTAATAGATAAAGTGCCAATCATGTATCGAGGTTGATGTAATCGACTTACGCCTCATTCTAAAAGTGCTGTGTGTCATTTGATATAGTTCGAACGTGAAACATTTTTACGCCAGATGGAACCACGGTAACCTATACCATGGGTTTAGGTTCCAGTGTAATTATTACCACAGCAACTTTAACTAAATATTTATTGAGTATTCTATACCAGACAAGTTCAGAGCTAATATGCTGTGCCTATTTTTAGAAAAAATGTTACAAAATTTAATATGGACTTTTAAAAGAAACAGTGTAAACCAAGTAAGATGCCGTGATCAGGATTCCAACATGCGTTACTACGGTCACAATGTGGGATCCTAACCACTAGACGATCACAGCTAACATCTAGCTCCGACTTAGTACATTAAAATATTATTTATATAGTTAAAAGGTTGCTCGATATGCATACATTATACGCTATGACTAGGTTTTATGGTAGCTGGTAGGTCAGATTAAATGAGTTAATTCAGATGTGAATAGCTTTAACCTTCATTTTCCGGGTCGTTAGAGGGTTGTGCAACTCGTGTTATAGTATTTAGTTAAGACATGTTCTCACTTCAAATCCCGTCCTGGTAAAACTTTAATTTCCCTATTCCAGGGTAAATACATAAAATACCAATCATGTAGCGTGGTTGATGTAACCGAATTAACCCTCATCCTAAAAGTGATGTGCATCTCCTGATATACTTCGACTGTGAACTATTTTTATGTCACTAACAAAATTAGAAGGCACCATCAGTGTCCTTTTTCTTGAACCTCTCACATTGGTGCAGGGTTTGTATATAAGGCATATCAACGCTACAAATAGGAATATCATTAAGGGTGTTATAGCTCTTTCCTTGAATAAATAAATAAATAATTGTTTCTACTTTTCGCACAAGTGCAACAATTACCCTAGTGCATTACTGGTGCTTTATTTTATCAACTCCGTAAGGATGAAAGGAAAAGTAAACCTCGGCGTGATTTGAACTCAGAACATAAATGGTCATAACTCTATGCAGAAAAGCATGGTGTCTGATGCTTTAGAAATAATCTGATAAATGCTAGAAAGTACAGCGGATGAATTAAATTGATTCAGTTTCACTGAATATTTTCACTAGGTCAACATTATCGTAATTCTCGCGTTGTTATAACAAGTTACAGTAATACTAATAAGGTTTATTATCAATATCTATTTTCTGAGGTCTCTCTTTTCTCTCACTCTTACTCAGCCATCACACAGCACATCGCTATCTTTCATCATATTATTTCTCTCTCTATCTCCCTGTCGCTTTTTTAAATACAGGATAACCCAGCCGTGAACAGAACCTGAGAAGTGCATGTTTAAATAACCAAGACAACGCCATATGGAAGTACGTTACACTATATCAAGGAATTAAGTTCCTATGTTATCACTACAACGACACCCATAAACACATATTCAATTCAGTAAGCATAATCTATGATAAATTGTTTACAAACTCTTTCATTCATTATTATAAAATCTTCTCAGAGCAAAAAGTGCAGATGCCGTGACCAGGATTCGAACCTGGGTTACCACGGCCACAACGTGGGGTCCTAACCACTAGACGATCACGGCTAACATTTTGCTTCGTCAGACAGCTTCAAAATATCATGTATATAGCTAAAATGTTATTTGATATGCATACATTGATTTCTTCAAGATATCACCTCTTTTTTATACCTTATGACTAAGTCTTTTGACATTTGCTAAATCAAGAATGAATGAGATAAATCAGATGCCAGTCCATTTTACTTGTATGTCGTAATAGTAATAACGTTGTGCAATTACTATGTTCTGCGGTATTTGATTAACTCTCTGGATCTTCTCACTTCAAATGCTGCCCCGGTCAAATTTGAATTTTATCATGCCAAGGTTAATAAACATGTCAATCATGTACTGTGTTTGATGTAATCGACGTACTCCTCAATCAAAAACACTGTGCATTTTTTCATATATTTCAACTGTAAAATATTTATGCGACACTAACAGAAATAGGGAACACAACCATTGTCCTTGTTCATGGCTGTCTCTCATTGGCGGAGGCTGATATCCAAGCCATGTAAAATTAAAAAAAAATATGAAGCTGATTAAGTTCGATATATTTCTCTCTTTGAATAAATGAGTAAATAAGGTCGTGTTGACATTATTACAAAGAACGGCCGGTAAATAAAATAGATTATGTTTAACTGAATGTTTGGTCGGGTCAATTCTATAAAAATGTTCTACGTTAGGCACAAGGCCAGCAATTTCACAGTGTATTACTGGTACTTTATTTTATCGACCCCGTAAGGATGAAAGGCAAAGTTAACCTCGGCGGGATTTGAACTCAGAATGGCAAGGGCCGTAACTCTATACGTCAAAGCATGGCGTCCGACCCTCTACCAATACTGCTAATCCACCGCCATTAAAATAATATTAATACGTATTCTTTACATCTTTTTTCTAACGCCTATCTTTCCTCCCACTTTTATTCATCCGCTCAAACAGCCCCTCTTTACCTCTCATTTCTCGGTCTATTTCTTATTTTCTCTCTCTTACAATAGGGCCGAGACCAGCCTTGAACTGAATCTAGATGTACGCTCCACCTTGTAGAACATGACGAAGGCACACTGTGGAACTACTGTACCCTATAGCAAGGATTTATTTTCCCTTATAATTACTACAACGACAAATATAAACACATGTATATTGAATATTCAATACGAGCCCCTATCTAAGAATCTTTCAACTTCAGATGTATTTTTGCTGTATGTAAACGCACAATCGTTGGCATGAGACAATTTGTTACAAAATTATTATGGATTATTAAAATAAATAATGCTTTCTTTATTTATTTTTTTTATATTTATTTATTATTTATTCATCATTTATTCATTATTTATTTATTTATTTATTGTTTATTTTATTTATTCATTTTATTTATTCATGATCAAAATAAATAATTGTTTCTACTATTGGCACAAGGCCAGCAATTATCCTACTGGTACTTTATTTACTGGTACTTTATTTTATCGACCCCGCAAGGATGAAAGGCAAGATAAATAACGAAAACCGAAAGCAGATGCCGTTCAAAATATGATCTATATAGCTTAAATGTTAATCGATATGCATACATTCTTTTTCTCAAAACATCACATCCCATATCATCACATCCTATATCGTCTCAAAACACGAATGGGGAGTACTGTGGAAAAAAGTGACACAAAACGGGTAGAAATGAGTTAAAACGGGGAGATTTTAAATAATAAAAGCTATACTCAGTTTCACAAACGAAGATATATCTCACCCATCCTGAATTGGGTTGAAGATCGGCCCGTTGAACGGTGAGCGTTGCCATGTCTTTCGTCTATACAGTATGACCAGGTTTTATGGTATTTAGTAGGTCAGAGTAAATGAGATTATTCAGAGGTGAATAACTTTAACCTTTATTTTCCAAATCGTACATCACGCCATATAGAACTACATTAACCCTATAATTCAAATAAAATGTAAGTTCCCCTGTCATTACTACAACGAAAACTATAAACAGATATACATTGAATATTAAATACCCGCCAATTTCAGAGAATCTTTCAAAATCAGAAGTACCTTCCTTGTATTTAAACGCGCAATATTTGTCATTAGACAATATCTACAAAAAGAATCAGGCAATAATAGAAAAACAATCAACATAAAAAACATTGTGCCCTGAGCAGTTTTCAAACGTGGGTTATCACGAACACAACGTATTGACCTGACCACTAGACGATCACGGCTGAAGATTAGCAGCAAATATTCGTCTCTAAATAACATGACGAATATTTATGTCAAAATAACATCATTCATCCAGTGTCGCTGTTATCGATTATATTTAATATTCTCATCTAATAAATACTACTGCCTTTGAAGAAAAAAAAAAATTAAATCGTTATTTATACTGTTCAACCTTATTTAGAAAAAGAATCCTCAAGAGACCACTGTAACTTCATACACTAAATGACATTTCAAATTACATTTTTTTTCAATTACATTTAACCTTACACATCAAAAATAATGGATTACAATCAATACTTAGGAGCTACAGTATATATCAGTGATACTTTATTTAAAACATATGTGAGTATTTAACGTTTAGATTGATCAAGTGATTAAAATCCAACGTAGTGTCTCGTTTTACGTAGTTGTTTAGTATACAGACGTGGTTAGCAGCCGTGACATCTGCCGCACGAAGAGCTGAGAGTATACTGAGTGCTATCCTACATAGTTTAATGAGTCAAGATATTTTCTTTTATTTAGATTTATTACATGTTGATGTGAAGTTATGAAAGACATAATGATTGTTTCGCGTCAAAAGTGCAGAAGAGAAATTTCCAGAGTTTAACGTAATTACATTTTACCATAAGTAAATTTCTACGGTGATTCAGACTGATTTTTGGCTGCGACAAACTCCAAACCTGCACCAATCTTATTTAACCGTATCAGTAAAATAATGGAAACAATTATCCCTTTCTCCCTCTCGTCATCGGCCTTTCTCTGGAGAATGGTTGAATGAGGAGTTAGGAATCATTTTCCATTACAGAAAAAACTTATGCTACTGATGCCATCGGTGGCAGCAGTGATTTGCGGTAAAACATGGAAAGGCTACGGTGAATATTTATCTGTTAGAGACCAATCAGATACATCGATACTGTAAAGTTCAATGATAGAGCTATGCAAACTGATAATATTGCCAGAATTTAGAATGATTAGATATAGTTATGAATTAGGTGAGTCACTGTTAAAAAATGTAATACTAGATGTTTTAAAAAGATGACTATAAATAATCACACGCGGAGGAAATTACTTTATTAACCATTGTCTAATACTATTTACTTTGTGTCGGTAAGTAGAAGTAATTAGCATCATTCTACACGCTGTAAATGTGTATACACTAATAATGTTTGTATATATCTATATATCTATCAGGAGTTTTGTGTTATATATTAGCAAGAATACATCCTTACTTCATGCCCTGTGTATTAAATATGTAAATACTAACTATTTTTATATATCTGTACAAAGCATTAGCTAATATGTACTAGCCAATTATATTTCAATCAATATTATGAAATACACCACTAAACATATTCATTAATTTTTTATTTGATGTAGGAAGTAATTCGAGCTATGACTAAAACAATTTTCATGATATAAATGAGCAAAGAGAAACCCATATGTTCTTTTAATAACAATATTTTGTATAATATATCAGCTAATATGATAGTATAATAATACATTTACGTATCAAAATCGTGCGACTGAACTTTGTCAGTGAGAGATTTTACGAATGTATATATATATATAATATATTATAATGTAAAAGCAAAACGAACACAGACATATACATATATGTGTTCAAATCGTTCCTAACTCAACATATACCTTTGATATATATATATGTATATATATACAAAACAGGACAAAACAACGGGATAACGGACAGTTACACCTCATCAATCAGCTACTGGGAATGACTTCAGTCTAACGTAGAGATAACGAAAAATATCACGGAGGTATATAAACGGTAGGATGGAATTATAGAGAAGGGCAAACCGGGCGGTTTAACCTCTATTATTTGATAGGTTTAATAAAAAAAAGCATGTTTGGCTATATATATAATAATAATAATGATTTCATTTATTGGCCACAAGGGCCGACATATAGGGGACAACACAATAGACAGGGACAGTGGGGGTTTACATAGAGATCGAGTAAGTATAAATAACAAAAAAACAAAATAACAATAAAAATACAACAATGAAAGTTCCCCAATAAGAGGGATCACCACCCAGGGTTGACTCAAGCACCCCACCAGTCCTGAGCCACCCGACGCTCCTAGGGCACCCGGGAAGGGCACCCCTCTCCTTCTCGAATTCACCAGCCTACAGGCGCATGATCAGAGTAGGCCCACTCACGCGGGCCATTCTCGCCACATTCACCCACCTTTCAGTAAATGTACTGGGGGGCAGCACTTCTCTCTCCACCCTCACCTTCCTTTCCAAGTGAAACTTGAAGAAGTTGATGAGGGATTGGCCTAAGAGAAAAGTGTCTGTCTTCAGTCCTTTCAACCTGGTCCACCATGCAACCTCTTTCGCTACTGCCACCAGGCAGAGGAAAATTGCCTGCCCTTCCTGACCAAAAGAAGGCGGCGGGTCAATCTTCACTATGGACTCGGACGATAGCCAGATCCGTTCTACACGCGACAATAGCTGTTCGACATAACCCCACAAGTCAGCAATGCACGGACACTGGACGAGTGCGTGCAGAACGGTTTCGTCGCTCTGCGCGCATCTCGGGCAGGTTCGTCTGACAGCACTTCCGTGCCTGTAGAGTTTATGCCGAACCGGCAGCGCCCCCCCCCCCCCCGGTAGCACTGCCAAGCGAGGGATTTCTGGAAGTTATCCATCGTCCCCGGCTCGAAAGTCCTCCGGAACATACTGGTCAGTTCTACTTCGTTGACGCCTAGAACCTCTCCTAGTACGTCATCGTACTTGCCCTCCACTAATCCTCTATAGAAATCTTGAGTGGAAGTTCCACTGACCGCATTGCCCACCTTGCAGAGTGCAGTGAGCGCCTGGCAACATTCCAGATGCCAGTCGCCCAGTCTCGGTCTCTTCTTGACCCAGGACTGCAGCTCAGTCAAAGAGATGAGCTGCGGAAAGGCCCGTCTAACAAACGGCGACCACACCTGTTCACCGTTTAGGCAAAATATCTGGAGATGTCGCAGCCTCAGCGCATGTCTGCGCATCATTAGCCACGGCATGCCCAGCCCTCCACGAAGAGGGTGCTGGCAGCAGATGGACCGCCTCACCAACGGGACCCGTCCCCTCGACAAAAAATTGAAAAGGAGCCGTTCCAAATTGGCGAGGCGTGGACGGGGGCAAGGCACGACGGTCAGGCGGTAGTAGATGACGGACCCGATGTACGCGTTCGCCACCTCCGCCCGCCCTTTCAGTGATAGCTTTCTCTCAGCCCATTTCTGGGTGAGGTTGGCTATCCTGTTCGTCACCTCGTCCCAATTCTTATCCACCTGGAGGTCTGGTCCGAACCAAACCCCGAGCAACTTTACCGGTCCGTCTGTCCAGCGCCCAACGACGCTGTTGGACGGCATGGACTTGCCTCTCCAGGTGCCGAGCTGCAAGCCCACCGACTTTTCCGGGTTAAGTTTTGCTCCCGTCAACCTTTCATATTCCTCCAAATGGGTGCGGATCACCTCGATTTCCGAGGTGTCCGACACCATCACGGTAATGTCGTCCGCATAAGCGGACGCAGCCTTTCTACGTCCCGGTTCGAGCGGGATGCCCTGCAACAACTCCAGCTTCCGCAGTAGAGGCTCAAGGGTCAATACGTACAGAAGTGAGGAGAGAGGGCACCCTTGACGGACCGATCGAGAGATCTGAAACGGTTCCGAGAGGTGGCCATTAACTTTGACCACCGAGCAGATGCCGCTGTACATTGCAGCGATCCAGCTTCTGAAGACGGGGCCGAAGCCAGCCGCCTCGAGGACAGCCTCCAAGTACCGATGGTCGACCCTATCGAATGCTTTCGATTGATCTAAATTGATCAGAGCCCCACCGAAGCCAGGTTTGCACCCAACCCTCTCTATGATGTATCGCATGAGGTGGAGGTTGTCGTGTATGGACCTGGTCGGGATTGCGCAAGTTTGCGCCTCCCCAACCAAATCTTTGACGACAAGCGCCAACCTTTTTGCTAACACCTTGGCCAAAATCTTAAACTCTGTGTTGAGCAGGGTTATGGGCCTGAAATTATCTAGTGTGTCCCTCTTGTTCTCGTCTTTCCTTATCAGCGTCACTACGCCACGGCTCACAAAACTGGGAATGCTCCCGTTCTGCTGCCAGTTGCAGTAGAGCGCTTCGAGGAGATCGGAGAACAAGTCTGGCATATTTACGTAAAGCTCGTAGGGCAGACCATCCAAACCGGGTGACTTGCGACTCGAGCAGCCGACAAGGGCGTCCTGAATTTCGACTGATGTTATCGGCTCTTCGCAGCGCTCAGCGTCGGCCGTCGAGAGGCGTGGCAAGCCGTCGAGGTAGGGACTGAAGTCCGCCGCCGTCTCCGACTCACCCATCCTCCCGAACAATCGAGCAAAGTGCTGGCGAAAGGCCTCACACATCTGCTTGGAATCGCTCAGTTCGTGTCCATCTCGATCCTGAAAGACCGAATTGTGGTTTTATTTCCACGCTGCGTCTCTGCAAAGCGAGCCCATCGGGCAGCTTTGGTTCCCTCGTTCCTCAGAGCACGCGCCTTAGCTCTGACAATGCAACCTTCGTGTTTCGCATTGAAGAAATGGTCTAGTGCCATTCTCGCCGCTAGCACGTCTGTTGCAATGCCACTACAAATATCCTCGTCTAACTTAGCTATCAGCCCCTCCTCCTTTCTATTTTTCTCTATTGCTACTTCTTTGCTAAATCCTATCGAGGTTGCTCTAATCTCTCTTTTGAGAGCCCCCCACCACCTGTTGTTGACAACCCGCCCTGTCAACTTTTGCTTAACTATGTTGTTGACCCGCTCCCTGTAAGCTTTACGTGCCGGAAACGACATGTTTAGCTTCCAGTAGCTAGGTCCTAACCTACGTGTCTTATCTAGGTCGACCATACAGATCACAAGCTTGTGATCTGAATAGGCAACCGTTTTAAAATGTGGACATCCTACACTATTTCTATCTCTTTTCCTAATGAAAATCCTATCTATGTACGATCTAGATGACCCTATGCGATTGGTCCAGGTCCATACTGGCGCATTAGGGAAATCTAGTCGGTACCTGTCAGACAGTTGAAACTGGCTGATCAGGTACTTGAGGCTTTTGCACCCCCGCTCCTATCAGATACTCCCACACAATCCCAGCGTGCTTCTAAGATGCCATTCCAATCCCCTATTAACAGTAAAGGGCGAGACGTAAGCAGAAAGTTTTCCAGGCGCCTACAGAAGTCCGGCCGACCGGCCCCAGTAGGGGCGTAGACGGCCACCAGTCTAAAGGCACCACCTTCGCTATTGCTCACGTCCAGGACCACCAACTTTCCGTCAGGATCCCGGAAGATTGACCTTACCTCGAGATCCAGACATTTCCTAAACAGCACAGCCACTCCACCTCCCATTCCCGGCCGACTAACAGATGCAAAGATCTGATAATCGTCGAAAATCGGCGCCAGTGCGCGTGTGTCGGAAATTCTGGTCTCGCTGATGGCAATTACATCCATTCCTAGTGACCTGAGGTCGTTGAGCAAGTGACCTTGCTTCCAGGGCGACCCCAGGCCACGAACATTTAAACTTCCTACTCTTATGGCCATGCTGGCAGGATGAATGGGAGAGGAAAGGTTTACTTACCTTCCGGGGTCTTGTGAAGGTCGGGTGGTTCGACCTCCATGGTTTGTGGGGTTTCTTTTGGGAACCCCTTTAATAGTCTTGAAGTGGGTTTTACGTTCGGGGTTCCCACATCCCGAGGAAAGCTCTTTCGAATTTCTTTGTATGAAGCGAGCGACATTCGCATCAGAAGCAAAATTATCTGGTACGCGAAATGTGCTCGCTTCAAATGTTTCCCCGTCTTTTTCGATGTTTGTGCTTCGTGCTACATGGCCCATCAATTCCTTGTTGGCCCTTCTGGCAAGCACGAAGTTTTTAATGTTTTGTTGCTCGGGTTTTATTTGTTCGTGTGATTGTGGTGGTGATAGCTTTGTTAGTGTTGTTTCTATTGTGTCTGCGTTTGTTGTGGGTGGGGTGTCTGTAGTTTCTGATGTTTGTGTGTCTATTTGTTCTTGTGTCTGTTTAGCTTGTTTGCGTTTGGGGGATTTTGGTGGCTGTGCTGGTGATGCTGTGGGGAAAATGTTTGTGTGGGTGGTGTGTGTATTTTTTTTTGTGGGGGTGTTTGTGCTTTGTGGATTTCTTTTTTTTTTGTGTTTTGTTTTTTGTATTTTGGGGGACTTTGGTTTTCCCTCATCTTCTCTGCTGGAGGATGAGGGGTCTGTGGCTGTGAGCGTGTTTGTGTCTGAGTGAGTGTTTATGTTCTTGTTCGTGTGTGTATTTTGGGGGGGAGGGGGAATGGGAGAGCTTTCCTCGTTTCCCCCCTGGGTGTGCAATTTTGGTGGTTCCATTGTTGACGGTGTTGCTGGTGGTCCTTGTCCCGGCGTCGCCAGCAGTGGAATCTTTCGACCCCTTGCGCTTTTCGGCAGTTGAGGGCAGAAGGCTCGCAAGTGTGTCGTTTCCCCACAAATAAACAATGCGGCCTTTTGCCCTCAGTCATTATATGCAACACCCTCCCGTTTTGGAGGCGGATGTGGTCCGGGATGGCTTTTACGTTTTCGGGTCTGATTTGGAGCAGTATCTCCAGATCAACCCCGGACCAGTCGTCCCTGGCAGTTCTCGTTGCCTCTACCGGGACTGTATCCGTTCCTTCCACGATTACGCAACCCAGGAGCCACCACATATCAAGTCCTGGTGGAATCCTGGGAATGCGCACACGTGCTATTCGTTTTCCCATGTGGGAGGGGTACATTATGACCTTGCTGGTTTTGCAAGGGGTCATTGAATGCTTCACAGCGAGGGCTTCAGACTTGAACAGCACCGAAACGGTGCCGTATTGCCTGCCCCTCTCTATTAAGTCTGTGTCCTCTCTGATGTATTTCAGTGCGGCTTCTATATCAGCTTGGGCGATTATCGCTGCCCTCTTTGTCTCTACTGAGATGCATCTGAAATGCACCGTTCTTTTTTCCACTGCCTCAATGGCTTCTGCCGGGACAGTTAAGTTTGCCCAGGTCTGCTCTTGATTTATGATTTTCCAGGCCTGGGCCAACTTTTCCTCTCTGTTGGTTAAGTCGATGCTGTAGCATGGTCTCCTTTTAGCCGCTGCCACAGCAGCGAAGGTGTTCTTGTTGGTGTTGTCACTGTTGTTGTTCTTGTTGGTGTTGCTGCTGCTATTGCTGTTGTTGTTCTCCCCTGTGTCGTGGTTACCCTCTGTGCTGTTGGCCTTGTTGGTGCTGCTGCTGTCGCTACTATTACTCTCTGTGCTGTTCGTTTTGTTGGTGCTCTCGCTATTACCAGCTTCTGCGCTGTTCGGCTTGTTGGTGTTGGTGTTGTCGCTGTTACCACCTTCCGCGCCGCTCGGCCCGTTGGTGCTGGCACTGTCGCTGCTCACACTCGTGCTGGTGGCGCTCCTCGCCCCACCTCTCCTCTCAACGCTCAAGTCGCCGTTGCACGACAGCAGACCCGCCTCTAGGGGGCGTGGCTCCGCCATGTTTTTTTGAGAAAAAAAATTATTATTTTTCCAAAATAAAGTTCAAATATTTGGGCCAAAAGGCCCAAATATTATGAGTTATTCCTTCACAGGATACAAATAAATGTCTTATAATGCTTCAGCGGTACAAAAAAATAAACAATTCTCCACAATTAATCCTCAAAAAATTGCTTACTCACGGAGCTTCAAAAAACGTACATCCACTTTCGTCAATAATAATAATAATAATAATAATAATAATAATAATAATAATAATAGGGAAGAAAACGCACATGGTGGATATATATTGTTATGGAATCGCTCCCGTAAATTTTGATTTTTACTTATTTAAAACAACTGTGATAGAATAATTCTTATTATAAATGAAATATGAGATTACAGTTTTTTACCCTCAGCAGGCAACCACGCATCACATTACGGCATAGAGCCTCACAATTTAATATTTAATTTTGGATCAGAAATGTTATAGTCGAAAAAGAGAAAATGGTTAAGTGGACAGACAGGCAAATAATTTCACCACCAACACCACCACCGCCACCATCACCACTACCACGCCAAAAACTCTAGTCAAGTTATCTAAACTTCTATTTCTACTTCAACTTCAACACCATCACTACAGTACTACTATCACATCACCACCACCACTGCCTCATTATCGCTACCGCCGCTATTATCTCCCACTACCTTCTGCTAAGACAGGCATCATAGTACTCCCACTAAATGAGAAAGGCATCAACAGATATAAATAGAGTGATTTGATGACCCGGTCAAAAAATCAAAAAAATCAAAAATCAAAAATCAAAATCAAAACAGCACAGCAGCAAGGAAAAACGTAAAGAAAAGAAAAAAAAAGAAAAACAAACAGACAAGCAAAAAAAAAAACTAAGTCAGACATTCAAACATTACATTACAATGAAACTTATGCTTATTATTTTTGGGGGTTTTTACCTATTTGTTTGTTTGTTTATTTATGTTCGTCTACAGCGTGATAGTGCCACGCTAAAATCACCGAGGGTGATCAAATCACCGGTGGTTATGTAACCATGCATTCACCAATCCTCGATAAGAGTGTTTCAATGTCGAACCTAAACAGTTCGAATAACGGTGAAGTGGAGACTGGAATGTCATGTGACAGACTCTCACCCAGCAGGTGTTCCCTGGCTCAGCAGCAGAGACCTGGCTGTCAACCAAATACTGCTGGTGTCGGAGGAAGAAGAAGGAAAGGGACCAGAACCAACTGGACGAAAACAATTGAATAGAACTGTTATGCAATGTTACCTGAAGAGTAACCCCAAGGAAAATGGCTGTAGGAAACGGATGCATAACATCTGGAACGAGATTGGTTTATTTAAATTAGATGAAAAAAAATTGGCCGGGCAGGCTCGGGTAATAAGAACTAATGGGTGGATAAGCGAGCTGGAACTGGAGGAACTGAGCAGAGAGATTAGGTTGGAAATGGAGAGTGGAGTATGCCAGGCAAATGAGCCAGTTGGAAATGAAGGTGAAGAAGTTGAGAGAACGGAAGAACCATGCGAAGCAGACAATGAACTGAATGCTGAAATAAATAATTGTTTCTACTTTTGGCACAAGGCCAGCAATTTCTCAGTGTATTACTGGTACTTTATTTTATCGACCCCGTAAGGATGAAAGGCAAAGTTAACCTCGGCGGGATTTGAACTCAGAATGGCAAGGGCCGTAACTCTATGCGTCAATGCTGAAATAAATAATACCTGGAACAAAGATACCGCCATTGAGGAGATGAATGCTGGCGGGCTAGGACAATATTTGGTTGATATCCTAAACTTAGTGGTAGATGAAATGAACAATGATAGTGGGAAACCTATGAACCTAAGATTTGTAGACAGGAAAAAGTTAAAAGAAACAACAGCTAAGGTAAACAAAGTCATCACATACCCTGAGGCGAGGAGCCTTCACCAGCACAACAATATCCTCAAAGCAACAGCAAATGCGGTGAGGAAATTACTTGATATAAAAGCGAGAGGAAACAACAGACAAGAAAAATCAGAACCTTGGTGGAAGAAACGACTGAATGGTCAAATCAGGGAAATGAGAAATGACATGGGACACTAAAAAAGATATACACTAAAAATAGACTAGAAATAAAGTACAAAACTAGGAGGAAAAGGCTGAATATTATCATAGAGGAACTGAAGCAACGCATTGTAGCAAATAGTGCAAAAATTAGGCGATACGAGAGCAGAGTGAGCTGGTATAGACAGAACCGAATATTTGACAACCACAAGATGCTGTTTGGACAGCTTGAAGGGAAAGAAAGAGGCAACGACTTGATCCCTGAGGCGGAACAAACTAAAACATTCTGGAGAGGAATATGAGAGCAGGATATTAAACATAATGACCAGGCAGTGTGGATTGAGACAGTACAAAAGGAGATTAGTGAACAGGCACACCAACAAACTGATTTGAGTATCATAGTTGAAACTCTCAAGGGGCAGGCCAAAAAACTAACCAACTGGAAATCACCAGACCCAGATGGTGTGCAGGGGTATTGGATTAAAAATGTAACATCCCTCCACCCGAAACTGACAACAATGTTCAATGACTGCTTGATGTCAGGTGAGGTACCAGAGTGGTTGATAAAAGTTACCACAGTTCTGGTAATGAAAGACCGAATCAATGGTAATGATGTTATCAACTATAGACCTATCACATGTCTGTCCGTAATGTGGAAACTGTTGACAAGGATTGTGTCTGAGGAAATCTACCATCACCTCCACACAAACAACTTGTTACCGGGCGAACAGAAAGGATGCGAAAAGAAGTCCCGTGGTACAAATGACCAGTAACTTATTGATAAGATGGTAATGAGGAATTGCAAGAGGAGACACACTGCTCTTGCCATGGGATGGATAAACCACATAAGGCATTTGACATGGTGCCTCATTCTTGGATCACCAAAAGCCTAGAGATCTTCAAGGTGGCAGATAACACCAGACAGTTGTTGAGTCCTGGAAAACAGAGTTAACATCAGCTGGAGAATCCTTGGGAGGCGTGAAGCTCCAGTGAGGTATCTTCCAGGGAGATAGTCTGTCCCCTCTATTGTTTGTCCTTGCCCCATACTGCGAAAAGTGATAGCAGGATACAATTTGGGAAAGGGAGAGCTTACCATCAATCACCTCCTCTTCATGGACGATCTTAAGCGCTTCGGGAAGAGTGAGAAGGAGTTGGATGTGCTTGTTGACAATGTCCGTATTTTCAGCAATGATATATGTATGCAATTTGGTATTAGTAAGTGTGCAGTCCTTGTGATGAAGAGGGGTAAATTGAGCAGAAACAACGGAATCCAGGTACCAACAGGTGAGATGATAAAGGAAATTGACACTGAAGAAGAATACAAGTATTTGGGTATTCTGGAGGCTGATGACATCAAGAATAAAAAAATGAAGGAATTATTAAGATCTGAATACATTCGGAGAGAAAGGAGCGTTTTAAAGTCACATCTGAACAGTAGGAATCCCATAAGTGCAGTACATTCCCGAGCTGTGTCTATTATTAGGTACAGTGTGGGAATTCTGAGATGGAATGTTTCTGAACAAAAAGAAATGGATAGGAAGACTAGGAAGCTATTGACTATCTACAACATGTTCCACAAGAAGAGTGATGTCGATAGACTCTACTTAAGGAGATCTGAAGGTGGAAGAGGTCTTATCAGCACAGAGGACTGCGTTCAGATGGAGAAAAACAACCTACACAAATACGTGTACTGAAGGAGAGGACAATAGACCAGGGGATGTCCAAGGAGAAATAACAACGAGGAAAAAGTGCAATCTTCAAGAAAAATCCCTTCATAAAACCTTCTTTGAGAAAACGGAATTCAGGGATCCACAGACATGGAACTGGTTGAGAAGAAGAGACCTTCAAAAGGTTACGTAAGGAATGCTAATGGTTGCGTAAGAGCAGGCCCTCAAAACGAAGTGGCTGAAACACCATATTTACAAGGAGGAGGCTAGCCCACTGTGCAGGATCTGTGGCGAGAGAGAGAGGAGACTGTGGCTCACATTGTATCCGAGTATAAACACCTAGCCCAGACTCACTATAAAGGCTGGAGTCATGATGTGATGGGCAGGGTGATCCACTGGCACCTATGCAAAGTAAACAATTTACCACATTCTGAGAAGTGGTATGAGCATAAGCCAGAGTCGGTGATAGAAAACGATCAGGTGAAGGTGCTATGGGATTTTAGGATACAGACGGACACCAAACTGGAACACAATAGATCTGACCTGGTAGTGTGGGACAAGGAAAAATGATCGTGCCTGATTGTGGATGTGGCCTGCTCATTCGACACGAGAAGTGTGCAAGAGAAGGAGAGGGAGAAAATTAACCGTTACCAGGACTTAAAGTGGGAGGTAAAAAGGATTTGGAACTGCGATGAAGTCAAAGTGGTCCCGATTGTCATAGGCGCACTAGCTACTATCTCAAAAAGTTTCCAGGGATGGTTAAATAAAATTGGCCCCGTCCCGCTTTTTGGAACACTTCAAAAGGCATGCTTGCTGGGAACAGCAAGAAATCTCCGATACTTCCTGAATATCTGAGGCTGCAGGTAGTGGCTTGATATTCGTTTCAACAAACTTTCCAGTTAACTAGCATCAATCACTGAGACTCAAAGAATAATAATAATGATGAGACAAACAATCCCCAAAATTACAGACCGATGACTTGCTTGACCACAATGAATAAAATTTTAACATCACTCGTAACTGAATATACATATGACCACCTGATCATTTCCCAATGAGCAGAAAGGGTGTAAACGAGGCTCATATGGCTGTAAGGATCAGCTTTTAGTTAACAAAATGATACTGGAAGATTGTCATAATAGACACAAAAATCTATCGATTGATTGGTTAGATTATAAAAAAGCATTCGATAGTTTGCTACACAGTTGGATTGAAATTTTTTTAGAGATTTTCAAAATATCCCCCGTTGTCAACAGGTTACTGTCATTCAGTATGAAGACATGGAAAACGACACTCCTTTTAAATAGTGAAAAAAAATCACTGGAACCTGGAGAAGTTAATATTAATTGTGGAATTTTTCAGGGTGGCTCTTTATCACCGCTTTTATTCTGCATCGCACTTATGCAATTAAGTAAAATGCTCAATGAAACAAAACACGGATATAAAGTCTATGAAAAAACCATTAATCACTTGTTCTACATAGATGACCTGAAACTATTTGCAAAAAATGATGAACAATTGCAAGGGCTATTATGCACTGTGGAGCAATTCAGTGATGACATTAAAATGGAGTTTGGACTAGATAAATGCGCCAAAGCAACGTTCACCAGAGGAAAGCTGCTGAAAAGTTCAGACATTAATCTTGATCGGGGGAACGTGATAAGAGAACTTGATCCAGAGGAAACTTACAAATATCTAGGTGTTTGTGAAGGAGACGGAATCAAGCACTCGACAATGAGGGAAAGGATAAGGAAGGAATATTACCGCAGAGTAAGAGCAATCTTATGAACGGAATTGAATGCAAGGAATAGGATCGATGCCGTAAACACGCTTGCCATACCAGTAGTAACCTACAGCTACAATGTCATCAACTGGTCAAGCACAGAGATCCGTAGGCTAGATACAAAAATTAAAAAATCCTTAACCATGCGCAGAAGGCATCACCCTAAGGCAGATACAGATAGAATATATCTCCCCGGGAAAGAAGGAGGACGTGGGTTATTCCAGTTAGATATTGCGTTGAAAACTGCAACAATTGGATCCTCTACATATCTAAGGGAATCACATGATTGGATGATCAAACTCGTTTTGAAACACGAATGCATCAACCATCATACTCCATTACAAAAGATGCACATAGATACAGTAATGGATTACACATTTCAGAAGTCCCATTTACTGCTGAAATGGAAAACACAGAAAAAGCAAAGCAGGTAAAAGTAACTGCAAAGAAAGAACTGCTATAGAAACTGGTTAAGAAATGGCAAGAAAAGCCTCTGTATGGAAAATACCCAGAAAGAGCTAACAATCCTGATGTTGACAAAACTTTAACCCATCAGTGGTTTGCATCCTCTGGACTGAAATCGGAGACTGAAGGACTGATTATATCAGCACAAGATCAGTGTCTGCTAACCAAAAAATACCAAGCCAACATGATAAAAAATGGATGCAAACCTTTATGCCGTGTATGTAAAAAACAACCAGAGACCATTGATCATATAATTTCAATGTGCAGTCCTATAGCTCCAACCGAATACCTAAACAGGCATGACAGAGCTGCACAATACATACATTGGATAATGTGTAAGTATTTTGACCTGCCCCATCAAAAGAATTGGTGGGAGCATCAGCCACCTCCCATACTTGAAAAAGATCACATCTCAATCTTGTGGAACTTTAGCATCCAAACAGACCGAAAAATAGATGCAAATAGACCTGATATAATACTGAAGGACTTTAAAAAGAGGGTATGCCTGCTAATTGATATATGCGTTCTAATAGACAAGAATGTATCTATAAAAACATTTGTAAAATTGAGCAAGTATAAGGATTTGGAGATAGAAATTGGAAAAAATGTGGAAATTGAGAACTAAAACAATACCAGTGGTTGTAGGCGCTCTAGGAATGATACGTAAGGGGGCGAATGATTACTTATCGCAAATCCCCGGAAACCAGCGTATAGGAGAAATACAAAAGATAGTGCTAATGGGAACTACCCATATACTAAGGAACATTATGTCAATATAAGTACATCACAAGTCTAAACACCGAAAGATGAATGTGTGTGTATGTATGTTCTTTTTTGAACATGGCGGACCTTGTTGTCTCTTGAGGTCACTGGTTGTGTCTTGGTGATAACTCGCATAAACATAAGGCAAGATAAATGCAACTCTAATAATAATAATAATAATAATAATAATAATAATAATAATAATAATAATAATAATAATGTTTTCTTTATTAACCACAAGGGTTCACATAAAGTAGACATTAAGGACAGTACAGGACAATATAGGACGGTACAAATGGGCATTTCTGCGTGTAAAAAAACAGAGGTTGAAATAAAATAACAAAGAAAAATTCCCCAATAGGGGGGAGACTTCCAAGGGACATTTGTGGAGAAAGCCCATTAAAAGACCACAGTGGCCCTGACCACCAGGGCAAGTGCCCTCTCCCAGTTTTCCACCTTTAATTTACAGACACATACTCAGAGAAGGCCCATTCATTCGGGCTATACTTGCTTCTCTCACCCATCTTTCAACAAAATGCTGGGAAGAGAGCACTTCCCTCTCTACCCTGATTTTCCTTTTCAAATGAAATTTGAAAAAGTTAATCAGGGCATCACCGAAGAGGTAGGTGCTCGCCTTCAGCCCTTTCAAACGTGTCCACCATACTATCTCTTTCGCCATGGCCACCAGACAGATAAAAACTGCCTGCCCTTCCAGGCTAAAGGAAGGGGGCGGGGCAATCCTCACGATGGACTCAGCTGATAGCTGGATCCGTCCTACACGTGACAGCAGGTGTTCGACATAAACCCACAAGTCAGCAATGCTCGGACACTGGACGAGTGCGTGCAGGACGGTTTCGTCGCCCTGCGCGCATCTCGGACATGCCCGGCTGACGGCACCTCCATGCCTGTAGAGTTTATCCCGAACTGGCAAAGCTCCTCGGTAGCACTGCCAGGCCAGGGATTTCTGGAAGTTGTCCATAGGCCCCGGCCCGAAAGTCCTTCCGAAGAGATTGGCTAGTTGATTTTCGTCGACGCCTAGAGTTTCTCCAAGTACGTCGTCGCCCTTCCCCTCCACTAATCCCCTATAGAACGCCAAGGTGGAGATTCCACCGATCACATTGCCCGATTGGTCGAGGGCTGTGAGCGCCTGAAGACATTCCAGTCTCCAAGCGCTCCCTCTCGGTCTTCGCTTGACCCAGGACTGCAGCTCCGTCAAGGAGACGAGCTGGGGAAAAACGTGTCTTGCAAACGGCAACCACACCTGATCACCGTCGAGGAAGAGGTGGAGATGTCGTAGCCTGAGCGCGTGTCTGCGCATCATCAGCCACGGCATGCCCAGCCCTCCACGTAGCGGATGTTGACAGCAGATGGACCTCCTGACCATCGGAGCGCGTCCCTTCCACAAGAAGCGAAAGAGCAAACGCTCCAGCGCAGTCAGGCGGGACTTAGGACAAGGTACGACGGTCAAGCGGTAGTAGATGCCGGATGCGATGTACGCATTCGCCACCTCCGCTCGACCTTTCAGGGATAGCTTCCTCTCGGCCCATTTCTGGGTGAGAGAAGCCACCCTGCTCGTCACCTCGTCCCAGTTCTTGTCCGTCTGGAGGTCTGGACCGAACCAGACCCCTAGCAATTTAACCGGTCCGTCCGTCCAGCGCCCGACGACGCTGTTGGACGGCATGGACCTGCCTCTCCAGGTGCCGAGCTGCAGGCCCACTGACTATTCCTGGTTGATCATTGCTCCTGTCACCGCTTCGTATTCTCTTAGTGTAGTGCCGATCGCCTCGATGTGTTTGGCGTTCGACACCACTACGGTGACATCGTCGGCATATGCTGACACGGATCTTCCGCATCCTAGTTCCCGCGGGACCCCCCTCAACGTCTCCAGTCTGTGCAGTAATGGCTCGAGAGTCAATACGTACAATAGGGACGAGAGGGGACATCCTTGGCGGACCGAGCGCATGATGTTGAACGGTTCCGAAAGGTGACCGTTCACTCTCACTACAGAGCAGATGTCGCTGTGCATGGCAGCGATCCAGCCTCTGAAGACGGGCCCAAAGCTAGCCGCCCTCAGGACTGCCGTTAGGTAACGATGGTCGACCCTATCGAAGGCTTTCGACTGATCTAAATTGATCAAATACCCACCCGTGCCAGGTTCCCTAGCTACCCTCTCTACGATGTATCACATGAGGTGGAGGTTGTCGTGGATGGATCTGTCGGGAATGGCGCATGTCTGTGCCTCTCCCACCAGACCACCAACGACAAGCGCCAACCTCTTTGCTAGCACCTTGGCCAAAATCTTGAACTCTGTGTTTAGCAGAGTTATGGGCCTAAAATTATCTATGTTATCCCCCTTGTTCGGATCCTTTCTCAGCAGCGCCACCGCTCCTCGGCTCACAGAGCTGGGAATTCTCCCGTTCTGTTGCCAGTTGCAGTAGACGTCCGCCAAGAGGCCTCCGAACAAGTTTGGCATTTGTACGTAAAGTTCATAGGGCAGACCATCCAAACCAGGCGATTTACCCTTTGTGCAACTAGTCATTGCATCCCGTACTTCAGCGGTTGTTATCGGCTTTTCGCAACACTCCGCCTCAGTGGCCGAAAGCCGCGGCAGTCCGTCGAGGTAGACACTAAAGTCCATCCCTCGAACCGGCCCGCCACTGCCCCCGAACAGTTGAGCGAAGTGTCGCTGAAAAGCTTCAAACATTTGCCCGGGATCGAGTAGCATGCGCCCGTCGTGGTCCACCAAAGACCGGATCGTGGCTTTGTTGCCACGACGCGCCTCCGCCACTCGGGCCCATTGAACGGCTTTCGTCCCCTCATGTCTGAGAGCACGCACCCTAGCTCTGACAACGCAGCCTTCGTGCTTTGCATCGAAGAATTGGTCAAGGGCCAATTTCGCCGCAAGTACGTCGGTCGCGATGCCTTTGCTAAGCGCCTCATCTAATTTTCTAACTAATTCTCCCTCTGCTCTATTTTTCTCTATTGCTAAAGTCTTACTAAACCTAATGGACTCTATTCTAATTGCTCTTTTCAGAGCAAACCACCACTTGTTGTTGACGATGGCCCCCGTCAACGCCCGCTTAACTAGTTCGCTAATCCGGTCTCTGTAGGCCTTGCGCGCTGGTAAGGACGCGTTTAACTTCCAGTAGCCGGGTCCTCGTCTATGAAGCCTATCTAAGTCAAGCACACAGATCACGAATTTGTGGTCCGTGTAGCTGACTATCTTGAATTGTGGACAGCCTATGCTAGACCTATCTATTTCCCTACAAAATACTCTATCAAGATATGATCTGGATGACCCTATGCGATTTGTCCAAGTCCACATTGGTACATTCAGGAAATCCATTCGGTACCTGTCAGACAGTTCAAAACGTCTGAGCAGGTTGGTGAGACTCTTGCACCCTCCTTCCCTATCCACTAATCCCACACAATCCCAGCGTGCATCTAAGATCCCGTTCCAGTCGCCCACTAACACTAAAGAGCGGGACGTTCCAAGAAAGGTCTCCAGACGCCGGAAGAAATCAGGCCGCCCTGCTCCTGTCGGGGCATAGACGGCCACTAACCTGAAAGCTTGCCCGTCTCCGCTGGTCACGTCCAGCACCACCAACTTACCTTCTGGGTCCAGGAAGATGGCCCGTATGGCAAGATCCAAACCTCTCCGAAAAAGCGCAGCAACTCCTCCCCCCGATCCCGGACGGCTGGGAGATGCGTACACATCGTAGCCGCCGAAGATCGGTGCGAAAGCTTGTGCTTCGGAGATTCTGGTCTCGCTGATGGCCACTACATCTATGTTTAGTGACCTGAGGTCGTTGAGCAGGTGGCCCTGCTTCCATGACGACCCCAAGCCACGCGCATTTATGCTGCCTATTCTGAGTGAGGTCATGTTGAATAGGAGTGGAAAAGATGGGAAAGACCACTTACCTTACTTCTCGTAGGGGAAGGACGGTTTTTCCATCCTTTTCACTGCTTGTGGCCTCCTCAGGAAGGATGTCCTTATAAATCCTCCTGGAGAGTGCTTGTCGGAAGTCTCCGATGTCTTTGGGGAATTTTTGTTTTAGTGTCATGTACGTTTTCTGTGTGATGCGAGTGATTTGTATGTGTGGAGGTGGTGTGAATTTTGGGGTTGATGTGTAGTCTTTTTCTGTGATGCTGGTGTTGTGTTGGATGTAGTGTAATAATTGGTTGTTGTTCAAATTTAATACTGTGTAGTGTGTATCGTTTTGGTTGTTTTGTTTTGTTTGCGTTTGTTGTGGGTTTGTTTCTGTTTCGCATTTTGGTGACTTTTGTGGTGTAGGTGATAGTGGTGTTGGAGTTAATGATGGTGATGGTGTTGGTGTTTGGGTTGATGGGGTTGGTGATGCTGGTGTGGATGGTGGCATATCTGTCCTAACTTTTTTGTTTCTTAGTTTATTTGTTTCCCTCTGTATTTTGTTTTTGGAGGGGGAAGGAAGAGAATTTTTTTCTTTTTTGGTTTCTTTTTTTTTTCCGGATATCGTTTCGCACTCCTCGTCGTCACAATCTGTCTCCAGTTGTGATAGGCCGGGGAGTGGAAAATCCTCCACAGCCGTTAGTTTTGGTTGTGGTGTGGTGGATGGTGTAGGCGCTGGTGCTAGTTCTGAAGCGTTGGGTGGTGGTGGTGTTGGTTTTGCTGGTGGTGGTAGTGGTGTTGGTTTTGCTACTGTTGCTGGGGTTGTTGCTGTTATAGTTGCTTCTGTTGTTGCTGCTACAGTTGTTGCTGGCATCTCTGCTACTGGTGGTGTTGATGGTTGTGTCACTGGGGTGGGTAGGAGAGGTGGCCTCAACCTTTAGCCTGAGGGCAGAAAGTCCTTAGGTGGGTTCCTTCACCACAAACGACACACCTAGGTCTTCTGCCCTCGACAATTACCGTGAGGTGGCTGCCGTCAGTGAGGTCTATTACCTCTGGGATCTCCTCAATGCTTTTTTGGTCCGCTTGGATCAGGAGCTCCATCCCAGATCCGGACCAGTTTTCCTGCTTTTCTTTTGCTATTGTTATTATTTTCGTGTTGGGCTCGATGCCGGCGATGACAGCCGCTATTAGCCAGGGAATTTCGATGGCCGGTGGAACGTGGGTCACCCTGATCTTTACGAGTCTCTGGCCACAATAGCTTGGGACGAGTGTGAAGTCGTCACTTTTTAATGGGGCCATGGAGTGTTCTCTAGCCTCCTCTGGTGTTTCAAAGAACACATCCACGGTTCCATACTTTTGCCCACGTCTGATGTGGGTTTTTCTTGCCCACACATGTCCCAAAGCTTTTTGGATTTGGGACTCGGATGCCCGTTCCACTCGGCGCGATTTTACATTTATTGTTCTATACGACACGGTGCATAGGCGCCGATGCTCCATTTTATTAGGTGCGGGGTGAGGCTGACCCTGTACCCATCTTTCTTTACCATTTGTTTGGCATTTTCTAAATCTTCTTGAGTTACCGTGAACGCTTCGAATTGTTTTGCTACGATGGCGAAACTGAGGGTCGGTTTTATAATGTCATTGTTGTTGTTGTTGCTAGCGTTAATATTAATTTTATTTTCAGTTGTGGTGGTGGTGACGTCAGTCGTCTTTGGTGGGGAAGAGTCCATTTTGCTTGATTTCATTTCGACGTCACGAGTTACTTTATTTTTTTCTTCTTTTGTTTCTGTTGTCGCGGTGGTGGTGGTGGTGGTGGTGGTTGTCGCGGTGGTGGTGGTGGTGGAGGGTTTAACACCTGCAGTCATTGGTAATGGCGGGAAATGAATGTCTGCCTGAGACAAATTTAAAATATTGCTACTTATATTTTTTTTTGTGTTGGCAAACGTAGTAACATTTACAATGGTGGTGTCGGTGTGAGGTGTTATTTTGTGAGGAAGGCTTTCAGCTGCTTCGTGCAGAGGGGAATTAGCTATTTTTTTTCAAAGAAATTTTTGGATAATAATAAAAGTTAAAATTTTGGGCACAAGGCCCCAATCTTTTTGGGTGTCCTTTTCGGAAAACAATGTATGTGTGCTTATAAACAGTTTACAATAAAATTTTCCATAAATGGCAATTTTTAAACAAACGGAAATAACAAACCTTTGCGGAGCTCACGATAATACGATTTCCTACGTAGGTCGCCAATAATAATAATAATAATAAGGACAAGATTCGGTTGACATCCTAAATTTAGTGGTAGATGAATTGAACAATGATAGTGGGAGACCTATGAACCTAAGATTTGTAGACAAGAAAAAGTTAAAAGAAACAACAGCTAAGGTAAACAAAGTCATCCCATACCTTGAGGCGAGGAGCCTTCACCAGTGCAACAATATCCTCAAAGCAACAGCAAATACGGTGAGGAAACTACTTGGTATAAAAGCGAGAGGAAACAACAGACAAGAAAGAGCAGAGCCGTGGTGGAAGAAGCGACTGAGTGGGCAAATCGGGGAAATGAGAAATGACATAGGAAAGTTTGAGTCACTACTGAATGGGACACTAAAAAACATAGGCACTAAAAATAGACTGGAAATAAAATACAAAACTAGGAGGAAAAAGCTAAATATTATCATAGAGGAACTGAAGCAACGCATTGTAGCAAAGAGTGCCAAAATCAGGCGATACGAGAACAGAGTCAGTCAGTATAAACAGAACCGCATGTTCGACAACAACCAGAAGATGTTGTTTGGACAGCTTGAGGGGAAAGAAAGAGGCAACGACTTGATCCCTGGGGCGGAGCAAACTAAAACATTCTGGAGAGGAATATGGGAGCAGGATGTTAGACATAATGTCCAGGCAGGGTGGATTGAGACAGTACAGAGGGAGATCGGTGAGCAGGCACAGCAACAAACTGATTTGAGTATCACAGTTGAAACTCTTAAAGGGCAAGCCAAAAAACTAACCAACTGGAAATCACCAGGCCCAGATGGTGTGCAGGGGTATTGGATTAAACATTTAACATCCCTCCACCCGAAGCTGACGGCCATGTTCAATGACTGCTTGGTGTCGGGTGAGGTGCCAGAGTGGTTGACAAAAGGTACCACAGTTCTAATAATGTAAGACCGAATGAAGGGTAATGATGTTACCAACTATAGACCTATCACATGTCTGTCCGTAATGTGGAAACTGTTGACGAGCATTGTGTCTGAGGAAATCTACCATTACCTCCACACAAACAACTTGTTACCGGACGAACAGAAAGGATGCCGAAAGAAGTCACGTGGTACAAAGGACCAGTTACTTATTGATAAGATGGTAATGGGGAATTGCAGGAGGAGACACACTGATCTTGCCATGGGATGGATAGACTACAGAAAGGCATTTGACATGGTGCCTCATTCTTGGATCACCAAAAGCTTGGAGATCTTCAGGGTGGCAGATAACATTAGACAGATGCTAGGCAGGAGTATGGGGTCCTGGGAGACAGAGTTAACATCAACTGGAGTATCCTTGGGAAGCGTGAAGATCAAGAGAGGTATCTTCCAGGGAGATAGCCTGTCCCCTCTGTTGTTTGTCCTTGCCCTGATGCCCTTGACCATTATGCTGCGAAAAGTGAGAGCAGGATACAAGTTGGGAAGGGGAGAGCTTACCATCAATCACCTCCTCTTCATGGACGATCTTAAGCTCTTCGGGAAAAGTGAGAAGGAGTTGGATGTGCTTGTTGACACTGTCCGTATTTTCAGCAGTGATATATGTATGCAGTTTGGTATTGGTAAATGTGGAGTCATTGTGATGAGGAGGGGTAGGTTGAGCAGAAGTAATGGGATCCAGATACCAACAGGTGAGATGATAAAGGAAATTGACTCTGAGGAAGGATACAAGTATTTGGGCGTTCTGGAGGCTGATGGCATAAAGAACAAAAAAATGAAGGAATTGTTAAGAACTGAATACATTCGGAGAGTAAGGAGCGTATTGAAGTCACATCTGAACAGCAGAAATGCTATAAGCGCAGTAAATTCCCGAGCTGTGTCTATTATTAGGTACAGTGCGGGAATTCTGAGATGGAATGTTGCTGAACAAAAAGAAATGGATAGGAAGACTAGGAAGCTATTGACTATCTACAACATGTTCCACAAGAGGAGTGATGTCGATAGATTCTACCTAAGGAGATCTGAGGGTGGAAGAGGTCTTATCAGCATAGAGGACTGTGTTCAGATGGAGAAAAACAACCTATACAAATACGTGACCTATAGTAAGGAGCCAATGCTCAGAACTGTACTGAAGGAGGGGACAGTAGGCCAGGGGATGTCCAAGGAGGAAATAACATCAAGGAGGAAGAGCAGCCTTAAGGGAAAATCCCTTCATAGTACCTTCTTTGAGAAAACTGAATTTAGAGATCCACAGACATGGAACTGGTTGAGAAGAGGAGACCTCAAAAAGGCTACAGAAGGAATGCTAATGGCTGCGCAGGAGCAGGCCCTCAAAACGAAGTGGTTGAAGCACCATATTTACAAGGAGGAGGCTAGCCCACTGTGCAGGATCTGTGGAGAGAGAGAGGAGACTGTGGCTCACATTGTGTCCGAGTGTAAACACCTAGCCCAGACCCACTATAAGGGCTGGAGACACGATGTGATGGGCAGGGTGATCCACTGGCACCTGTGCAAAGTAAACAATTTACCACATTCTGAGAAATGGTATGAGCATAGGCCAGAGGCGGTGATGGAGAACAATCAGGTGAAGGTGCTGTGTGATTTTAGGATATAGACGGACAAAAAACTGGAACACAATTGACCTGACCTGGTGGTTGTGGACAAAGAAAAAAGATCGTGTCTGATTGTGGATGTGGCCTGCCCATTCGACACGAGAGTGCAAGAGAAGGAGAGGGAGAAAATTAACCGATACCAGGACCTAAAGTGGGAGGTGAAAAGGATTTGGAACTGCCATGAAGTCAAAGTGATCCCGATTGTCATAGGCGCACTGGGCACTATCTCCAAAAGTTTCCAGGGATGGTTAAAGAAAATCGGCCCCTTCACGCTTTTTGGAACGCTTCAAAAGGCATGCTTGCTTGGAACAGCAAGAACCCTCCGATACGTCCTGAATATCTGAGGCTGCAGGTAGTGGCTTGATATTCAATCCAACGGACTTTCCAGTTAACCAACATCAATGACTGAGATTCAAGGAATAACAACAATAATAATAATAATAATAATAATAATAATAATAATAATTCGAATACTACATTACAATGAAACTTATGCTTATTCATTTTTGGGACCCTTTCTGCCCGTGTGTTTGTTTGTTTATGTGTGTCCGTATACAGCGTGGTGATAATGCCACACAAGGGCCAAGTGGGATGGCGGATCCACAGATGGCTATGTAAACATACATTCGCCAATCCTCGATAAGAGTGTTTAAATATCGAACATAAACAGTTCGAATAACGGTGAAATGGAGACTAGAACGTCATGTGACAGACTCTCACCCAACAGGTGCCCCCTGGCTCAGCAGCAGGAACCTGACTGTCAACCAAATACTGCTGATGTTGGAGGAAGAAGAAGAAGGAAAGGGGCCAGAACCAACTGGACGAAAGAATTGAATAGAACTGTTATGCAATGCTACCTGAAAAGTAACCCCAAGGAGAGGGGCTACAGGAGACGGATGCATAACATCTGGAACGAGATTGGTTTATTTAAATTAGATGAACAAAAATTGGCCGGGCAGGCTCGGGTAATAAGAACTAATGGGTGGATAAGCGAGCTGGAACTGGAGGAACTGAGCAGAGAGAATGGCTTGGAGATGGCGGGTGTAGTATGCCAGACAAGCGAGCCGGCGGGAAATGAAGGTGAGGAGGTCCTGAGAGCGGAGGAACCACCCGAAGCAGACAATGATCTGAATACTGAGATAAATAATACCTGGAACAGAGATACGGCCACTGAGGAGATGAATGCTGACGGGCTAGGACAAGATTCGGTTGACATCCTAAATTTAGTGGTAGATGAGTTGAACAATGATAGTGGGAGACCTATGAACCTAAGATTTGTAGACAGGAAAAAGTTAAAAGAAACAACAGCTAAGGTAAACAAAGTCATCCCATACCTTGAGGCGAGGAGTCTTCACCAGTGCAACAATATCCTCAAAGCAACAGCAAATACGGTGAGGAAACTACTTGGTATAAAAGCGAGAGGAAACAACAGACAAGAAAGAGCAGAGCCGTGGTGGAAGAAGCGACTGAGTGGGCAAATCGGGGAAATGAGAAATGACATAGGAAAGCTTGAGTCACTACTGAATGGGACACTAAAAAACATAGGCACTAAAAATAGACTGGAAATAAAATACAAAACTAGGAGTAAAAAGCTAAATATTATCATAGAGGAATTGAAGCAACGCATTGTAGCAAAGAGTGCCAAAATCAGGCGATACGAGAACAGAGTCAGTCAGTATAAACAGAACCGCATGTTCGACAACAACCAGAAGATGCTGTTTGGACAGCTTGAGGGGAAAGAAAGAGGCACCGACTTGATCCCTGGGGCGGAACAAGCTAAAACATTCTGGAGAGGAATATGGGAGCAGGATGTTAGACACAATGCCCAGGCAGGGTGGATTGAGACAGTACAGAGGGAGATCGGTGAGCAGGCACAGCAACAGACTGATTTGAGTATCACAGTTGAAACTCTTAAGGGGCAAGCCAAAAAACTAACCAACTGGAAATCACCAGGCCCAGATGGTGTGCAGGGGTATTGGATTAAACATTTAACATCCCTCCACCCGAAGCTGACGGCCATGTTCAATGACTGCTTGGTGTCGGGTGAGGTGCCAGAGTGGTTGACAAAAGGTACCACAGTTCTGATAATGAAAGACCGAATCAAGGGTAATGATGTTACCAACTATAGACCTATCACATGTCTGCCCGTAATGTGGAAACTGTTGACGAGCATTGTGTCTGAGGAAGTCTACCATCACCTCCACACAAACAACTTGTTGCCGGACGAACAGAAAGGATGCCGAAAGAAGTCACGTGGTACAAAGGACCAGTTGCTTATTGATAAGATGGTAATGGGGAATTGCAGGAGGAGACACACTGATCTTGCCATGGGATGGATAGACTACAGAAAGGCATTTGACATGGTGCCTCATTCCTGGATCACCAAAAGCCTGGAGATCTTCAGGGTGGCAGATAACATCAGACAGTTGCTGGGCAGGAGTATGGGGTCCTGGGAGACAGAGTTGACATCAACTGGAGTATCCTTGGGAAGCGTGAAGATCAAGAGAGGTATCTTCCAGGGAGATAGCCTGTCCCCTCTGTTGTTTGTCCTTGCCCTGATGCCCTTGACCATTGTGCTGCGAAAAGTGAGAGCAGGATACAAGTTGGGAAGGGGAGAGCTTACCATCAATCACCTCCTCTTCATGGACGATCTTAAGCTCTTCGGGAAAAGTGAGAAGGAGTTGGATGTGCTTGTTGACACTGTCCGTATTTTCAGCAGTGATATATGTATGCAGTTTGGTATTGGTAAATGTGGAGTCATTGTGATGAGGAGGGGTAGGTTGAGCAGAAGTAACGGGATCCAGATACCAACAGGTGAGATGATAAAGGAAATTGACTCTGAGGAAGGATACAAGTATTTGGGCGTTCTGGAGGCTGATGGCATAAAGAACAAAAAAATGAAGGAATTGTTAAGAACTGAATACATTCGGAGAGTAAGGAGCGTATTGAAGTCACATCTGAACAGCAGAAATGCCATAAGCGCAGTAAATTCCCGAGCTGTGTCTATTATTAGGTACAGTGCGGGAATTCTGAGATGGAATGTTGCTGAACAAAAAGAAATGGATAGGAAGACTAGGAAGCTATTGACTATCTACAACATGTTCCACAAGAGGAGTGATGTCGATAGACTCTACCTAAGGAGATCTGAGGGTGGAAGAGGTCTTATCAGCATAGAGGACTGTGTTCAGATGGAGAAAAACAACCTATACAAATACGTGACCTATAGTAAGGAGCCAATGCTCAGAGCTGTACTGAAGGAGGGGACAGTAGGCCAGGGGATACCCAAGGAGGAAATAACATCAAGGAGGAAGAGCAGCCTTAAGGGAAAATCCCTTCATAGTACCTTCTTTGAGAAAACTGAATTTAGAGATCCACAGACATGGAACTGGTTGAGAAGAGGAGACCTCAAAAAGGCTACAGAAGGAATGCTAATGGCTGCGCAGGAGCAGGCCCTCAAAACGAAGTGGTTGAAGCACCATATCTACAAGGAGGAGGCTAGCCCACTGTGCAGGATCTGTGGAGAGAGAGAGGAGACTGTGGCTCACATTGTGTCCGAGTGTAAACACCTAGCCCAGACCCACTATAAGGGCTGGAGACACGATGTGATGGGCAGGGTGATCCACTGGCACCTGTGCAAAGTAAACAATCTACCACATTCTGAGAAATGGTATGAGCATAGGCCAGAGGCGGTGATGGAGAACAGTCAGGTGAAGGTGCTGTGGGATTTTAGGATACAGACGGACAAAAAACTGGAACACAATAGACCTGACCTGGTGGTTGTGGACAAAGAAAAAAGATCGTGCCTGATTGTGGATGTGGCCTGCCCGTTCGACACGAGAGTGCAAGAGAAGGAGAGGGAGAAAATTAACCGATACCAGGACCTAAAGTGGGAGGTGAAAAGGATTTGGAACTGCCATGAAGTCAAAGTGATCCCGATTGTCATAGGCGCACTGGGGACTATCTCCAAAGGTTTCCAGGGATGGTTAAAGAAAATCGGCCCCTTCACGCTTTTTGGAACGCTTCAAAAGGCATGCTTGCTTGGAACGGCAAGAACCCTCCGATACGTCCTGAATATCTGAGGCTGCAGGTAGTGGCTTGATATTCAATCCAACGGACTTTCCAGTTAACCAACATCAATGACTGAGATTCAAGGAATAACAATAACAATAATAATAATAATAATAATAATATAGAACAGCCAAATAACAGCAATTTCACCAACACCAGAAACTTGATACACCACCTACCCCATCAAACTAAATATAACAGCCAGATAACGGCAATTTCACCACCACCACCACCACCAATCCCAGCATCATAATAATAATTACTATTATTATTGTCTCAAGTTTTTATTTTTTTAAATGTTTGATCCCAATTTTACGGGAATATGTCAACACAATATATATTAAACATACGCGACACACACTCATATATACTACATATCACAAAACTCATTAACGTCAAAGCCACCGCCGCCACCACCCCACCCATCCATCATTGCTACCACTATCCCATAACCGCCGCCACCACTCCTTCATTGCTACCACCACTATTCCCCTGTTAACTTGAGAGAGAAAGGGGAAGGTGGCGGTATCACTAGACAAGGGAGAAACTAGCAAAAGATATAAATAGATTGACTTAGTGACCTGGCAACCGGCCAAACGTCAACATCAACAACTATGGCACTGCTAGCTCACCCCTTCCTCACCAACAATATAAAAATCCCCAACACCACCACCGACATAGCCAACAACAATAACAAGCAACTACAGCAAAAAGTATATTATATTATTGTAATGCGCTGGGTGATTGCTGGCCTTGTGCCTGGAGTGGAGACAATTATTAATAATTTCATTCTTAAGCCACGGAATGCTCACATTAAGGAACCACTCATGATAATAACAATTTAAAAAAAAAAACAATAAGAAAACCCCGTGACCAAGAAATACCGGGATGGCGGCCGGCGGGGAATAGCCGTGTCTCTAGGGCAGAACGACCCCTCTAGTCTTGGTTGACACTCGTTCTAGAAGTGGTAACACGAAATGATTACCCCTTGGCGGATAAGGATAAAACGCGACAAAATAAAGTAAATGTCTAATGATAAAATCTCATACCGGATCGGCCGTCACCCGGGTAAAAAAGGGCCGTGTCCCTCAGAGAGGAACCAGACTGGGGACGAAAAATCAGCTAATGGTTCAAACCTTCCAATCACTTCGGAGCTGGAGACCTCCCATAACCGGAATACTCCTACTGTTGGCCCTCCATGCTCACCACCAAGGAATCCAAAGAAAAGGAGAGAAAAATGGTCAAGGGAAGATAATAAAGAAGTCCTTGAGGCTTTCTACACTGCCATGTACTACCCATCAAATACATCGAATACAGAACAGACATATATCAACTGGAAAAAGAAACATCCCGAAAACAGAGGCTATATTGACAGCAACAAACTAGCCAATATACGAAGAAATATTGTAAGAAAAAAGTTACTAACTGATATAGAAATTGATCAGATCAAGCTATTAGCACAAAGTCAGCGAAGAGAAAATAAAACATGTGTCAGTGAAAACGAGGTAAACTGTAACACTTCGAACCCCAGGGTTGGGGCGGAATCACTGGCAACAGAACAAATTAAAGAAAGGATCGAAAAAGTGGAGGGAGTGCATGCACAGGATGAAACTCAAAATGAAAATAATGAGATCGTAAATGATAAAGAAATGAATGAGAATGAACTTGCCAACTTGAAGGATGAAATTATGATCGAATGGATGAAAATGAAAGAATCTGACATGGGGCAACGAGACACCCTCCCTAAGATCCAGAACTCCAAACTGAACCAAAAGATAATACACATGACTAACATAATTCTCAAAAACATTATCATCACAAACAAACTAAACATTACTGATTTAAATCATCTCTATTATGCATCGGCTAAAGTCACCACTCACTTATGTGGAGTGAAGATGAAAAAACAAAGGAATTCCCACAAGAAATCTACTTGGGAAGAGAACATCAATCGCTAAATAAACCTTCTCCGATCTGACAGAAATTTTAACAAACATGTTAAACAAACTAAACTTAGAAAATTGAAAAAAAAGTACAGTATAAAATCAACATGTGACATAGACATGCTGATAGAAATAATCAAGCAAAAAGTGTCGGCCAAAGCTGCTCGTATAAGGCGCTTTGAAAAACGATCTAGATTCTATAAGGACACTAATATGATCAAAAACAACCAAAGAAACTACTACAGAAAAATTGGTAAGTCAACAATAACTGCTAAATCAATACCACCCAAGGAGGAAGTGCAAGAATTCTGGGAAAAGATCTTGGCCGAAGAAAAAGTTCATAACATACATGCCCCATGGATAGACAGACAAATGAAAGATACAGCTCACCTTGAGGAACAAATATGGGAAAATATAACAGTTGAACAGTTGCGCTTGGCTGTAAGAAAAACCAGCAAATGGAAATCCCCAGGAAAAGACAAAATACAAAACTTTTGGATAAATGTCTTCACAGAGTCTCATGAGCTGTTAGCCCAAATTTACAATGAAATAGTTAAGGAGCCAGAAAAGATACCATCATGGCTAGTTAACGGCATTACATTCCTGCTTCCGAAGAATGATGAGACAAACAATCCCCAAAATACAGACCGATAACTTGCTTGACCACAATGTATAAAATTTTAACATCAGTCCTAACTGAATACACATATGACCACCTGATAACAAATGACCTAATTCCCATTGAGCAGAAAGGGTGTAAACGAGGCTCATATGGCTGTAAGGATCAGTTTCTGGTTAACAAAATGATACTGGAAGATTGTCATAATAGACACAAAAATCTATCGATTGCCTGAATAGATTATAAAAAAGCATTCTATAGTTTGCCACACAGTTGGATTGAAAAATGTTTAGAGATTTTCAAAATATCCCCCGTTGTGAGGAGGTTTTTGTCATTCAGTATGAAGACATGGAAAACGACACTCCTTTTGAATAGTGAAACAAAATCACTGGAAGCTGGAGAAGTTAATATTAATTGTGGAATTTTTCAGGGTGACTCTTTATCACCGCTTTTATTCTGCATCGCACTTATACCATTAAGTAAAATGCTCAATGAAACAAAACATGGATATAAAGTCTATGACAAAACCATTAATCACCTGTTCTACATGGATGACCTGAAACTATTTGCAAAAAATGATGAACAATTGCAAGGGCTATTATCCACTGTGGAGCAGTTCAGTGATGACATTAAAATGGAGTTTGGACTAGATAAATGCGCCAAAGCAACGTTCACCAGAGGAAAGCTGCTGAAGAGTTCAGACATTAATCTTGATCGGGGGAACGTGATAAGAGAACTTGATCAAGAAAAAACTTACAAATATCTAGGTGTTTGTGAAGGAGACGGAATCAAGCACTTGACAATGAGGGAAAGGATAAGGAAGGAAAGTTACCACAGAGTAAGAGCAATCTTAAGAACGGAATTGAATGCAAGGTATAGGATCGATGCCATAAACACGCTTGCCATACCAGTAGTAACCTACAGTTACAATGTCATCAACTGGTCAAGCACAGAGATCCGTAGGCTCGATACAAAAATTCGAAAATTCTTAACCATGCACAGAATGCATCACCCTAAGGCAGATATAGATAGAATATATCTCCCTAGGAAAGAAGGAGGATGTGGGTTAATCCAGTTAGACATTGCGTTGAAAACTGCAACAATTGGATTATCTACATATCTAAGGGAATCACATGATTGGATGATCAAACTCGTTTTGAAACACGAAAGCATCAAAAGATCATATTCCATTACAAAAGATGCACAAAGATACAGTAATGGACTACAAATTTCAGAAGTCCCATTTACTGCTGAAATGGAAAACACAGAAAAAGCAAAGCAGGTAAAAGTAACTGCAAAGAAAGAACTGCTACAGAAACTGGCTAAGAAATTGCAAGAATAGCCTCTGTATGGAAATACCCAGAGCGAGCTAACAATCCTGATGTTGACAAGATTTTAACCCATCAGTGGTTGGCATCCCCTGGACTGAAATCGGAGACTGAAGGACTGATTATATCAGCACAAGATCAGTGTCTGCCAACAAAAAATTACCAAGCGTATAGGAGAAATACAAAAGATAGTGCTAATGGGAACTGCCCATATACTAAGGAACATTATGTCAATATAAGTACATCACAAGTCTAAACACTAAAGATGCATGTGTGAGTATGTATGTTCTTCCTTGAACATGGCGGACCTTGTTGTCTCTTGAGGTCACAGGTTGTGACTTGGTGATAACTCGTATGAACATAAAGCAAGATAAATGCAAATGTAATACTAATAATAATAATAATATTAATAATTATAATAAGCGTAACCTTCATGAAAAATCCCTTCATAGTACCTTCTTTGAGAAAACTGAATTTAGAGTTCCACAGACATAGAACTGGTTGAGAAGAGGAAAGCTTAAAAAGAACAATAATAATAATACAAGGATGATTTGACGCGCGTTTCGCTATTGATCCGCTCAAATCTCGATCTGCATTGATCTGGCCCTACTCTGGAATTAAAAGCTTGTCGGTATTCTGCTGTGGTAATGACAGACTGAACATATATATGAACCTACATATGAGCATATATATGAACACATATATATATATATATATATATATATATATATATATATATATATATATATATATATATATATATATATATATATATATATATATATACATATATATATATATATAATATATATAAGATCAAAAGATGGTTAAAAGAGTTCCATATATTCTATTATGCGCATTTCTAAAGCAAATTTCATCATGCAATAACATTTGTGTTTTCATCGGATAAAATAGGAAGACATGATATGAAGGTTAAAAATCACTTGTGAATAGTGCAGTTTTATATCAACATATGAATAGTAGTTTTAGATTGACGTGTGATATTGGGAAACAATTTTTTTGAGAGGGGGGGGGGTGGAAAGGATGAAAAGGAGGAGGAGATGAGAGTAAAAAGTGAAGGGGTAGGAGTATAATGAGGAAGGATGATATAGGAGGAGAGATGGGTGATAGAGAGAGATAGCTTTTATAACTGAGAAAAATATATTGTTTTACATAGAGAGGTTGAAAAACCGTTGGAAGATAATATATAAATTAAAAGAATTTGAAAATTAACGAAGAGAAAAATAATGTTAAGTTAAGGTTTGTATATTGAAGGGTTTAATAATATGTGCGATGAAAAGAAATTGTTAATATGTATTAAGAATAATATTTAAGGGTTTAATAATATGTGCGATGGAAAGAAAATGTTGATATGTATTATTAAAAAAAGGCAATAGTAATGTAAGTAAGGATATATTGTGAAAGAAGTAGAAGGTAGGATGAATAAGTTAGATGAGCATGTAAGAGAGAAAAAAATAATGAATTGAGGATGAATAATCTAACGTCAAAAAAAAGTGATATAAAGTAAGGTGTTATAAAGTAAGAATATATTGTACTGTGTAATAATTGTTTCTATGTTAGGGACAATGAGAAAAGGTACAGATCAGGGGTTAGAAATTAAAAGAAAAAGAAAAGAAAAGGAAAAGGAAGAAAGGGAAGTGATAAATAGGAGTGATATAGAATGAGTAACTAGTATTATATAATGTATAATAAATAACTTTGAAATAAGGTAGAAAGATGGGTATATTTTTAAAGAAGTATATATATATATATATGTGCCTTTGAGAAAAGGATTTTAAATTGATAAAGTATTAGATATTAGCTGTATACTTTATGGAATGTTCTGTGGAATTTATGCAAGCAGAGAGAAACCAAGTCAGTTCGTCTATTTATTATAGAATCTAAATTAGATATAATGGTACATTTTTCATTTAAACAGAGATTGCAAGTCTTCGATAGAGAACTCCTCAAGTATGTGGAAGCAGAAGAAACCTTTTTCCAAGAGATGTTATATTTAATATTTTTGTCTTTCAAGGACCATATGAGTTCTGAGAGTGCCGTGTTGGTTCTTTTAAGTTGGTATTTAAAAGACGAATGATGATTATAAAGACGAGCTTTAAAGGAGGTGGAAGTGGAGCCAAAATAGGTGAAGGAATTGGTGTCAGTTATAACATTACATTCGTAAATTAAGTTTTTTTCAAGACAATGGTTGTTGAGCGGACATTTATTTTTAACAGGGCAATTGCAATTGCGATTAGAGAGATTAGCAGAGTTATTAACGAGTGACCTAGTGTTATCTATAGAAGCAATTGGATTGGAGAAGTTATTTACGATAGGAATAATAGTTTCTTGATTTAGAATGGGATTAAGTACATTTAGCGAAGTTGTGTTTGACGTTGTATTTGGTTTTGCAGAAATTAGCCTAGAGTTTACAATGACACCGGGAGTGCTATTACTATTATTATGATATTCAGTGTTGGAAGGAAGAGATTTAGTATTTAGTATTTTATTGTTGTGTTTAGAGATAATGTTGGAAATGTTGGAGGAGGTCGAATAGGAAAATGTTATAGTGTGTTTGTTAAATATTTTACTATAGATATGTGAGGGAGGGAAGCATTTATTTAAGGGACTAAAGAATAATTTAGGAATATTATTATTAATAGAGATGGAGAAAGGAGCATTATACCAGATTATGTTTTTTGTATCTAGGTCTTTTATTAAAGTTATTGGAATGATCATGATTAATCATTCTACTGTAAGATCTTCTAGAATTTGTTTCTTTACTATATTTGATTTTATCAGGATAGCCGGCTTTAGAAAGCGCGTTATTATAGTAATTGGCATTAGCATCAAATATGTTTTTATTAGAAGATAGGTTAGATATTCTTTTTCCAATATTACTAACTATAGCATTCTTAATATTAGTGAGGTGGTTAGATTTAAAATTAACATAATTTAGGTTCTCATTGTTTTTATGGTAAGGGTAATATAGGCCAGTGTCAAGATTAAGAGATACATCCAAGAAATTAGCTAGTTTGATGCTGTTATCAACTTCAATTTTTAAGTTATGTTGGTTAAAGAGATTACGTATATTGTTCTTAATAATATTAAGGTTAACTATGTTGCAATTTATGATAGTAAAGAGTCCATCGTCACGATAAATTCCACCGTGAAGTTGAGGAATTTTCCGACTGAATGAGTTCAAAATAAAGATACCAATTAAATCTGTTTTTTTTCTTTTAATTTCTAACCCCTAATCTGTACCTTTTCTCATTGTGCCTAACATAGAAACAATTATTACACAGTACAATATATTCTTACTTTATATCACCTTGAAAAAATCCTTCGTAAACATAAATAGTTTTTTTTGACGTTAGATTATTCATCCTTAATTCAATATTTTTTCTCCCTTTCATGCTCATCTAACTTATTCATCCTATCTTCTACTTCTTTCACAATATATCCTTACTTACATTACTATTGCCTTTTTTTAATAATACATATCAACATTTTTTTTCCATCGCATATACTATTAAACCCTTAAATATTATTCTTAATACATATTAACAATTTCTTTTCATTGCGCATATTATTAAACCCTTCAATATACAAACCTTAACTTAACATTATTTTTCTCTTCGTTAATTTTCAAATTCTTTTAATTTATATATTATCTTCCAACGGTTTTTCAACCTCTCTATGTAAAACAATATATTTTTCTCAGTTATAAAAGCTATCTCTCTCTCTCTATCACCCATCTCTCCTCCTATCTCATCCTTCCTCATTATACTCCTACCCCTCCACTTTTTACTCTCATCTCCTCCTCTTTTTCATCCTTTCCAACCTCCCTCCACCCCCTCAAAAAATTTGTTTCCCAATATCACACATCAATCTAAAACTACTATTCATATGTTGATTTAAAACTGCACTATTCACAAGTGTTTTTTAACCTTCATATCATGTCTTCCTATTTTATCTGATGAAAACACAAATGTTATTGCATAATGATATTTGTTTTTGAAATGCGCATAATAAAATACATGGAACTCTTTTAACCATCTTTTGATCTTATATATTATGTATACTCCAGTCCTACAAACTGTAGAGTGCTTCTTATCCGATATCTGCATTGCTTTATTGTACTACAATAAAACTCACCTCCTACATATATATATGTATATATAATATAGTTTATATACTATATATCTGTTCGTGTGCGCGTCTCCATTAAGATATACACGTGTAAAACTGTGCGGTGCATTTCGTCCCTCTTCTAAATTGGGATCAACTGCCAGAAATAGTACTCTTGTCTATGTGATCGACTTAATCCCTGTGCTACAGCAAGATTACGTTTACACGACTGAAACATAAACACCACAGAACAACTTAATTCTATCATTGTATATCGATATATAACTTATTTAATCTAAACAATTTTCCCGTGTACTTTTTCAAAGTAAGTCAGTATTTCCCTGTATATACATATATATATATATATATATACATATATATACATATATATATACCTGTGTTTGTGTGTGTATGTATGTTTATGCATGCGTCTGTGTATGTGCATACACACGCTCTCTCTCTCACACACACACACATATATATATTTAAATACACTTATCTCTGTATAAATATTCCAGTTGGAACATAGCATATATATTCAGCTAGTAAGCCAATTAGGTTAACAACATGTTGCAGGATTCATCTGCACAGTAGAAGTTAATATTATTCTAGTTAACTTGATTGTTAGATTTAATGTATAGTAATATTTAGCTGCACCGACAATTTGCATTCGAGACATATATTACCGGCAGACACTATACCGCGATAATATAAATTCAGTAGACAACAATTAAATACTAACCAGATCTATACAAGTTTATATTGTAATTCAACTTCAGATGTAATATATCGAGACTGAATTTTGAAATACAATCTCTGTGAAAAGAAAACTGTATTGCTCATGCATATATAAAAAGAAGATGGAGTTACTGATGCCGTGACCATGATTTGAACCTGGGTTACCACGGCCACAGCGGATGGTCCTAACCACTAGACGATCAAGGATACCAATCTTGCGTCTAACTTTAACGTCATAATAAGCACATATAAAGCAAATACGTTTTTTTTTTATACGTAGCAAATATACAAAGTACTCGTCACTTAATCATACTTAATCTGTCTATGAATTTATGTCTCAGTTTTTGTATAATTGATAGAATAAAAGAGAAGGAATGTAACTTACTCATGATTATCACGGACGATCTTTATTTCACGAACTTTTTCCGTAATATAATCCCCATATAGATATAGGCAGTGAATGTGTTTGGCTTAGTGGCTAGGCAGTTGGGCTGACAATTATAATATCGTAGTTTCGATTCCTAAACTCTTGGTTGTATGTTAGGGCAAACCACTTCGTTTCACATTGCCCCGATTCCCTATTCCCTTCTACAACATCATTGGCTTGGAGAGGGCAGATTTAGAAATGGATTGAAAGATGTAAATATTAATAAAATTTGACCGAGTGAGTCCATGTAAAGGAAACGCATTTTGCTTGTATAAAATGTTATACATATATATTACACAAATATATTTTACAATACATATCTATATGACGTGACGTATTCTACTTAAAACATTGTGTCTCGTAATTTATTTCTTGTGTGAAGATAAATTCATTTATATAAATATTTTAAGATTTTCCATAATTTCTAAATATATTTTTTATTGACTTCTTGGAATATAAACCACAATATAAATAAAACTTGGATGCACTTCATTCTTCGACAAATATCTAAATTGTTTAAATATTTAAAATGTTTAAAACTAAAAAAGAAGGAATTTATGAAAATGAATTGGAAATAGATAAAATCATTTTTAAAGCTGCAAAATATTATGACAAAGATAGCTACTAACTCTTTGTAGAGTGGTGGTAATGTTGGCTACAATTTCATTATTATATAGATTTTAGCAATTCACAAATGTTGGAATTTCAGTTAACATGGAAGGTATTTCAACACCGTAAGTAGCGCGAAATAGAAAAATAACGTCATTTATCTTGACCTTCGTTTCACAGTTTCTTCCAATCCTTGGTCGGATATAATCCGATAGTCTTACACAATGCACATCTGCTATTTTGAATTGTCTCGATTATTTTATGAATAACTGTTTTCGTAAAAAGGCAAGCAAATAATTTCATCTGACATTCACGATTTATTTCCTCGGTAATTTAGAATCAAATTATCGTTGTTAGATAGTGTGTCATTTTTAGTTTGATTCTATGCATACGAAATAGAATGGAATGGACCTCTATCGGTTTCGACGATTGTTACAGCTATGTGATCCACAGAACATACCACTTATATAATTAACGTGTAATTGATTGAGCATTCTGCAGAGATGTCTAACATTAGCAGAGTTCTCATAGCAATTCAGCATGTTACAGCTAAACGAAACGGACTTTCAAACAGTTTTCTACTATCCAATTTTGCTCATGTATCTAATGATTTAGATAATGGTCATTCAGTTGTTCGATCGAGTGAACTTACAACTCATAAATGAACGTGCAGGGAGTTAAATATACCATAGAACAGTGTGCCCTTAACATGATTCTTATGAATAATCAGCGTGACACTATATGTGACGAGACTGGACTATTCGGCGATGAACTTTCATATTTCCCAGATGAAATTGATGCCACGCAGTGGGATCGAATTCACAACCTCATGATTGCAAAGCGAACTTCTCAACCACTCAATCATGTTTGCAACCTTATATATAATATATGTTTTTATATGTAACAAAGATACACGACTTCATTCTTGTGGCATAATTCTGCAATTCATCATCAAATATTATGAATTATTGTAAATGCAAATATTGTCTCGGAGACATCTTTGATAAATATTCATAGAAAAAGTAAAGGAAAAATATTGTTATGCATTATTGCCAATACAGCATAAGAGAAGTGTCTTCTGACCAATTTCTTCGTTGGTTCAACTCTACAGGATTCTTAAAGAAATGTATCTTCAGTAACAAATTAGCAAGCCATGCTCGAGGACGCGCGTTTCACCTAACGGATTTTCAACCCATGTATGGCTGCACTGAAAACGGAAGTGTATATGAGCTGACCGGATTCTGCACGATAGACGGCGATAGTTTGGTGACAAGAAAGACAACTCAAATTAGTCTGATGCAGGTGAGACAATTTTCGTTTGAATTAGCTATTTCCGGGTGAGATTTATAGTTATCTCATGTCTTTCCAGTTACTTAACATATACTTCCCAGCATGGGGGCACCGGTTAAAAAAACTCGGCCGGAGTTAAGGCAAGTACTATTATGTAACATCTGCAAGATATTCACTCTTTCATCAATACACAGATTACAAGACGTTGCTCCATTATCGTATGACCTGGATTATGCTAGAGCTTTCAATTGAATGGAGAAATTCACGCCTGCAGTTTTGAGAGATCATTTGTCACCAAACTATCGCCGTCTATCGTGAGAATCCAGTCAGTTGATACACACTTCTTTTCTCACTGCAGCCATACGTGGGTTGAACATCCATTAGATGAAACGCGCGTCCTCGCGTATGGCTTGCAAATTTGTTGTGGAACTCTCTCCCACTCTCTCTATCTCTCTCCGTATATATATATATATATATTATATATATATATATATATATATATATATATATATATATATATATATATATATACGGAGCGAGAGAGATAGAGAGAGTGGGAGAGAGTTCCATATATATATATATATATATATATATATATATATATATATATATATATATATATATATATATATATATATATTCCACATATATATATATATATATTGTCCCAGCTTTATATCGTTCATATTTTCTTTTAAAGAACACGGAACGTTATACATTTGCTAAATGATATTCTACCATGGTGTGATTACTGACCAGTTTTGTTCAAACACTAAAAAAGAATTGTATCGATGGTCGGAAACATAATTTCTTTGATATTTCCACTACACAACTGAATCAGGTATCCAATTCTTGTCATTTTCCCAATCCACCTATCCATCGACCACGAAACAATAAAAAACAAAATCGTCCTCGGAAAAGTTTGAACAGAGAGGCTACTAACAGAGAAAAATTACCAAGGCATTCAAATGGAGGTCTTAATGACTATCCCAATTTTCGTCTAATGATCTCTAGAAATTTACCGGAGTCAGCTAAGAATTAAAAAATATTGGCAATTTGAACAATCGACACCAGGTAAATAAAATGCACTTATGTGTGCCTCAGAAATATTTAACAAATATATTTTCTGCAATGATTACCAAAGTTGATGCTACCACAACGTTGGCATGAGTAGAGAATTCAAAAGGGGTATTGTAAAGCATGAGCTTTGTAGGAGGCTTTTGGAAGCAAGGAGAAATATTAGACGAAATGGGCAACGTTTACAAATTAGTCGTAGCTAGTAAAGCTGTCACCTTTAGTTATTCAATATAGATTGAAATATGAAATAAAATAACAAATACAAAATAAAATATGTTTAACTTTATGGGGTCACTGATGACATATATTCTCGAAAAATGGGCGCTAATTTGAAGAAGGTTGTGAAAATCTATTTTATGCGATGCGACAAGTTTATGTATTAAGATATAATCGTACTGAAGTTTTAGGTAGAACCTAATAATGTTACTGTGGTAATGTAGATGAAAACTCTCATTTTCTCATTGCATGTCACAGTTACATTTTGTATCACACAGCTTTTTAGTATACAACAAGCGAAGTACCGCGCAGCTTCGATCGTTGTGTTAACACTAAAGACTCTTACAAGAAATGTAATTCACATAAGTTATAAAAACTAGAAGGCTTTACACTTTGGACTTTAATTCAATGAATCGTTCATTTTGCCTCTTTGTTACCTCATAAATGTATATTACACGATGCGCTTATATATTTAGGTACACATCTTGCAGGTAAGGCAAGGTTATTTTACCCTGGTTATAAAAAATGTAATTCTCGTTATCATTTAATTTGTCATCAATAGTTTATTTTTTATAAATATAACATCAACCATTTTCCAGTTTTCTACAATATATTATTCCGTGTCTATTTATGGTTAAGGCTCTTTACGTGCTGAGTACAAATCTGTCGAGGTTAATTTTGCTTTTCATCTCTCCTGGGTAGATAAAATATAGTACCAGTCAAGTACTGTGATTGGTATAATCTATCTCAGTATTTAACAGGTATTTATTATATAGATTGTGAATGGATAAAACGAGAAGTTGCTCTCAATAAGATTTGAATTCAAAATACAACAAAACAAAATCGCAACTGAATACAATAATGCATATTGTTCGATGTTCCGACGATATTCGCAATCAACTGTCTTTATGAAATTAGTGAATATATCATCTCAATATATGAAGGCATACAACTTAGCTGTTAAGGGTTTTTGTCTCACACACGGTCGTGAGTTCAATACTTGGTGATGTGTTGTGTTATTGAGCAAGACAATATTTTACGTCACACAAATCCACATAGCTGGCAGAATTGAGTTGCATCATTAATTCAAATGATCGGCCTTATCATACATTGAGTTCCGTTGGATCTCCGTGATAATGACATTAAGTCCACCCATATCTGTGAAACCACGTGTACGCTAATTTCGGGAGCAGGTTGTTCCTTTAATGAAGCAAATCGAATAATCGCCGTCGATGTGACGTATGTTCGACATATTACCTCTAAAATATCTCCTAATGTTCAATTTCATTTTTCTCCTATATATATTAAAATTATTCCAAAGATTTCATTTTCTCTTTTTTCAAAACACTCAATAACCAAATTGCCAAATAGAGAAGTTTCAGGTGAAAAATGAATTAGAAGAGAATAAAAAATATTCTTGTTGCAGCATATTATGTAATTCGATCGATTATTTTCAGGGATAAATTTTGTGTACTAAATTACTGGTCGGTCGGCAAGAAAGCTCACACAATAATAACATTTGTCTGTAAATAGAGCTGGCGGCAATATATTCAGACAATTATTTCTAAAAAGGCCAATAAAATAGTGGCTGATGTGGAAGATATTTTAGAAAGGAACAGACTTAATGTAATGATACCGTTGATTTTTCTCCAACATCTAAGTCGAAACTCTATACATATCTCTGCTTCAACTCCAGTCCCTAACAATGTTGCTAAAATTAGTATACCTAGAATGAAAAAAAACAACTAATTAATTTGCCAATACACGCAGCTTTTCCTTTCAGAATGAGTATTATAGGCACACACATGGTTGGGTGATTAAGAGCTTTGCTTCTCAATCACGTAGATTCAATGTCGGTTCCACTGCGTGGTACCTTTGTTAAACGTCACCTACCATGGTCTCGAGTTGACTAATCCATTGTGAGTGAAATTTAATATATAAAAACTATAGAAACTCGCCGGATATATAAACTTATAATTCTGTATATACGGTCCAGACGTGCAAAAATACGTACTATGGTTGATATCTTCAAGTAAAATCCCTTCAACGTGGTGCCCTAACATGACCGCAGTTTGATTTCCGAAACTAATACAAGAATAAAAGCATATAAGAACAAAAAATTATGTCAGCTTTTAATAACTATAAAAGTAACCAGCCCACTTAATTAGTTAAGTATTTTACATCTTACCACTAGTATTCTTTCAAAACATTCTCATTGAGTTCAAGATTCAACGGATATTTAAATCTAAGGGGAAGCGGGGAATGCTTTAGATAACCAAAGTCCCACTTCTGATTTCAAAATTTATCCATATCTACTTCAACTAGAATCCTTATATGATTCTGAAAATAAATACATCTCAGATTGAATAATACAAAATTTAATAGGCCGCAAATATTTTTCGTTTTCAGAAGTCAGAGTTATGTCTAAATATAATAATCTAATAAAAAGGAAACACCAATTTTAACAATGCTTCTTGCAAATTTAATTATTTCCAAGATGCTTTCAAAATATTCAGACACACATTATGCTTCAAATTTTGAAAGAATTTTAAAATCGAAAATATGTTTATTAACGTAAATCTACATATCCAAAACATTATTCTAGTAATATGCTTCACATAAGATTCAATTGATTTTATCTATTTATCTATCCGTCGGTCTGTCTATTTACATTGGAAACGTACATATACGTATATATATATATATATATATGTATGTATGTATGTATGTATGTATGTATGTATGTATGTATGTATGTATGTATGTATGTATGTATGTATGTGTGTGTGTGTGTGTATGCGTGTGTGTGTGTGTGTGTGTGTGTGTGTGTGTGTGTGTGTGTGTGTGTGTGTGTCTAGCACACAAGGCAACACATTGAAAACGTCC
>OZ024742.1:280910952-280938452 GCA_964016885.1 Eledone cirrhosa | reverse complement strand
ATGAAGTTCTAGGCAACAGAGTTAACATCGGGTGGAGAATCATTGGGAGGCGTGAAGAGAAAGAGTGGTTTCTTCCAGGGAGATAGTTTGTACCCTCTGCTGTTTGTCCTTGCCCTGATAGCTCTGACAGTTATATTGCGAATAGTGAGAGCAGGATACAAGTTAGGAGAGCTTACCATCAACCACCTCCTCTTCATGGACGATCTTAAACTCTTTGGGAAAAGTAGGAAGGAGCTGGAAGTACTTGTTGACACTGTCCGTATTTTCAGCAATGATATATATATGCAATTTGGTATTAATAACTATGGAGTCCTAGTGATAAATTGAGCAGAAGCAACCGAATTCAGGTACCAACAGGTGAGGTGTATAAAGGAAATTGACACCAAAGAGGGATACACATATTTAGGTGTTCTAGATGCAGATGAGATCAAGAACAAAAAAATGAAGGAATTGATACATAAGGAGAGTAAGGAGCGTATTAAAATCACATCTAAATAGTAGGAATGCCATAAGTGCAGTAAAATCCCGAGTTGTGTCTATGATTAGGTACAGTGCGGGAATTCTGAAATGGAATGTTGCTGAGGAAAAAGAAAGGGATAGGAAGACTAGGAAGCTATTGACCATCTACAACATGTTCCACAAGAGGAGTGATGTCGATAGACTCTACTTAAGGAGATCTGAAGGTGGAAGAGGTCTTATCAGCATAGAGGACTGTGTTCAGATGGAGAAAAACAACCAACACAAATATGTGACTGAAAGTAGGGAGCCAATGCTCATAATTGTACTGAAGGAGAAGACAATAGACCAGGGGATGTCCAAGGAGGAAATAACAACAAGGAGGAAGAGTAACCTTCATGAAAAATCCCTTCATATTACCTTCTTTAAGAAAACTGAATTTAGAGATCGACAAACATGGAACTGGTTAAAAGAGGAGACCTTAAAAAAAGCTACAGAAGGAATAAATGCTAATGGCTGCGCAAGAGCAAACACTCAGAACGAAGTGGGTGAAACACCATATTGACATGGAGGAGGCTAGCTCACTGTGTAGGATCTGTGGTGAGCGAGAGGAGACAGTGGCTCACATTGTATCCGTGTATAAACACCTAGCTCATACTCACTATAAAGGCTGGAGACATGATGTGATAGGCAGGGTGATCCACTGGCACCTATGCAAAGTAAACAATTTACCACATTCTGAGAAGTGGTATGAGCATAAGCCAGAGTCGGTGATAGAAAACGATCAGGTGAAGGTGCTATGGGATTTTAGTATACAGACGGACAAGAAATTAGAACACAATAGGCCTGACCTGGTGGTTTTGGACAATGAAAAAAGATCGTGCCTGATTGTAGATGTAGCCTGCCTATTTGACACGAGAGTGCAAGAAAAGGAGAGGGAGAAAATTAACCGATACCAGGACTTAAATTGGGAGTTAAAAAGGATTTTGAACTGCCATGAAGTCCAGGTCGTCCCGAGTGTCATAGGCGCACTAGGTACTGTCTCAAAGAGTTTCCAAGGATGGTTAAAGAAGATTAGTACAGCCCTGCTGTTTGGAGCACTTCAAAAGGCATGCTTGCTGGGAACAGCAAGAACCCTACGATGCGTCCTGAATATATGAGGCTGCAGGTAGCGGCTTTATATTCATTTCAACAAACCTTCTAGTTAAATAACATCAATGACTGAGACTCAAAGATCAATGATAATAATAATAATAATAATAATAATAATAATAATAATAATAATAATAATAATAATAATAATAATAATAATAATAATAATATAAATGACCAAAGAGTTAATTATATTACATTTTAATTAATTTACGATCGTTTCTGCCATATTTTAATTTGATTAATAATTAATCACAAATTAATCAATTAAATGAATCAAAACAATTGGAATCTTCAGAATTATTAAAATGAAGAATATATAATTTAATTGTTACCTCGTAAATATTTCATTTTGAAAACACATGAGCTCAATGTTTAAGATTTAGCGTTCGGCGATATAAACATAGAGTTTGACACTCAAGCAAACAGTTTATAACATCTTACGTTTTCAAATAAACATTATAGGACAAATATGTACATATTTGCACACACACACACACGCAAACACACACACATAGACACACACACACACACAACAGAGACACACACACAAATGTTAGTTAATTCCGAAGAAAAAGCAAAGGAAAAAACAAAGCTCTCTGTATAGAACAGAGCTATTTAATTAGAAAGTACACAACACAAAATATAACTACTCCATTACATAAAATCCATAGTCAGTGTTGGTAAATTATGGAGTAGTTATATTTTGTGTTGTTCACTTTCTAATTATATATATACATATACATATATATATATATATATATATATATATATATATATATATATATATATATATATCTTAAACATATATACATGTAAATATACATGTACACAAACATATGTGTATGTAAATATATATGTATATATTTACATACATATATGTTTGTGTACATGTATATTTACATGTATATATGTTTAAGATATATATATATATATGTATATATATATACACCCACGTATACATATATAAATACATACACATGTGCATATATATATATATACCATCTTCACCCTACAGACACACACACCCCCGGCCTGAAATTCCCACGCCTATTCCTTTAACCTTCGACCGCCCACCTTTCCCCCCACACATCCCCCCACACATCCCCCACTAACACCACTAACAACTCCTCCATTTCACCGCCACCACCCCCTTCGCCCACCCCACACTTAATAATACTATCCACCCCCACTAACAATAATAACATCCCCACCCCTCCCCCTAACACCCGCGCACCCACACACTCCACACGCATCCACCCACCTGTACATATATACACGAACTCACACTATCCACACACCATCACACATACACAAACCCACACCTACGTACACCACCCACTCCACACACCCAACCACCACTAACCCCCACTTACATACCCGCATTCAACCCTTTCCCCAGCACCAGTAATACTAACACAACTAACACCCCCTCTACCAGATACACACACTCATCCAAAAAACCCCAACCAGTACACTACAATCCCTCCTCCTCCCCCAACACCTTTTCTCTCCCTCTCCTTCTCCCCGGTTCATCTACACCCCCTCACACACACATCCCACTAACACCTCCACTAATATACACACTGTCCACCCACACCACCACCTTCTCCCTCCATCTTTCACGCCTACACATCCTCTCCCCTGTCCACCACACCTCCGCGCACACAGACACACAGTCCACACCACATACATGCCCTTTCTTCACCTGTCATCCTCCTCCACTGCTATCTCTTCACCCTGCCTTGACCCTCTGACACCTCCCTGTTGCGCACGCACCCCACATCTCTCCACTTCCGCATTACCACAAATGGAATCCACACCACCGGTCATCGTTCCAGCTATCCACTCTATAACATGAGAAATATCCAACATCTTATCGCACACTCCACCGAATTTACTTAGGAACTTACCCACAAACAAACACTCACATTTTTTTCCAACCACGCCACCTACATCCACATCATGTATAAACAGAAACACACACGTGCGTATCCCCACATACACACACTCAGCCTCAGGAATCCCCGCCCCCTTCTGACCCCTCTCCATCCACACGTACGCACACACTGACTTACACCCCACCCCATGTACACACACCGGTTCCCCTTTACCTGAACATGAAACCACGTTCTTCCCCCAACTCTCACATTCACATACACACACACACGTACACCTACATACATACATAGACACCAACTTCAGCACTGCCCGATCGGACACCCCGTCTCCCTCTCCCAACTCCACCCGCCACCAACCCTACACGCCTCACACCCTTCCACCACTTGTTTATTTTTATATTTATTTTTATTTTTATTTACTTCTAAAATCGTTTTTTCACTCTTTTCTCTCCCCTCCTTTTTTAAAATTGTCTTTCCACCAGTACTCCACACACCCTCGGAACTCTCTTCCTACCCACTTTTCTACTGATGAAGGGCTTACGCCCGAAACGTCGTTCGCCCCCCACCCCCACTCTCAAAAGCGTGAACCTAATAAACTAATATTTGTACTGCCTCTGTATTTGTTCCTATCTAAGATTTAACTATATATATATATTCCCAATTTGTAGAAAACTTATAATGAACCGATCGTTTGGAAAGAGAGATGTATTTAATTATGTCTCATAAAATAATACAACCGGCTATCCGCAAAATATGTATAGTTAGCACCCCAAACGTTTGGGATTATACTAAGGTATATCCTAATGTTTGTTGAGTGAGACGGAAGCCGGTCGGAGTATTGCTTAAAGCTTTCTCTGTTAATCTATTAATATATATATATATATATATATATATATATATATATATATATATATATATATATATATATATATATATATATATATATATATATATATATATATATATATATATATATATATATATGTATATATATATATATAGTTAAATCTTAGACAGGAACAAAAACAGAGAGGCAGCACAAATATTAGTTTATTAGGTTCACGCTGTTGAGAGTGAGGGTGTGTGAACGACATTTCGGGCACAAGCCCTTATAGGTGGTTAATGCTTTCTTGACCACTTTTCAGTTTTTATGGCTTCTTAACACATTGTTTAGCTCTGGTTTTTAACTATTGACCACTTTGCCATTGTCATCTCTGATTTTTGCGTTCGTTTCGCCTTTCCTACCCGCCGAAATGCGACTCTCGCTGAATCTATATTTGTATTAATCTCCCGTGTCTTACAATTAACTTGTTAATAATTTTTATTGACAGATTTATTGTATAAGTTTATTTTAAAAACCACCCGGTTGAGAACTTATTCGATTTGTGCTATTTATGCAATTTTTTACTGATATTCACTTACTGAATTATTTTGCCAAAATCTGGGGTTATTTCCCCTTGTGATTTCCAGACGTGGTTTAACTTGCCTCTGTGTCACTCACATATTTAGTACGGAGCAAAATACCTGTTGATAACGTGATATTCCTTGTTCGATCATTATACCCAAAGCTTATATGTTTAAGCAGACAGTATTTCGATTTAAGTGTCATAGAAACCCTGCATTGGATTTTAACAGCAATTCCGAGGGTCCAGGTCTGGTTTTATCATTTATATTTTATCATTTATTTTGTTTTGACCTGTTTAGCTTGATTTGCGTTTTGGCTTAGGTGGTTAATGCTTTCTTGACCACTTTTTCAGTTTTGTATGGCTTCTTAACACATTGTTTAGCTCTGGTTTTAACTATTGAGCACTTGTCCAGTGTCATCTCTGATTTTTGCGTTTCGTTTCGCCTTTTCTACCCGCCGAAATGCGATTCTCGCTCAATCTATATTTGTATATATATATATATATATATATATATATATATATATATATAAATGCATTTCTATATGAATATATGGGTGTATGGTATGTATATATATATGTGTTTGTGTGTATGCATTTTTACGTGTATATGTGTATAAGAAATATATGTGTGTATGCATGTTAACGATCAAATTTCGTCATATCGGACCGACGAAACAATGTTTCCAATGGTCTTTACAATTGCTAATACTATCTATCGGTCGTAACTCCAGGTAGAAGGAGCAACCTATAATAAATTGTCTTGCTCAAGGAGATAACGCATCGCCCGGTTCGAGAAAATAGGTCACAACTTCAGCCACGCGCCTTCCCATATGTACAGTTGTATGTGTTTATACATATATATGTATGTATCTATGTATACGTATATCTGTGTGTATATGCATATATATATATATATATATTGTGAGCTGATAGAGTACAGTCTAAGGATTTACAGAAACCCATGAAGCTAGATTTAACACCTTTCTAGTGGGTCCGGGTATGATTTTACATTCATTTAAATTATTGATGTATTGTTTTATTGATATTTTTTATCTGTTTGTCCCGAATCTTCTATTATCGATTTTTTATCGTATGGTTGATTGTAGACTTGTTCTATATGTGACGGTATTTTAACGATAGTTATAGCTCTGATTCATCTGAATTATTGAGCCCTCTGCCGCTCATTTCGAATTTTGTTTATCGTGAACTCGTGCGCCGATTTTTCGATACTCGATCTTTCTAATATTATATATATATATATATATATACGTATATGTACATGTATGATTATGTGTATATATATACAGAGAGGCGGGGTAGCGGTTAAAATAGTCGAATTCAGTGTTGTAGAATATGTACAAACTTTATTTGCTTATTACAATTGTTTCGATATCGATCAGCGCAAGGTATAAACAAGGTGACAGGACCCGAGTCTTTTTCGACATCTCTTCAGATATGCGAGCACATCTAAACTATTGATTGTTATTAATACCGTTACTGTTATTGATATTGCTGTCATTGTCGTGGATACTGCTGTTTGTGGTGTTAATATTATTGTCGTCGTCACCGACAAAGTTGCCGGCGTTATTGTTAGCGTTGTTGTTGTTGATGATGTGAGTGTTGTTGGTGTTTTGTCAGATGTCACGGCTGATTGAACGCTGTTGTTGCTTCAGTCGCTGCTGCTCCTTCTTCTTTGAGTTCAGCTGTTGCTGCTGCTGCTGCTGATGTGTAGGCCGCCACCGTAAATCCAAATAATACCATCGTTGAGGACGATTGCGTTTGTTGAAGTTGTTGTTGTCGCTGATGGCGGCACACTCCCCTATTACTAAAACGGAACTAGAATTTGTCTTCTCGGTTACCTCTTCCGCCTTAGAACATTAATCTATTTTCTCTTAATTATTTTTTATTTTAAATTATTCATATTATTACCACTGCCTAAATCAATATGCCAGCTACTGGAATTCGCCCGCCCCACCCTTGTAACATAGGTCATTGGTTGCTGTTGTTGTTGTTGTTGTATTCGACACTTATACGAAGGAACCCAGAAAGATATGGAATTACAACTAGACAACTAAAATCACTTGCTGTAGCCACAGGCAAAGTATCCATTGTAAATACCACACTTACTGTCAATTAGCACTCTTATTATTGTTGGCATTGATGCCGATACAATTTCTAATTCTATTACTAAGACAGACCTCTTAGACCTTGTCTTCGGTGTCATCTCTCCTAACCCTCCACACATATCCATTACTCTTTCCTTTTTTTCTTTTCTTATATTCTTTTATGTTATTACCACTATCACCGTCATCACCATTATCGTAATCTGTCGACCTAGATAAGACACGCAGAGTAGGACCTGGTTATTGGAAGCTGAACATGTCGAGTCCGGCATGTAAATACGATAAGGACTAGATCAACAACTTAATTAAGTTAAAGTTCACAGGGGATGGGCGTCGTCAACAACAGTTGGTGGAAGACTCTCCAAAGAGAAATTAGAGTAATATCGATAGGTTTTAGTAAAGATGTAGCGTTAGAAAAAATAAAATCGATGGATTGCTGGTAGCTAAATTAGGTGAGGCTATTTAAATGTGTATCATCTATTTTGTAAAAGCAATTTCAATATGTCTATGAGATCTTCGTAGAATCTAAATATAATAATTGCCTATAACGTCTTAAATATTTTAGATTATGAATACCATAAGACAACATTCATTTCTTACACTCATTCTCTCTAATATACATATATATCCACCATGTCCGAACACAAGAGAACCAAACGCCCACTGCCACTGTCTCCGTCTCTCGCTATCCCACCCGCGGCCCCTGCGGACAAAATAGAGAAGACGTTTCCCCTTTTGTGAGGGGGACGCGCTGAAAGAGCCATTTCAGCTGTGTTATTGCAACGGATGTGCTAACGACGAGAATGACATTAAACCAATTCTTCAATGCTAATGACTATAACGTACTTCATACAACTAATTATTACTTATAATCAATCAGGGTCGGACGCCATGCTTTCCAGCATAGTTACGTCCCTTTACGATCTGAGTTCAAATCCCGCCGAGATTAACTTTGCCTTTCATCCTTATTGGGTCGATAAAATATAGTACCAGTAATGCACTGGTAATTGCTGGCCTTGCGCCTAAAGTAGAAACAATTAATTGTTTTTACTACTTTTACTTCTTTACTATTTTTTTTATCTATTATTTAAATATTTAATTATTCACCCTATAATTTACTTACCTCTTAAAATTCATTAGAGTTCATTTATATTATAATTACACACACTAAGTATTTTTTGTATACTTTTATATTTTTCACATTTCGTCTTTTAGTATATTATTATCATATATTCCACGGTAATTTCCACATGTAATCTGATATTGAGTGACTCCTTTGATCCAATAATAGCTTTAGTTTAATCTTATTTTTAAACTATGTAGTTGCATAATGTTATTTTCGATTTTACCCTCAACTATATATTTGCAGTTTTAACCTAAGCATAGTTATAAGCTACGTAATTTGCTACGTCTACTTTATTAATGCATGCAGTCTACTTTATTAATGCATACAATCTACTACGTCATGAAAGATAATTATATTTTATGTATATAATATTTTATCTCTCTATCTCCATGTTAAAGTTATTTTTATGTAAAACACTCGCCGTCACGTCTTGTAATGTCCCATTGCGTACGCCCCTGTGGCAAATAAAGAAATATATCTATCTCCATTAGCACTACAGTTATTAATATGAACATAAGGTGAAATGTGTTAGACAAACGACTGACCGCCTGATGGGCTTCTGAGTCACATGCAATAGTCCTAAATTCGGTTCTATAGTTTGAATCCAGCCTGGTGCAATCTGCGACTAACCCAGGTTCTGCTGCACGTCGTACTGAGGAGGCCAAACTCACCAAGTACCGGCCGCTCTTCGACAGGTTTGCAGTCGTGCCCTTGGCAGTGAAGACTTCTGGTATCCTTGGCCCTAGGGCTACCTCCCTATTCACCACCATAGGTGTTGAGCTGGCCAGCTGGCTTCTCCTGTCTGTCCACCGGGGCTGTTGGGAAGCCAGCACGCGGGACCACATTTGCTTACCATACAGAGAGATTGGGATGACGAGAGAGATGGAGGCGATGACAGTGGGAGTTCGGCTCTTCCACGTTCGGACCATACCCTTGAGGTTGTGTTCATTATCTATAGAGTTCATTCTATTATACAGTTGTCCTCTGAAGATCGTTTGAATGTCTGGAAATAATGGATTAATTAATTTTCCCATCTCTTCAATATTTGAAAATGCTCGGTTACTAATATCGTATTATTTTTTATTTTGCACAGATGAGGAGGTTTTTAACGCAAGTCTCCTGGGAATGCCACGTCACATTTTCTTTTCTTTCGCAATACACTCATAGATATGCGTAAACTATTTTACTTACCCTCTAATTAATTAATTTTTTACTTTTAACGAATTACTGACATCAAGATAACTTCCTTTATTATTTATCTTCTTTTAATATTTTCACCGTCACGCTACGCTAGTTGTCTGCGAGAGTCAGATGATACCAAGTCTAGTACCCCTAAACGTCTGTAGCCGCGGGTTGTTTGGTTCTGATCAATGGAGTGGCATTATCTGGAGCATAGAGTTACATCCCTTTATAATCTAAGTTCAAATCCCGCCGAGGTTAACTTTGCATTTCATCCTTACGGGGTCGATAAAATAAAGTACAAGTAATGCATTGGGATAATTGCTGGCCTTGTGCCAAAAGTAGAAACAATTATCTGAAGAGAGCAGAATATCTGTCGCCACCAAATAAACCCAACTCCTTTGGTCACGCCTTCCAGCCCACAATGCTTAACATTGCAAAGTGTGTGACATTCGGAGACGGTTTGCCATAACCATAGAATTGAACTAGCGTACGTTCTCCGTATCAATTCTATTCTACATTTGTATTTCCCGTAATACTGTTACTGATTCACTAATTTCGCAATCCACAACTCATGACGTCGTCACACTCTTACGTCATGATCGGATCATGTGACAAGGCCATTGAAATGCGTTTAGTGTTTCCCATGAAAAAATGTCCAATTCGGCCTTCTGCTGTAGCCACGGGAAACCACATCTACGATGGATGATTTGACTTGAATAATTTACTTCTGCATCATGCTAACGGGAATGCTCGTTCCACCATTGGTATACCACACAAATCAAGTATAAATTGTTTATATATATATATATATATATATATATATATATATATATACACACACATATATATATATATATATATATATATATATATATATATATATATATATATATATATACATATATACACACACACATATATATATATATATATATATATATATATATATAAAGAAAAAAAGATGAAATCGAAAATGCTACTGGAGTGTTATTTAAAAAAATATATATATACATATTTGGTTCCTTTACCTGTTTCGCAGGTCTTCTGCTTTTCAAAAGTAGAGTTGAGATGGAGGGTCTGTGGTTTTGCTCACACCTGGTTGGTCTTTGAATGTTACTTGTTTTATATGGAAAAAAGTGGCTCGAAACGCCTGGTTTTTAGAGAACTAATTTGATTGGTTGGTCAATAATTATAATAAATTTCGCGCCAGTTCGCGTTACAAAGTTCTTCAAACAAGGGGGGCGGGGCTAAGGTTGATTTTTCATATATGTGTGTTTGAATTTCTTTTTACTTAAAAAAGAGGGCTCAGGAAATCTTTTTTAAAAAAATGAAATTTGAGTGGGTATAAATGAAATTATGGCTGTCACGTGAACAAGTTCATTAAATACGCGCCCGTATTTTGAAATTTATTTTGTAGCCTTTTAGAGAATTTTATGACAATAAAAAAGTGGCTCACGAAGGCTTTTTTAAAAAAATGCAATTTGATTCATTATAAATGAAATAATGACTGTCACGTGAACAAGTTCATTAAATTTCGCGCCTATATTTGAGAGTTTATTTTGTAGCCTTTTAGAGAATTTTATGACAATAGAAAAAGTGGCTCACGAACGCTTTTTTATTTTAATGTAATTTGATTGGTTATAAATGAAATTATCGCTGTCACGTGAACAAGTTCATTAAATTTCGCGCCCGTATTTGGGAATTTATTTTGTAGCCTTTTAGAGAATTTTATGACAAGCAAAAGAATGGTCAAGAGAAATGGGATGGGAGAATTGTTCTGGTTCAGTGAATATGGCTAGTTCGCTGGGTTGTCAGAGTTCAGATTTTCTATTGAAATAAAGAAAGTAGACATATGTATGTTTATTTGTGTTTGTGTGTGTATGTGTATGTGTGTGTGTATGTATGTGTGTGTGTGTGTATATGTGTGTTATGTGTATGTGTGGGAGTATGTTAAGATGGAGAGAATATATTATGTGTGTGTGTGTGTACGAAAGTGATTCTATTAATAGAAATGGGGGAGGGAGTTGTGGGTGTGTGGGGTGTTATGTGTGTGTGTATGGGTTTTATGTGTGTTTGGGAGTATGGTAAGCATGTTAAGATGAAGAGAATATATATTTTGTGCGTGTGTGTGTGTGTGTTTAGGAAAATGATTCCGTTACTAGGAATATTTTTGAATGAACATATTTTCCTTACTTATTCGTATTTGTTATGTTGCATTGTCAGCGCAAACGTATGTTAAGGTTTATATAGTTCGGGTTTTTATTTTCTAAAGTAGGTGTTATGTGTGTGTGTGTATGTGTCTGTTTGTATGGTTAGCGTGTTATGGTGTTGACATAATGTATATTAAACCATATTTAATGCTGATTTATATTTTTGAATAAACATCATTTCCTTATTTATTCGTATATGTTCTGTTGTATTGTCAACGCAAAGGTAAAATGGGAAGATTGGAATTTGGGTGTCTTACTACTTGTGCAAATGTCTAGATGTGCGCTTAGTGGTTGGAGCTCGTGGTTGGAGCTCGTAATTGTTGGCGATGAACTGTCATTCTATTTCTGAGTATGAATTTAGTTTGTCCTATATAATCTTCATTGCATCCTTTACATTTAATGGCATAAAACAGATTTTTTGATGAGCAAGTGAAGTGATTTTTTACAGCAAAATGTTGTCCTGATTTAAATGTATACGTGTTGCCTTCAATGAGGTAAGTGCAGGTTCCATAATTAGTGTGACCACATTTTTTGACAGTTGGTTGTGGGTTTGTGGTAGGTAATTTGGCATTGGTGAGTAATGTTTTCAGTGATTTCGGTTGTCTTTTGCTTTTGATTATTTTGTGTTTCAAGGGCTTTTTTTCATTCTTGGGTCTTGTTTCAGTAGTGGGATGTTCTTGTGAATAGTGTTGTAAGCTTCCGTATTTCTTGGGTTGTGTGTTGAGATATATGATAGAATATTGGACGTACCTTGAATTTGTTTCTGTTTTCGTAATTCATCAATGCCTATTACTTTAGACCTTTCTATTCCATTATTTATTAGTAATGGTGAGTACTGTCTTTCGAGTAGAATTTCCTTTATTTCTTGAAGTCTTTTATTTAGCGTTTCATAATTGGGGACAATTGTGCAAATTCTTCTTGCTAGGTTAAAAGAAATGTATGTCTTCGTGTGCTTTGGATGGTTGGAGGTGAATAGCAGGTGTTGTTTGGAATCTGTTGGTTTGTAGTGTATGTCAGTTTCAATATTTGTGTCTTTTTTTAAGATTAAGATGTCCAGAAATGGGAAGTGATTTTTTACAGCAAAATTTTGGTGTTAAGGTTTATCTTGGCTGTATTCCATTGTGAATTGGATGTGGTTATTGATGCGGTTTATTAAGTTTTTGAAATCCTTCAGTTCGTTGAGTGTGCGGGACCAAAGAATGAGACAATCATCCAAGTAGCGTTACCAATTCTCTGATAAATATTTGTGGAAGTTCAATCCGTATTTTGATTTGAACTGTTCATAAATCTGGACTTCTAAGTATGCCATGACTAAGTTGGCATAAGTTGCTTTTGTACCCATCGCAGTCCCCGATATTTGCTTGTAGGTACTGCCATCGAAATCAAAAAAGTTGTTCTGTAAGATAAATTTTAATCCCTCGGTGATGAAGCCTTTTTCTATTGCGCCAGGTATCTCATTGGGATATTTCTCTAGCCAGAATCCTATTGCTTCTAGTTCGTATTGGTGTGCGATCGTTGTGAAGAGATTCACTACATCGAAAGACATAATAATAGTATCGTTGTTGACATGTTTGGGGAGGTGGTTTAAGAGGTCCAGATCGTCTCTTACTTGGTATCTGTTTGAGAATTGGTTTTAGTAGTATGTCTATAAAGTTGCTCAATCTGTATGTTTCAAATTGTGGGCCCGCTACAATTGGTCTTAATTTAAGGTCTGTGGGGTATTTTGTGTTCATGCAGGCTGAGGTGGATTGTTTACAGGCATCGTTAATTATTTTACACTTGTGGATCTTCGGAAGACCGTAAAGGTTGCTGGTTTTGTATTCAAAATGTGTTAAATAATCGCGTTCCTTTTCAGTTAAGTCTTCCTGGTATCGACAAATCAGTGTGTTTAATCTGGTCATTGTTTTTGATTGCTGGTAGTTTTTTACTCTTTCATAGTAATTAGTATTGTGTAAGACAGAGAGCATAGAATGTTTATATTTTTCAGCCTCCATAATGACAACAGTACTTCCCTTGCCCGCTTCCTTAGTTATAATGTACGTATTGTTTTTTAGTTCATGGATAATCTCCCATTCCGTTCGACTCATGTGGGGTTTGGGTTTAGGTTGCGGTATTTCATGGTATGAGAAAGTGGCTATGTGGTCACAACATTCGTCCAGAACTCTGTTTCTACCTTTTTGGGGGTTGTAGCTGCTTTTATTCCGTACAATTTATTGGTCGTTATTCTCCTTGTCAAAGAATTCCGCTGTGAGACGTAATTTTCTACAGAAGTGTGAGATATCGTCATTTATCTCATTGAGGTTAGAGTATTGTGGTATTGGTGTGAATTTCAGTCCTTTGGAGAGAATTTTTACTTGTTGGGCTGAGAGGTTTGTATTTGAAAGGTTGATTATTTTCGGTTTTTCAAAATCAATTTGTGCCACCGGGTGTCGTGGGTCCTGTAGCCTTGGTCTAAAAAATGATTTTTCAGGAATGTTTTGTTAATGGTATTATTATATCTAATGGCATTTCCCCTGTTGTTGTGTAGTCTTGTATACAAGTTTCGGATGTATTGAGGTTCTGTTTGTTGATATTCAGGGTTGTAGATGTTGTTTCTTTGTGTGGGTTGGGATCTACAATTTTGGAACAGGCTCTGTGTGGGCAGTGGTCTACGGTTTTGGAATAGATTTGTGTGGGTTGTGATCAGCGCTGACAATACAACAGAACAAATACGAATAAATAAGGAAAATATGTTTATTCAAAAATATAGACGAGCATTAAATATGGTTTAATATACATTATGTCAACACTATAACATGCTAACCATCCAAACAGACACATACAACACACACACATAACACCTTCTACTTTAGAAAATAAAAACCCGAATAAAATAAACCTTAAAATACGTTTGCGCTGACAATGCAACAGAACAAATACGAATAAATAAGGAAAATATGTTCATTCAAAAATATTCCTACTCACGGAATCACCCCCCCCCCCCCAATATATATTCTCTTCTTCATCTTAACATGCTAACCATACTCCCACGCGCACATAACACCCATACACACGCACATATAACTCCCCCCACACACAACTCCCTCCCCCATTTCTACTAATAGAATCACTTTCCCACACACACACACACACAAAATATATATATTCTCTCCATCTTAACATACTCCCACACACACACAGCACCCATATACACACACACACAACTCCCTCCCCCATTTCTACAAATAGAATCATCTTTCTATACACACACACACACACACGATATATATATATATATATTCTCTCCATCTTAACATATTCCTAAACACACACACATAACACCCATATACACACACAACTCCCTCCCCCATTTCTACCAATAGAATCATCTCCATATACACACACACACACATACACACACACACAAACACACAAATAAAAATACATATGTCTACTTTCTTTATTTCAATAGAAAATCTGAACTCTGACACCCCTGCGAACTAGCCATATCCACTGAACCAGAACAATTCTCCCATCCCATTTCTCTTGACCATTTTTTGCTTGTTATAAAATTCTCTAAAAGGCTACAAAATAAATTCCCAAATACAGGCGCGAAATTTAATGAACTTGTTCACGTGACAGCCATAATTTCATTTATAACCAATCAAATTACATTAAAATAAAAAAGCGTTCGTGAGCCATTTTTTTATTGTCATAAAATTCTCTAAACGGCTACAAAATAAATTCCCAAATACGGGCCCCAAATTTAATGAACTTGTTCACGTGACAGCCATGATTTCATTTATAACCAATCAAATTACATTTAAAAAAAAAAGCCTTCGTAAGCCCCTTTTTTTAAGTAAAAAGAAATTCAAAGACACTTATATGAAAAAAACAACCTGAGCCACCCCCCCCCCCCCCCGATGTTTGAAGAACTTTGTAACACGAACTGGCGCGAAATGTATCATACTTATTGATCAACCAATCAAATTACTTCTCTAAAAACCTGGCGTTTCGAGCCACTTTTTTCCATATAAAACAAGTAACATTTAAAGACCAACCAGATGTGAGAAAAACTACAGGCCCTCCATCTCAACTCTACTTTTGAAAAGAAGAAGAACTGCGAAACCATTAAAGGAACCAAATAAATATATATATTTTAAAAAAAATAAGACTCCAGTTGCATTTTTGATTTCATCTTTTTTTCTTTATACTTTCACTCGTGTAGGACACCTCGGTTATTTCTCATTTTGTAAAAAATAACCTCACTTTCTAATATATATATTTATTAGAAATTAGAAATTATAAGCTTTCACCGTATTTTAGACTAAAGAAATTTCTAGCCTGATAATGTGGTTTATAACCCTCGGAGAAATGGAAGAAGATGAGTGAGATATATATATATATATTTATATATATATATATATATATATATATATATATATATATATATATATATATATATATATATATATATATATGTATATATAATATTAAGTGTAAGGAATTCTTTTACAATGGAATTAGCTCGAAAGGAAATATTCCTGAGCCGTGTATAAAAGTAATATATATGAGTAATATATATGATGAAACAGATACCAACATATCTGTATTTATATTGCAAAAGAAAGTTAGCCAGACTGAAGAATATTAATTATTTTACCACAGTTCGTCCACATCGATTTAAAATAATAATAATAATAAATCGACAAAAACTAGCTGTGCTGCCAAATGGCAATGATGTTTATACATATTTAAATTTCAAAGTCAAACCTGTTCAGTAGATAAGTTTAAACCTCAAAATCCAAACATGGCTAACTTTCTTTTGCAATATAAATACAGATATGTTGGTATCTGTTTCATCATATATATTACTCATATATATTACTTTTATATGTATATATATGTATATATATGTATGTATATATATATATATATATATATATATATATATATATATATATATATATATATATATATATATATAGTGAAAGATGAAAAGTCACAGTGTGGCTGAACAATAAGGGGCTTTATTTAATGTACTGACAATTGTTTCGTTGATCAGGTGAGTCTAGAGGCTGCTAATCGCGTGAAGTTGCGTCACTCGAGGCAAGACATATATAGAAGAATAGCGTATAATGAAAACAATAACATCAATAATAAAACATATATGGTAAATAGGTAGAGAAGTTACAGATGTAAAACGTAATAAGTAAAAGAAAAGGTAAGGTACATTATAAAAGTAAGAAATTGAGAAAATGGGAAATATAAATAAATAAATAAGGGTAAGTGAGAGCATGTAAGTACAGATTATGTTTGTAGTAGTGGTTAGTAAGTGTTCTTAGAAGGATTCCTTGGTGGGTTTAGTGCTAACATAGTAAAAAAAAAGGATTCGAGATGTACATAGATTAGGTGTAGAGGGTCTGATGTAGTGACAGATAAAAGAAAAAACAATAAATTAGAGATTAATTGGGATTTACGGGCTAGGGGTGAAGGGACGTTTGACAAACGTTTGTTGTGAATGTTTTGCTGATTGTTCTATCTTATTGGGGTTGATGCTGTTTCAGGGAGAGTGGGTGAAAGAGATGTTCAGAGATTTATGATCCAGTGACCAGTTGGCCGTTTGACAGCTAATAGCAGTGCGATGGTGTGTATTCTATATGCAAAAATCTAGGTGGTTCAGTTCTAATTTTAGGATTGCTGGTTCAAATCATGGTGGTTTGAAGTTTGTGAATCTGGTAGCTGTTTTATGGCTACAGAAAATTGATCTTTCTATTTTGCTGTTAAGCAGCATCCCAACGTACCGTAAAATATGTAGTAGTTCTAAATTCAAAGTCCGCAGTGGGACATTCCGTTGCTGTAGGCTCTTGCTACCGATAATTTTGACCAGCTAATCTTATATTCTAGGTTTTTGTTTTTAAGCTGCCAGATTGTATTGTCGAGTGTCGTAGAGTTCTCCAGTCTACGGTTCTTCATGGAGTGTCTGTGGACGTACCATATTTTCTTGAAATCCTCAGCCGTGGGACCTATGTGTTGCGAAGTAGAGTTGCCTGAACCTACAGTACACAGGTATACCATACTCGAATCCAGGCATCTATTCTGTAGTGGGCACTTATCCGGTAGGTGGCAATTACAATTTGAGGTTTTTATGTGTGCAGGTTGACCGTTGCGGTTTTGTAAGTTGTTGTGGGTGGGTTGTGATTTAGGCCTGTAAGTGTTTTGTTGTGATGCGTCCTGATGCGTTTGTGGTTGTGATGTTGTTATGTGTTTGTATTTTGTATTTGGTGCTATGGTGTATGTTGGTAGGTTAATTTCGTTAGATATATGTTTGTGGTTGATTTTGCGTATGTATGATTCTATGTTGGCTGCAGTAGAGTAGGATAGTTTTATAATTTTTCTATTAAACATTCTATTGTATTTGTGTAGAGTAGCGAAGTGCTTATCTATTAGTTTAAAGAATGTAGAAGGTAGTGCAGTTTTTATAGAGGAGTAGAATATTGGATTGAACCATAGGTACTTACTAGCTCTGGATCTTCAATAGTTTTGGGGGGTCCTTATATTAGTGTTTGGTTCAGTTATTTTTGGTGCTCATTGTCTAATTTTATGCTTAGTCCTATGCTTGTTATTTCTATATGACCGGGTTGTGTTGTTGTCGTTATGGTTGTTGCTGTTGTCCCTATCTAGTATGTATTCCAGCTTCTCCTTATGTCCAGCCATATGTAAAGCTATGTTAAATAGTTTGCGTGTTCGTTAAAAATGTCTAGGTTCGAAGATAGGCGGGATATTCTGAAGAATATACTATGTGCTAGGGAGTAAATCATGGTTCGGGGTTGGTTTCAGTTATAACTAATGTAGGCTAGATTCTCGTTATTCTTATGGAAGGGCTCTATTAATCCTGTGTTTAGGTTGAGTGTTACATCTAAGAAATTTGCTTTTTTAGAGTTAAGTTCGAAAGTGATACCTAGGCCTAGTTTGTTGAATAATACTCTAATGATTTTTCGTAATTTTTCCATGTTTTTGTTATTTAAGCTTTTGGCTAAAAGGCGTGTATCATCTCTGTAAATTCCTCCTTAGAGGTTTTAATTCCTTATGTATGGTGTGCGCTATATATATATTCCACCACGTGCGTTACCTGAGTTGAGTTGTTAGATCCCATTGTGATATTGAAGTTATTCTGTCTGTTTTTTGTTCCCAGAAATTATTTTCGAATCTAATGATAGTCCTTCTAATAGCTAGTATTATTTTAATTTTGTCCGAGGTAAGGTCCGAATTTTTCTGGGCAAATATTAGCGCTTTACCCAGGGTGACTGGGGATATGGATGAATAGTAGTCATTAATGTCGAACTGTACGAAGTTAGATGTTTCTCTACTATTTATTTTGTTGAACCAGTCTATTGCTTCGTTAGTGTTACCCCATAGCTTAATTACTAGTTTGTCCTTAATTGTGCGATTACTCAATCTAGTATATACTTGCTAATTCTATATCCGACTTAGATGGTCATATTAATCTAATTGTGGGGTCTATTTCGAAATTATTTTAGGTTAAATGTGGGGTTACAAGGGGTTAGAGGCACAGTTCTATCAGATATTTTCAGTTTTTTTACTATGATAAATCCTTCCTTATTAATGGTAGTGAGTGTAGATTATGTTGTTGTTTTTTGTGCAATTCACGGCGTATAAAATTATTGTATGTAATGAGGCTCATGGTGTTATATGTTTGATGTTTTGTCTGCTTTTACTATAATACCGTTGATGTTGCGTATTTTTTTTTAGTAGTGCCATTATGTAGTTTTGCAATTTGTTGTGATGTGTCGGTTTTTTTAATTTAGTTCCACTTATCATTTTCATGAGGTCGAGTTCGAAGGCCTCGAGCTGGGGGTTATTTGGTGGATTTTTGCAGGATTTGAATCCGTATTTTTTCCTAGTAAATTCCTCCGTGGTATTAGAGTGTCCTTTGTCGTAATGGTAGGCCTTCCATCGGATTCGACGCTGTATCATATATATATATTAACAATTTATACTAAGAGTGGAAGATAGTAAAATCGAAGATGCGGCGCTCGGCCAGCATTCACGAAAGAAAACAATATTCGAAGATTTGCACGAAGCACTCAATAAGAAGATAACGATAAATCGATAAGTTACATCTTAGAGTAATAAACATACGTTAAATAGCGTGACAAATTGAATACTGTGGTTAAGGGAACAAAGCCATAGTAGTCACCACAACAACGAAAACACAATCAGGTTAAATAACAAACCGTATCGATGGATATACAATATCCTCTATTGGTTTCGGTGAAATCAAAATCAACAATCCATCTTGCACAATATGCAAGTTTGTGGCATTTGTAGACAGAAACGTGAACTCACGTTATCAACAGGTTTACGTTCCATGCCTAAAACTCTGTGTGAACCGTCTCCATAAGTGACTGTAGTATCACACACTGCGGAGCTGTCACGTGTTCATTCTCAAGCAGAGGAAGGAACACATCCGGGTTTTTGATGGGCAAATTCAAAGTGTGAACAAAATAATTGACTCAATTCAACATCTACCGAATTTTGAAGCTCTCAACCAGGTTATTAAACTAATACAAATAATTAGTCAATAAATAAAAATCAAGTAGTTAAATTAATTAATTAATTATTTAAGCCAGGAGAGAATAATAAGAGTGGAAGTAGCGGCAAGTTTTCCAGCAAAGAAAACAATATTCGGAGCTCTGCACCAAGCACTCAATAAGAAGATATCGATAAATCGATAAGTACCTTGAATAGCGTGACATATGGGTATATATGTCTACTACGTTTTTCCAGTTTTATGTATATATTTAGACAGGTGTGCATCGGCTGAAGAAATATGCTCTCGTATTTTTGGAGTTACTTATGGAGTGCAGCTTTAGGCTGTTGCATCTTCAGTCTATGGAAAAATGATTAGTAAGGCTTCGATCCTAATGAAGAAATCTCTGCCGCTACAATCGAGAGTCGACACACGGCTTGCGAATTTAGTGGCAAATCTCTTTTCTGGGTGCATATAGGCAATTTCCTGGTAAAGGAAACAATTTTGAAAATGACACTCTTGTATTACTGCATATGTCCTGAGTTTCTTCTGTTGTTTTGGTTCAGTTGAGGTGATTTATGTTTCATATAACAAGGTAGTTATGTTGAATTGTAGGTCATGAGGAACGCGTCTGGATTTCTGCATGAACATCGAGGGGTGGGAGAACTCATGTGTTTGTATGGGAATTTTATATTTTTGGCACAGGAATAGCCACTTGCTCATCTCCAAGTCTCAGACCCATGCCAACAGCTCTCAACCATATTGGATCTAACCCATGTAGCTTCTTAATTTCCTTAACAATTCGATTATAAATAAGGAATACGTTATATCACTTTATCTGTCATTTCAATGAAAAAAAAAAGAATTTCGTCACCGATTTTCAAACCTACAACTCACCTAACTACTAATAATTATTGCCCTTTTCTTTATGAATCTCTCTATATATTTATAAAATAAGAACTGAACCAATAAAAACATTAATTTTAAGATGGTGAACAATATATATAAATATCTATCTCTATATAAATGTGTGTGTGTGTGTGTGTAATTTTATAAATATATTTTCTTCTATAGGAATTTATGAACAGAGCTATATACGAAAACCAATACATGAGGACACATCCACCCACCCAAAGACACATATGTGTATGTATATATATATATATAAATATATATATATATACACACACACACAGACACACGCATATATATATATATATATATATATATATATATATATATATATATATATATATATTTGTGTGTGTGTGTGTGTGTGTGTGTCTCTGTCTGTTTGTCGGTGCTTTTGTGCGTGCGTGCGCGTACATAATATGTTGCTTGTAAATGAAGATTTATCATCTAAGCTATAGATAGAGATTGCTGACAAGCGAGAAAAAGACGTTGTTTCTGGCAGCTAATTTTGTGTAAAAGCAGCCATGTAAATGTTGCAAGCGATCTATCTAAATAATGGCTCTGTCATATTAATAAATACATTGATAGATCCGGCTTGTTGTTACAGCCTCCAAAATATCATTTCATTTTGCCTGTGTTGTGTTGCTCCTTCAAAGCTTTTAGTTTGCTTAGTTTTCACACAATGATCCATCTTCTGTGAGATTAGGATTTCTTCTTTTGCATGTGTGTGAGCTTCTCTAAGTATGCATGTTTGTATGTATATATATATATATATGTATATATATATATATTCATTTATTTATTATTTATTTCTCTCTCTCTCTCTCTTTATATACATATAAGTATATATATATATATATATATATATATATATATATATATATATTTATTGAGAGTGAGAGAGAAAGACATCTATAAATCTACTTACATTCCACAGTCAAATATGTTTGTAAACTAACTTCTATATATATATATGTATGCAAAGGGCAAAGAGAAATAACTTAGTAAAATAAAGAAATATATATTAGTTTTAAAGTTGATATAGTAGGAAAAGGGTCTTACAGTTTCGGACAATATTCCTTCATCAGAAAATATGATAAATTAAAGAACAAATAGAAAAATTAGGGAGACAGGCAATGGCAGAAGCAAAAAATAATATTTTTTTAGAGAAAAGACAGTGTGTGACGGGTGGGTCATTACTACATGGAGCAGCAAAGGACGTTATGGAAAGGGAAAATGCTATGAAAATGCAATGAAAATGGACTCTTACTGGTGTGGCAGGAACACAATCTTGCCATAGTAAACACATGGTTCACAGAGAAAAACAACTACAATTGGAACTTGATGCACCCACGTTTACGTCATTGGCATATTATTCATTATTCCATTGTGAAACGTTCCTTTTTACGGGATGTCAGATGTATCAATCCGTTGCATGACAGCGGAAGAATATTCGGGACAGCACCGGCACCTAAGAGCAAATCACCGTAGTCGTGTTCGCAAAAAAAGATGAAGCATTGTGGTGTCAGAGAGCAAATGGCAAGAAATGGAAAGAAGCAGTTCAGCAAACTGAAGTTACCAACAGTGATGATGCATGTCTGTATTTTTGAAGCAGCGGGCACAACTTTAGGCTATGCAGAGAAAAAAAATCAGGACTGGTTTACTGTAAATATATCACTGGTGGAAAACATTCTAAGGAAAATAACTTCTAAATGTCTAAACAAGCTCTTGCCATGGTCCAAGGAAGGTGCAGGAAAATCTCGGCTGGATAAGACTTTAACAGGATGTAAAGCACGAGAGCAGTGCAACCTCCGAGCAGCAAAAGAATCATGGTTACGCGATAAAGCACATCATATTAAGCCTCAACACATAGACGAGATGCCAAATCATTATATCACAGACTGCATACACTGTATGGTCCACCGACCAGAGTATTTGCCCCACTGCCATCAAAGAAGGGTAAGAGTCTCACCACGTCAACAATGTTGTCCAAGGGAAAAGCAAAGGCCGATACAACTTGAAACCAATGATTTCGCTTACTGAAGTGGAACAACCTGAAATAAAGTGTCTTGCTCAAGAACTCAAAGCAAAGCCCGTTCCAAGAATTGAACGCACAAACTCAGTATTTTAACCTCGACGCTCTAACAACTAAGCCATGCGTTTCACTATGTGTATGTAATTATATATATATATACTATGTGTATGTAATTATATATATATATATATATATATATATATATATATATATTTCGTTTCTGAATTTGTTTAGCAAGATTCTTTATCTGCAATCGTGTGTCCCAAAGTATAACAATATATGTATATATATATATATATATATATATATATATATATATATATATATATATATATATATATATATATATATATATATATATATATATATACTTATATATATATATATATATATATATATATATATATATATATATATATATATATATATATATATATATATATATATATATATATATATATATATATATAACAGAAAACAGGGAAAGCCACCTCTTGGTACGACAACCAGAGATACCAGAGTGTCATGTTCGTGGACGCTACCCCTGGAGGGAAGTTAGCTAACCAGTGTAGAAAAGCCCTGAGAGAGACCCACTTAAAGATTGAGGTGGTAGAAAAGCCAGGAACCACCATAAAATCACTGATCAGCAAAATATACCCTTTTAAGAAAACCCACTGTACTAATAGGAAATGTATTATATGTAAAGTAGACCGCCGGATTAACTGTAAAACTAGAAACGTAGTCTATACCATAAGATGTACAGAGGGTACTTGCAGAAACATGACAACAACATACATAGGCGAGACAGCTCGTAGATAGGAGAAGGGATAGACCAACACTAGGGGGGAACTAAAACGACGAAAACACGGTTCAGTACTATACGAACACGCCAGACAACAACACGACGGTAACATAGACAACATAGAAATTAAAATAATATATAAACATAGAAATGACCCAGCAGATAGGCAAATCAGAGAGCCCAGCGAAATAGAACTTAGAATACCAAAGCTAAACAGAAAAAAATGAATGGAATAACAACACCCAAACAAACAATACTGAACTAAGAGAAATATAAATAAATAAATAAATAAATACACAAGCACAATAACAACAAACACATATAAACACACACTAAGATAGAATATAATAACCAAAACACAGTCACCCAAACACGAACACACACCACACATTATACACACACGCAAACGCATGAGCAGAGAAGAAGGCAAAAATAAATAAATAAATAAATAAACAGATTTAATAAAGATGGCGTAGACATACAATACAACAGGAGGAAACATAAGAGCACCACTGACGATGTTGTATATGTGCAACGAAAGAACTTTGTTAGACTATATATATGTGTGTGTGTCTATATTATATCTGTATTTTTTACCGTTGCTCAATCAATGGTAAACATTGAGGACCGAATTAATTAAATCAACAGATATAAAATATACAGAAGCGAAAACCAACCAAACAGTGAGTGTGTTCTGTTAATAATTCTGGCAATATTATTACAGCAATATGACCCTCCCCATGTATATATATATAGGGAGAGAGGTGTGACACACGAGTTGTGATATATTAGAAAAAAGGAAAAGAAAATGCTGACAAATTTGTCCCGTGAAAAATAGTTTAATTGGGAATAAATATAAATTAGTAATAAGTATTATTTAGTATTCATTTTTAGTTTTAAGTTTTTACCGGTTGCGCATTTATCATAATTTTCAAAAGTAATTTTGAGATTGAGAGCTCGTGATTTTTGCTCCAATCTGATCAGTGTTGGAAATTCTTCCTGTTTTATGTGAAAAAAGTGGCTTGGGAGGCATTAAGATTTGGTTGGTTGTTGAATGTCACGTGAATAAGCACTAAAAATTTCGCGCCAATTCATGTTGCATAATTCTTGTAGTCAAAACAATTTTGATTGGTCGGTAGAAGTGACGTGAATGTTTGAATTGATTTTAGCGCGAGCTGGTTTCGTGCCAAATGTATGTTTGTCGAAGGGTGTCCTTTTCCGCTTGATCGAGTTGCAGTAAAGTTGAGAGGTCAACAGTTCAGGTGTTTATTAAGACAAATATGTGTGTGTGTTGTGTGTGTGTGTGTGTGTGTGTGTGTGTGTGTGTGTGTGTGTGTGTGTGTGTGTGTGTGTGTGTGTGTGTGTGTGTGTGTATGTGTGTGTGTGTTTGTCTGTATGTTAGTGTTCGCGTGTGCATGCGTGTGTGTGTGTGTGTGTCTGTGGATGGACCAGTATTTTTGTGGCACTGGCAAAAATGGCGTACATTATTCGATATTTTCAGTCATTTGCAAAACCTATTCTCTCAAAAGAACACCAATAACATCAATAATAAAAGAGGTGAAATGATGTTTAGTATTGTCATAACAACAGGGCGTGTGTGAATCCAGATTGTACGTACTGCAGGGGGAATCCATTAGGCCCTACCGTATGGGATACTTGTGTACAAATATGTATGCACCCATAAATGTGCAATACATGTGTGCGTATGTGTATGTGTGCGTGTCGGCATACATACACATAAACATCAAAAGGTAGGCGAATTTATGTATATTTGTGTTGCACCCTAGAACATGTGTGTTTACGTATGTCATTTTGTTTAAATGTGGATAGAAATGTATGTAGAATGTATGCTGATGTAGGTATGTATGTCAACGTGTGTATATTGAGGGTTTGTCTTAGGAAGAAGTGTTTAGACGGGGTCCGCATTTGTTAATAAAGTGAGATTCCTTGCTGATGCGCTGGGTGTGGGTGGCATTATCTTTAAATTTGTAGAGGGCAAAGATTCTAAAGTTGGGATGATTTTGGGCGGCACAGGTATCAATGTGTTCATTCAGTGCTATTTTTCTGTATTCCCGTATTTTGATTTGGGATCTATGGACAGTCATGCGTTGGCGGAAGCTGTTTTTAGTCTGGCCTATGTATTGTTCTCGACAAGCTGAGCAACTTAATACATATATTAGGTTTTCTGAAGCGCATGTGAAATCGTGCTTTACTATAAAACGTTGTCCTTGTATGAAATAGAATTCCGAACCCTCTATTAGGTTGATGCATATAACATAGTTGGGTTTATCACATTTTTTTTACTGTTGGTTTTGTTGTTGTGGTTGGCAGTACTTTGGCATGTGTTAGGATGTTTTTCATTGACAGATTGTCTTTTGCTCTTTATGATATCGTGTGTTCGTAGGATTTGGTTCATTATATGGTCCTTTTTCAACACAGGGATGTTCTGGAGGATGGTGTCAAAACCTCATTGTTGAGGGATTGTGTGTGGAGATGTATGGAATAGCTTTTAGTTCCGGTTGATTAACTTTAGGGTGTCTAAGGTCCTGGGTAGTGAGTTTTAGGGCACGTTGGATTCCATTGTCAATTAGTGATGCAAGGAAGTCCCTGCTTATGAGTGTGTCCTTTAGTTCTTTTAGACGTATGTAACAAGCTTTTTAATTGGAAACTATAGTGCAGATTCTCTTGGCTAAGTTGTACGGAATTTTAATTTTAACGTATCTAGGGTGGCATGAATTGCTTGGAGTCTGTGGGCTTGTAGTATATGTTTGTTTCTATGTTTTTGCTATGAATCTTAATAAGCATGTCGAGGAAGGGGAGTTGTTGATGGCTCTATTCCATTGTAAAATTAATGTTCGTGTTGAGCCCATTTATAAGGGTGTTAAATTCTTTAAGTTTCTCGGTGTTTTCGTGCCAAAGGATGAAGCAGTCATCTAGATATCGCTTCCAGTTCCTTTCTATGTGTAAGTGGAGTGTGTTTCCAAATTTGTTTAGTTCTTTAGTGTAGATGGTGATTTCCATGTATCCCATGACTAGGTTGGCATAAGTGAGAGCCGCTTTCGTTACCATAGCAGTCCGAGATTTCTGCCTGTCGAATTTGTTATTGAAAACGAAGTAATTGTTCTGCAAGATAAATTTGAGTCCTTCTATCACGAATTCCTTTTTGATGCGTTGTGAAAGTTCATTGTGCTAATTGTCCAGCCAGAATTGGATAGCTTCTATTCCTAGGTTGTGGGGGATGTGGGAGAGTAGGTTGACTACATCGAACGTCACTAGCAGGGTTTGTTCGGTAAGGGGTATATTAGGGAGGTGGTTGAGCATATCTAGGTCGTCCCATATGTAGCTTTTAATGTGTTTGAGAAAAAGCTTGAGAAGTGTATCAATGAAGTTGCTAAGGCGGTGGGTTTCGCAGGCGGGCCTGCTATTATAGGTCTTATTTTGAGATCATTATGTCAGGGGAATATTGATGACGAAGTTTGTGGCTTCTCTGCATGCCTTACTTATTAATTCGCTTTTATGAACTTTAGATATACAGTAGAAAAGGCTGGATTTATTTGTAAAGTCTGCGATGAAGCTGAATTCCTTGTTAATGAGTCCTTCTTTGTATGGGTTGATCAGCATTTTTAGGTTTCTCATATAATATTCTGTTTATTGTAGTGTTC
>OZ024742.1:280883452-280905952 GCA_964016885.1 Eledone cirrhosa | reverse complement strand
CAAGGAAGCACCAGAGATGTCGCAGCCTCAGCGCATGTTTGCGCATCATCAGCCATGGCATGCCCTGTCCTCCACGCAACGAGTGTTGACAGCAGATGGATCGTCTGACCATGGGAGCGCGTCCCTTCCACAAAAAGCGGAAGAGGAGGCGCACCAGTTTGGGGAGAGTTGGGCTGTAGCAAGAGACGACGGTGAGGCGGTAGCAGATGACGGATGCGATGTACGCATTCGCCACTTCCGCCCGGCCTTTCAGGGACAGCTTCCTCTCAGCCCATTTCTGGGTGAGGGAGGCCACCCTGCTCGTCACCTCGTTCCAGTTTTTCTCCATCTGGAGGTCCGGTCCGAACCAGACCCCGAGCAATTTAACCGGTCCGTCCGTCCAACGCCCCACGACACTGTCGGACGGCATGGACTTGCCTCTTCATGTGCCTAGCTGCAAGCCCACCGACTTTTCCTGGTTTATCTTTTCTCCTGTCATCGGTTCGTATTCTTTGAGAGCGGTGCCGAGCATCTGGACGTGTCTGCTGCTCGACACCACCACGGTGACGTCGTCAGCGTAAGCCGACTCGGATTTCCCGCATCCTAGTTCGCGTGGGACGCCCCTCATCGCCCCCAGTTTGTGCAGTAACAGCTCGAGAGCCAATACGTACAAGAGGGACGAGAGGGGACAACCCTGGCGGACTGAGCGCATGATGCTGAACGGCTGCAACAGGTGACCGTTCACCCTCACAACTGACCAGATGTCGCTGTACATTGCTCCGATCCAACGCCTGAAAACGGTCCCAAATCCAGCTGTCTCGAGGACCACCGCCAGGTACCGATGGTCGACCCTATCGAATGCTTTGGATTGATCCAAGTTGATCAGGGCCCCACCCTTGCCAGGTTCCTTAACCACCCTCTCTATGATGTATCGCATGAGGTGGAGGTTGTCGTGTATGGATCTGTCCGGGATGGCGCATGTCTGCGCCTCTCCCACCAGACCCTTGACGACAAGTGCCAACCACGTTGCTATCACCTTGGCCAAAATCTTGAACTCTGCGTTTAGCAGAGTTGTGGGCCTGAAATTATCAATAACATCCCCCTTGTTCGGGTCTTTTCTCAGCAGCGCCACTGCTCCCCGGCTCACAAAACTGGGAATGCTCTCGTTCTGCTGCCAGTTGCAGTAGACGTCTGCCAATAGGTCACCGAACAAGTCTGGCATAAATGCATAAAGCTCGTAGGGCAGACCATCTAAACCTGGCGATTTACCTCTTGTGCAGTTAGCCATCGCTTCCCGTATTTCACCGGCTGTTATTGGCTTTTCGCAACACTGTGCTGCGGTCGTCGAGAGCCGAGGCAGTCCGACGAGGTATGCACTGAAGTCCATGTCCCGATCCGGGCCGCCGCCGCTCCCGAACAGTTCAGCAAAGTGCTGCTGAAAAGCTTCACACATCCGCTCGGGTTCGAGCATCACGCACCCGTTTTGGTCAGACAAAGACCGAATTGTGGCTTTATTGCCACGTCGCGCCTCTGCCACCCGGGCCCATTGGACGGCTTTTGTCCCCTCGTGTTTCAGAGCACGCGCTCTAGCTCTGACAACGCAGACTTCGTGTTTTGCGTTGAAGAATTGGTTGAGTGCCAATCTCGCCGCAAGCACGTCGGCTGCGATGCCTGTCCTAAACGCCTCTTCTAGCTGTCTGACTAGCTCTCCCTCTACTCTATTTTCCTCTATCACTACTCCTTTGCTAAACCTAATCGACTGTACTTTAATTGCCCTTTTCAGGGCGAAACACCACCTGTTGTTAATGACCGCTCCCGTCAAATCCCGCTTAACTAATACGCTAATCCTGTCTCTGTAGGCCTTGCGCGCTGGGAAAGACGCGTTCAGCTTCCAGTAACAAGGCCCTTGTCTATGAAGTCTGTCTATGTCGATCTCACAGATCACAAATTTGTGGTCTGTGTAGTCGACTATTTTAAATTGTGGACAACTTATACTAGCCTTATCTAGTTCCCTACAGAATACCCTATCTAGATACCATCTGGATGACCCGATGAGGTTTGTCCATGTCCACATTGGCACATTCGGGTGATCCAGTCGATACCTGTCAGACAGTTCAAAACGTCTGAGCAGGTTGATGAGGCTCTTGCATCCTCCTCCCCTATTCACTAGCCCCACACGATCCCAGCGTGCATCCAAGATACCGTTCCAGTCGCCTAATAACACTAAAGAGCGGAACGTTCCAAGAAAGGTCTCTAGACGTCTGAAGAAATCTGGCCGTCCTGCCCCCGCTGCCGGTCACGTCCAGCACCACCGACTTACCTTCTGGGTCCAGGAAGATGGCCCGTATCGCGAGATCCAAGCCTCTCCGAAAAAGGACGGCAACCCCTCCCCCCGATCCTGGACAGCTGGGAGATGCGTATACATCGTAGCCACCGAAGATCGGTGCGAAGTCCCGTGCCTCGGAGATTCTGGTTTCACTGATGGCCACCACATCTATGTTTAGTGACCTGAGGTCATTGAGCAGGTGACCCTGCTTCCAAGATGACCCCAGGCCACGTGCATTTATACTTCCTATTCTGAGTACAGCCATGTTGGATGAGAAATGGGGCAAATGAGAAAGGGTCACTTACCTTGTTCGTGTGGTGAAGGGACAGTAGAACCGTCCCTTTCGCTGGTCATGGGTGTTTCCAAGAAGATGTCAGTGTATATCCTCTTGGTAACCGTCCCTCTGAAGTCTCCAACTGCGTTGGGGAATTTTTGTTTTAAAGGTTTGTATTGTTCTAATGAGATTTCGATGATGCTTATGTTTGATGAGAGAGTTCTTGGTGTTGGTGTAGTAATTTTTTTCCGTGATATCTGTGTGCTGCTTTATATATTTTATGAGTTCTTTTTTTGCTATGTTTATGGCTGTGTATTTTTTGAGGGTCGGTGATTTTGTTGCCGTTTTCTTCTTGTTGCTGTTTGGTGTGTGTGTCTTGTTGTGTTTGCGTTGTTGGTGTTTGTGGTGGTGTTGCTGCAAGTTTCCTTGCTGCCTTTACCCCTCTTTGTATGCCTTCGCTTTTGGAGGGTGAATCTAAGGTTTTTTTTGTTTTTTGTGGCAGACTGTTTGCCACGTCACTCCCGCCTCAAACTCCATGTCGGATTCTGTGGCGTCTGGGAGGCGTATGTGCTCCACGGATGTTGGTGGTGGTAGTGGAGCCCTCTTCGGCAATGTTGTTGCTGGTGTAGCTATTTCAAATATAGCTAATGGTGTTGGCGCTACTGATGATGCTGCTTTAGTTATCCGTGGCCTTGGTACGGGTGCTACGGACGTTGCCCTCCTACTCACCGTGGAAGGGGCTTCTTCGTTTGTTGCCTGTCCTGCTCTTGGTAGCAGCGGACCAGGTATTGGAAGGAGAGGGGCCCTCTTCGGTGTCTTCTTCGGGCAAAAGGCCCTGAGGTGACCTTTCGACCCACAGAGATAACATTTTGGCCGTCTTCCTTCTACACTTATAGGGAGTTGGAGTCCTTCCTCAAAGTCTATGATATCGGGGATAGCCTCGATACATTCCTGGTCAGTTTGTATAAGCATTTGCATGCCTATACCTGACCAGTTCTCTCTCCCTATTTTTTCTACTTGCAGCATGGTCGCCCTGTTCTCAATTCCAGCAAGGACAGACGTAGCCAGCCAAGGTATGGGCACGTCGGGTGGGACCTGGGTCACTTTGACCCTCACAATTTTCTGCCCGCAGTAGGAGGGCACCAAGACTAACTCCTCACTCTTTAGGGTTTCCAAAGAGTGAGACTTTGCTTCCTGGAGGTGGCGAAAAGTACGTCTACTGTGGCGTACTTTCTGCCTCGGGTGATGTGGGTTTTGCGTGCCCAGACGCACCCCAAGGCCTTTTGGATTTGAGCCTCCGTGGCTCTCTCCACTCGATGTGAGATTTTGCTTACGGTGCGGTAAGTCACCGTTCGTAGCTGCTGGTCCTTGAAAAAATCGGGTGGAGGTTTCAGGGAAACTCTATTTGCGCTTCTTGTCACCATGGCCCTTGCGACTGCCATCTCCTCCTCTGTGACTAACACTGTCTCGATATTTCGGGCGACACCTGCAAAGGAAGTGGTCCCTTTTTCAGCAGCACCACTATTGCTGCCGTTACTGGTCTTACTGGTGGTGCTGAGGTCGCTATTACAGGTATCGGTGTCATTGTTGTTCTTTTCGCTGGTACAGTTGTTGGTGTTGTTTTCGTTGATACTGTTGCTGTTGTTACTGTTATTTTGGCTGTTGTTATTATTGTTGTTTTTGTTGATACTGTTCCTACTATTATTGTTGTTGTGGCTGTTGTTATTGTCATTGTTATTGTCGTTCTCGACCTTACCGCTGTTATTTTTGTTATTGTCGTTCTCAACTTTATCGCTGTTATTTTTGGTGTTGTTGTTGGTGATGTTGTTGGTATTATTGTTGGTGTTGTTTGTGTTAGAAATATTTGTTAATTTTAAATCTGTAACAATCTTTTTTTCCTTTGTAATATTTTCGTTTATATTTACCTCCGCTGGAACGCTGTCTTGTTGACATGCTGATAAAGTCTCCCTCTCTCTGTTTTGTCTGACAGCGCTCTCTCTCTTTTTTGTGTTATCCATGTTGAAATTTTTCAAAAGATTTTTTACACAAATACGAATACGACACCCCGTAAAGGGGTGCCGTATTATTTACTAGTGAACCCCTGTATTAGGTGGGTCACTTCTTCTAAACTTTTATCAAATTTAAAACATGATAAAAGGTCTAGAACGGTTGAAAAAGAGGTAAAACGTTGAAAAAGACTGGAGGCGATAAGAAGCGTGGCTTCATCAACCAATAATAATAATAATAATAATAATAATAATAATAATAATAATAATAATAATGTTTCTTTATTAACCACAAGGGTTTACACAAAGTAGACATTAAGGACAGTACATGATAATACAGGACGGTACAAATGGGCATTTCTGCGTGTAAAAAAAAAAAATAATAATAATAATAATAAGCAACGGAATTCAGGTACCAACAGGTGAGATGATAAAGCAAATTGACACTGAAGAAGGATACAATTACATAGGTGTTCTGGACGCAGATGACATCAAGAACAAAAAAAATAAAATTAAGGAATTGATAAGATCTGAGTACATAGGGAGAGTTAGGAGTGTATTAAAATCACATCTAAATAATAGGAATGTCATAAGTACAGCGAATTCCCGAGCTGTGTCTATTATTAGGTACAGTGCGGGAATTCTGAGATGGAATGTTGCTGAACAAAAAGAAATGGATAGGAAGACTAGGAAGCTATTGACTATCTACAACATGTTCCACAAGAGGAGTGATGTCGATAGACTCTGCTTAAGGAGATCTGAAGGTGGGATATGTAATATCAGCATAGAGGACTGTGTTCAGATGGAGAAAAACAACCTACACAAATACGTGACTGATAGTAAGGAGCCAATGCTCAGAATGTACTGAAGGTGAGGACAATAGACCAGGGGATGGCCAAGGAGGAAATAACAACAAGGAGAAAGAGCAGCCTTTATGAAAAATCCCTTCATAGTACCTTCTTTGAGAAAACTGAATTCAGGGGTCCACAGACATTGAACTGGTTGAAAAGAAGAGACCTCAAAAAGGCTACAGAAGGAATGCTAATGGCTGCGCAAGAGCAGGTCCTCAAAACGAAGTGGTTGAAACACCATATTTACAAGGAGTAGGCGAGCCCACTGTGCAGGATCTATGGATAGAGGGAGGAGACTGTGGCTCACATTGTATCCGAGTGTAAACACCTAGCCCAGACTCACTATAAGGGCTGGAGACATGATGTGATGTGCAGGGTGATCCCCTGGCACCTATGCAAAGTAAACCATTTACCACATTCTGAGATGTGGTATGAGCATAAGCCAGAGTCGGTGACAGAAAACGATCAGGTGAAGGTGCTGTGGGATTTTAGGATATAGACGGACAAGAAACTGAAACACAATATACCTGACCTGGTGGTTTTGGTCAAGGAAAAATATTGTGCCTGATTGTTGATGTGGCCTGCCCATTCGACCCGAGAGTGCAAGAGAAGGAGAGGGAGAAAATTAACCGATACCAGGAATTAAAGTGGGAGGTAAAATGGATTTGGAACGGCCATGAAGTCAAAGTGTTCTCGATAGTCATAGGCGCACTAGGTACTATCTCAAATAATTTCCAAGGATTGTTAAAGAAAATTGGCCCCGCCCCGCTTTTTGGAACACTTCAAAAGGCAGGCTTGCTGGGAACAGCAAGAACCCTCCGATACGTCATCAATATCTGAGACTGCAGGTAGTGGCTTGATATTCATTTCAACAAACATTCCAGTTAACTAACATCAATGACTGAGACTCAAAGAACAATAATAATAATAATAATAATAATAATAATAATAATAATAATAATAAGGGAAGAAGACGCACGAGGTGACGGAGGTCATGAAATCGCTCCCGTAAGTTTTGAATTTTTAACATATTTAAATCATTTGTGAAATAACAACTCTTAGTACAAATGCTACGTAAAGCACCCGGCTTGAGCCCCAAAAAAATTCGGACCCAAAATATATTGTTATAAGGCTCAAATATTCAAATATTCAACTTTGTATTGTACACTGTATATCCAAAAAAAAAAAATGGCTATAAATGGAAGAAGAAGAACCCCCCCCCCCTCCTCTCCTCTGGCTACACTATATAGGACAGCTAAACTCACCAACACCAGAAACTAGATACACCACCCACCCCATCATCTGTGTACACTAAACACAACAGCATTTTCACCTTCACGGCCACCGCTCACTACGGCCATCATTACCACCACTATCCCATCACCGCCGCCACCACCCCTTGACTCCTTCACTGCTGCTGCCACCGCTACAGCACCATCACTACAGTAATACGGCTCAAATATTCAAATATTCAACTTTGTATTGTACACTGTATATCCAAAAAAAATAAAATGGCTATAAATGGAAGAAGAAGAACCCCCCCCCCCCATCCTCTCCTCTGGCTACACTATATAGGACAGCGAAACTCACCAACACCAGAAACTAGATACACCACCCACCCCATCATCTGTGTACACTAAACACAACAGCATTTTCACCTTCACCGCCACCGCTCACTACGGCCATCATTACCACCACTATCCCATCACCGCCGCCACCACCCCTTGACTCCTTCACTGCTGCTGCCACCGCTACAGCACCATCACTACAGTAATACGGCTCAAATATTCAAATATTCAACTTTGTATTGTACACTGTATATCCAAAAAAAATAAAATGGCTATAAATGGAAGAAGAAGACCCCCCCCCCATCCTCTCCTCTGGCTACACTATATAGGACAGCGAAACTCACCAACACCAGAAACTAGATACACCACCCACCCCATCATCTGTGTACACTAAACACAACAGCATTTTCACCTTCACCGCCACCGCTCACTACGGCCATCATTACCACCACTATCCCATCACCGCCGCCACCACCCCTTGACTCCTTCACTGCTGCTGCCACCGCTACAGCACCATCACTACAGTAATACGGTCGCATCACCGCCACCACTGCCTCGGTATCGACATCACCACCACCACTGTCTCAGTATCACCAACGCCGCCAGTCTCTGCTGGCTGCCACTTCCACATTATAGAATTCCTACTACTAACAAAGAGGAAGGCATCAAAATATATAGATAGACTCAAAAGAAAAAAGAAAAAACAAACAACAAAAGCAGCACAGCAACAACAGCAAAAAACGAGAAAAACAAAAACAAAAAAAGACACCCCCAAAACGTAAAGAAAATAAGAATGAAGAGAGAAGCAGGCGGACGGACAGAGAAGAGGGGGGAAAAAGTAAAACTTAAAAAACAAAAACTAAGTCAGACATTCGAATACTACATTACAATGAAACTTATGCTTATTCATTTTTGGGGCCCTTTCTGCCCGTGTGTTTGTTTGTTTATGTGTGTCCGTATACAGCGTGGTGATAATGCCACACAAGGGCCAAGTGGGATGGCGGATCCACAGATGGCTATGTAAACATACATTCGCCAATCCTCGATAAGAGTGTTTAAATATCGAACATAAACAGTTCGAATAACGGTGAAATGGAGACTAGAACGTCATGTGACAGACTCTCACCCAACAGGTGCCCCCTGGCTCAGCAGCAGGAGCCTGACTGTCAACCAAATACTGCTGATGTTGGAGGAAGAAGAAGAAGGAAAGGGGCCAGAACCAACTGGACGAAAGAATTGAATAGAACTGTTATGCAATGCTACCTGAAAAGTAACCCCAAGGAGAGGGGCTACAGGAGACGGATGCATAACATCTGGAACGAGATTGGTTTATTTAAATTAGATGAACAAAAATTGGCCGGGCAGGCTCGGGTAATAAGAACTAATGGGTGGATAAGCGAGCTGGAACTGGAGGAACTGAGCAGAGAGAATGGCTTGGAGATGGCGGGTGTAGTATGCCAGACAAGCGAGCCGGCGGGAAATGAAGGTGAGGAGGTCCTGAGAACGGAGGAACCACCCGAAGCAGACAATGATCTGAATACTGAGATAAATAATACCTGGAACAGAGATACGGCCACTGAGGAGATGAATGCTGACGGGCTAGGACAAGATTCGGTTGACATCCTAAATTTAGTGGTAGATGAGTTGAACAATGATAGTGGGAGACCTATGAACCTAAGATTTGTAGACAGGAAAAAGTTAAAAGAAACAACAGCTAAGGTAAACAAAGTCATCCCATACCTTGAGGCGAGGAGTCTTCACCAGTGCAACAATATCCTCAAAGCAACAGCAAATACGGTGAGGAAACTACTTGGTATAAAAGCGAGAGGAAACAACAGACAAGAAAGAGCAGAGCCGTGGTGGAAGAAGCGACTGAGTGGGCAAATCGAGGAAATGAGAAATGACATAGGAAAGCTTGAGTCACTACTGAATGGGACACTAAAAAACATAGGCACTAAAAATAGACTGGAAATAAAATACAAAACTAGGAGTAAAAAGCTAAATATTATCATAGAGGAATTGAAGCAACGCATTGTAGCAAAGAGTGCCAAAATCAGGCGATACGAGAACAGAGTCAGTCAGTATAAACAGAACCGCATGTTCGACAACAACCAGAAGATGCTGTTTGGACAGCTTGAGGGGAAAGAAAGAGGCAACGACTTGATCCCTGGGGCGGAACAAGCTAAAACATTCTGGAGAGGAATATGGGAGCAGGATGTTAGACACAATGCCCAGGCAGGGTGGATTGAGACAGTACAGAGGGAGATCGGTGAGCAGGCACAGCAACAGACTGATTTGAGTATCACAGTTGAAACTCTTAAGGGGCAAGCCAAAAAACTAACCAACTGGAAATCACCAGGCCCAGATGGTGTGCAGGGGTATTGGATTAAACATTTAACATCCCTCCACCCGAAGCTGACGGCCATGTTCAATGACTGCTTGGTGTCGGGTGAGGTGCCAGAGTGGTTGACAAAAGGTACCACAGTTCTGATAATGAAAGACCGAATCAAGGGTAATGATGTTACCAACTATAGACCTATCACATGTCTGCCCGTAATGTGGAAACTGTTGACGAGCATTGTGTCTGAGGAAATCTACCATCACCTCCACACAAACAACTTGTTGCCGGACGAACAGAAAGGATGCCGAAAGAAGTCACGTGGTACAAAGGACCAGTTGCTTATTGATAAGATGGTAATGGGGAATTGCAGGAGGAGACACACTGATCTTGCCATGGGATGGATAGACTACAGAAAGGCATTTGACATGGTGCCTCATTCCTGGATCACCAAAAGCCTGGAGATCTTCAGGGTGGCAGATAACATCAGACAGTTGCTGGGCAGGAGTATGGGGTCCTGGGAGACAGAGTTGACATCAACTGGAGTATCCTTGGGAAGCGTGAAGATCAAGAGAGGTATCTTCCAGGGAGATAGCCTGTCCCCTCTGTTGTTTGTCCTTGCCCTGATGCCCTTGACCATTATGCTGCGTAAAGTGAGAGCAGGATACAAGTTGGGAAGGGGAGAGCTTACCATCAATCACCTCCTCTTCATGGACGATCTTAAGCTCTTCGGGAAAAGTGAGAAGGAGTTGGATGTGCTTGTTGACACTGTCCGTATTTTCAGCAGTGATATATGTATGCAGTTTGGTATTGGTAAATGTGGAGTCATTGTGATGAGGAGGGTAGGTTGAGCAGAAGTAACGGGATCCAGATACCAACAGGTGAGATGATAAAGGAAATTGACTCTGAGGAAGGATACAAGTATTTGGGCGTTCTGGAGGCTGACGGCATAAAGAACCAAAAAATGAAGGAATTGTTAAGAACTGAATACATTCGGAGAGTAAGGAGCGTATTGAAGTCACATCTGAACAGCAGAAATGCCATAAGCGCAGTAAATTCCCGAGCTGTGTCTATTATTAGGTACAGTGCGGGAATTCTGAGATGGAATGTTGCTGAACAAAAAGAAATGGATAGGAAGACTAGGAAGCTATTGACTATCTACAACATGTTCCACAAGAGGAGTGATGTCGATAGACTCTACCTAAGGAGATCTGAGGGTGGAAGAGGTCTTATCAGCATAGAGGACTGTGTTCAGATGGAGAAAAACAACCTATACAAATACGTGACCTATAGTAAGGAGCCAATGCTCAGAGCTGTACTGAAGGAGGGGACAGTAGGCCAGGGGATATCCAAGGAGGAAATAACATCAAGGAGGAAGAGCAGCCTTAAGGGAAAATCCCTTCATAGTACCTTCTTTGAGAAAACTGAATTTAGAGATCCACAGACATGGAACTGGTTGAGAAGAGGAGACCTCAAAAAGGCTACAGAAGGAATGCTAATGGCTGCGCAGGAGCAGGCCCTCAAAACGAAGTGGTTGAAGCACCATATCTACAAGGAGGAGGCTAGCCCACTGTGCAGGATCTGTGGAGAGAGAGAGGAGACTGTGGCTCACATTGTGTCCGAGTGTAAACACCTAGCCCAGACCCACTATAAGGGCTGGAGACACGATGTGATGGGCAGGGTGATCCACTGGCACCTGTGCAAAGTAAACAATCTACCACATTCTGAGAAATGGTATGAGCATAGGCCAGAGGCGGTGATGGAGAACAGTCAGGTGAAGGTGCTGTGGGATTTTAGGATACAGACGGACAAAAAACTGGAACACAATAGACCTGACCTGGTGGTTGTGGACAAAGAAAAAAGATCGTGCCTGATTGTGGATGTGGCCTGCCCATTCGACACGAGAGTGCAAGAGAAGGAGAGGGAGAAAATTAACCGATACCAGGACCTAAAGTGGGAGGTGAAAAGGATTTGGAACTGCCATGAAGTCAAAGTGATCCCGATTGTCATAGGCGCACTGGGGACTATCTCCAAAGGTTTCCAGGGATGGTTAAAGAACATCGGCCCCTTCACGCTTTTTGGAACGCTTCAAAAGGCATGCTTGCTTGGAACGGCAAGAACCCTCCGATACGTCCTGAATATCTGAGGCTGCAGGTAGTGGCTTGATATTCAATCCAACGGACTTTCCAGTTAACCAACATCAATGACTGAGATTCAAGGAATAATAATAATAATAATAATAATAATAACCACCTCCCATACTTGAAAAAGATCACATCTCAATCTTGTGGAACTTTAGCATCCAAACAGACCGAAAAATAGATGCAAATAGACCTGATATAATACTGAAGGACTTTTAAAAAAGGCTATGCCTGCTAATTGATATGTCCGTTCCAATAGACAAGAATCTATGTATAAAAACATTTGAAAAATGAGCAAGTATAAGGACCTGGAGATAGAAATTGATAAAAAAGGTGGAAATTGAGAACTAAAACAATACCAGTGGCTGTAGGCGCTCTATAATGATACCTAAGGTGTCTAATGATTACTTATCGCAAATCCGAAGAAATCCGCCTATAGGAGAAATACAAAAGATAGTACTAATGGGAACTGCCCATATACTAAGGAAGATTCTGTCAATACAAGTACATCACAGGTCTAAACACCTAAAATACATGTGTGTGTATGTATGTTCTTTCTTGAACATGGCGGACCTTGTTGTCTCTTGATGTCACTGGTTGTGACTTGGTGATAACTCGTATGAACATAAAGCAAGATAAATGCAACTGTAATAATAATAATAATAATAATAATAATAATAATAATAATAATAATAATAATAATACTGGAAGAGGACGCACGAGGTGGCGGAGGTCATGAAATCGCTCCCGTAAGTTTTGAATTTTTAACATATTTAAATCATTTGTGAAATAACAACTCTTAGTACAAATGCTACGTAAAGCACCCGGCTTGAGCCCCAAAAAATTCGGACCCAAAATATATTGTTATAAGGCTCAAATATTCAAATATTCAACTTTGTATTGTACACTGTATATCCAAAAAAGAAAATGGCTATAAATGGAAGAATAACCCCCCCCCCCTCTCCTCTGTCTACACTATATAGAACAGCCAAACTCACCAACACCAGAAACTAGATACACTATATAAAACAGCCAAACTCACCAACACCAGAAACTAGATACACCACCCACCTCATCACCTGTGTACACTAAACACAACAGCCAGATAACGGCAATTTCACCACCACCGCTCACTACTGCCATCATTACCACCACTATCCCATCACCGCCGCCACCACTCTTCACTCCTTCACTGACCACCACTGCCTCGGTATCGACATCCCCACCACCACTGTCTCAGTATCGCTACCGCCGCCAGTTACCCACCTCACTTAGATGGCTGCTGCCACCACATTATAGAATTCCTACTACTAAAAAAGAGGAAGGCATCAAAATATATAGATAGACTCAAAAGAAAAAAGAAAAAACAAACAACAAAACCAAAGCAGCACAGCAACAACATCAACAAACGAGAAAAACAAACAGAGAAAAACAAAAACAAAAAAAACAAAAAACGTAAAGAAAATAAGAATGAAGAGAGAAGCAGGTGGACGGACAGAGAAGAGGGGGGAAAAACTAAAACTAAAAAAACAAAAACTAAGTCAGACATTCGAACACTACATTACAATGAAACTTATGCTTATTCATTTTTGGGGCCCTTTCTGCCTGTGTGTTTGTTTGTTTATGTGTGTTCGTATATAGCGTGGTGATAATGCCACACAAGGGCCAAGTGGAACGGCGAATCCACAGATGGCTATGTAACCATACATTCGCCAATCCTCGATAAGAGTGTTTAAATATCGAACATAAACAGTTCGAATAACGGTGAAATGGAGAATAGAACGTCATGTGACAGACTCTCACCCAACAGGTGCCCCCTGGCTCAGCAGCAGGAACCTGACTGTCAACCAAATACTGCTGATGTTGGAGGAAGAAGAAGAAGGAAAGGGGCCAGAACCAACTGGACGAAAGAATTGAATAGAACTGTTATGCAATGTTACCTGAAAAGTAACCCCAAGGAGAGGGGCTACAGGAGACGGATGCATAACATCTGGAACGAGATTGGTCTATTTAAATTAGATGAACAAAAATTGGCCGGGCAGGCTCGGGTAATAAGAACTAATGGGTGGATAAGCGAGCTGGAACTGGAGGAACTGAGCAGAGAGAATGGCTTGGAGATGGCGGGTGTAGTATGCCAGACAAGCGAGCCAGTAGGAAATGAAGGTGAAGAGGTCCTGAGAACGGAGGAACCACCCGAAGCAGACAATGATCTGAATACTGAGATAAATAATACCTGGAACAGAGATACGGCCACTGAGGAGATAAATGCTGACGGGCTAGGACAAGATTCGGTTGACATCCTAAATTTAGTGGTAGATGAATTGAACAATGATAGTGGGAGACCTATGAACCTAAGATTTGTAGACAGGAAAAAGTTAAAAGTAACAACAGCTAAGGTAAACAAAGTCATCCCATACCTTGAGGCGAGGAGCCTTCACCAGTGCAACAATATCCTCAAAGCAACAGCAAATACGGTGAGGAAACTACTTGGTATAAAAGCGAGAGGAAACAATAGACAAGAAAGAACAGAGCCGTGGTGGAAGAAACGACTGAGTGGTCAAATCGGGGAAATGAGAAATGACATAGGAAAGCTTGAGTCACTACTGAATGGGACACTAAAAAACATAGGCACTAAAAATAGACTGGAAATAAAGTACAAAACTAGGAGGAAAAAGCTAAATATTATCATAGAGGAACTGAAGCAACGCATTGTAGCAAAGAGTGCAAAAATCAGGCGATACGAGAACAGAGTCAGTCAGTATAAACAGAACCGCATGTTCGACAACAACCAGAAGATGCTGTTTGGACAGCTTGAGGGGAAAGAAAGAAGCAACGACTTGATCCCTGGGGCGGAGCAAACTAAAACATTCTGGAGAGGAATATGGGAGCAGGATGTTAGACATAATGTCCAGGCAGGGTGGATTGAGACAGTGCAGAGGGAGTTCGGTGAGCAGGCACACCAACAAACTGATTTGAGTATCACAGTTGAAACTCTTAAGGGGCAGGCCAAAAAACTAACCAACTGGAAATCAGCAGGCCCAGATGGTGTGCAGGGGTATTGGATTAAACATTTAACATCCCTCCACCCGAAGCTGACGGCCATGTTCAATGACTGCTTGGTGTCGAGTGAGGTGCCAGAGTGGTTGACAAAAGGTACCACAGTTATGATAATGAAAGACCGAATGAAGGGTAATGATGTTACCAACTATAGACCTATCACATGTCTGTCCGTAATGTGGAAACTGTTGACGAGCATTGTATCTTAGGAAATCTACCATCACCTCCACACAAACAACTTGTTACCGGACGAACAGAAAGGATGCCGAAAGAAGTCACGTGGTACAAAGGACCAGTTACTTATTGATAAGATGGTAATGGGGAATTGCAGGAGGAGACACACTGATCTTGCCATGGGATGGATAGACTTCAGAAAGGCATTTGACATGGTGCCTCATTCTTGGATCACCAAATGCCTGGAGATCTTCAGGGTGGCAGATAACATCAGACAGTTGCTGGGCAGGAGTATGGGGTCCTGGGAGACAGAGTTGACATCAACTGGAGTATCCTTGGGAAGCGTGAAGATCAAGAGAAGTATCTTCCAGGGAGTTAGCCTGTCCCCTCTGTTGTTTGTCCTTGCCCTGATGCCCTTGACCATTATGCTGCGAAAAGTGAGAGCAGGATACAAGTTGGGAAAGGGAGAGCTTACAATCAATCACCTCCTCTTCATGGACGATCTTAAACTCTTCGGGAAAAGTGAGAAGGAGTTGGATGTGCTTGTTGACACTGTCCGTATTTTCAGCAGTGATATATGTATGCAGTTTGGTATTAGTAAATGTGGAGTCATTGTGATGAGGAGGGGTACGTTGAGCAGAAGTAACGGGATGCAGATATCAACAGGTGAGATGATAAAGGAAATTGACTCTGAGGAAGGATACAAGTATTTGGGCGTTCTGGAGGCTGATGGCATAAAGAACAAAAAAATGAAGGAATTGTTAAGAATTGAATACATTCGGAGAGTTAGGAGCGTATTGATGTCACATCTGAACAGCAGAAATGCCATAAGCGCAGTAAATTCCCGAGCTGTGTCTATTATTAGGTACAGTGCGGGAATTCTGAGATGGAATGTTGCTGAACAAAAAGAAATGGATAGGAAGACTAGGAAGCTATTGACTATCTACATGTTCCACAAGAGGAGTGATGTCGATAGATTCTACCTAAGGAGATCTGAGGGTGGAAGAGGTCTTATCAGCATAGAGGACTGTGTTCGGATGGAGAAAAACAACCTATACAAATACGTGACCTATAGTAAGGAGCCAATGCTCAGAACTGTACTGAAGGAGGGGACAGTAGGCCAGGGGATGTCCAAGGAGGAAATAACATTAAGGAGGAAGAGCAGCCTTAAGGGAAAATCCCTTCGTAGTACCTTCTTTGAGAAAACTGAATTTAGAGATCCACAGACATGTAACTGGTGTAGAAGAGGAGACCTCAAAAAGGCTACAGAAGGAATGCTAATGGCTGCGCAGGAGCAGGCCCTCAAAACGAAGTGGTTGAAGCACCATATTTACAAGGAGGAGGCTAGCCCACTGTGCAGGATCTGTGGAGAGAGAGAGGAGATTGTGGCTCACATTGTGTCCGAGTGTAAACACCTAGCCCAGATCCACTATAAGGGCTGGAGACACGATGTGATGGGCAGGGTGATCCACTGGCACCTGTGCAAAGTAAACAATTTACCACATTCTGAGAAATGGTATGAGCATAGGCCAGAGGCGGTGATGGAGAACAATCAGGTGAATGTGCTGTGGGATTTTAGGATACAGACGGACAAAAAACTGGAACACAATAGACCTGACCTGGTGGTTGTGGACAAAGAAAAAAGATCGTGTCTGATTGTGGATGTGGCCTGCCCTTTCGACACGAGTGTGCAAGAGAAGGAGAGGGAGAAAATTAACCGATACCAGAACCTAAAGTGGGAGGTGAAAAGGATTTGGAACTGCCATGAAGTCAAAGTGATCCCGATTGTCATAGGCGCACTGGGGACTATCTCCAAAAGTTTCCAGGGATGGTTAAAGAAAATCGGTCCCTTCACGCTTTTTGGAACGCTTCAAAAGGCATGCTTGCTGGGAACAGCAAGAACCCTCCGATACGTCCTGAATATCTGAGGCTGCAGGTAGTGGCTTGATATTCATTCCAACGGACTTTCCAGTTAACCAACATCAATGACTGAGATTCAAGGAATAACAACAATAATAATAATAATAATAATATAAAGCCTGGAGACATGATGTGATGGGCAGTGTGATCAACTGGTACCTATGCAAAGTAAACTATTTACCTCATTCTGAGAAGTGATATGAACATAAGCCAGAGACGGTGACAGAAAACGATCAGGTGAAGGTGCTGTGGGATTTTAGGATACAGACGGACAAGAAACTGAAACATAATAGACCTGACCTGGTGGTTTTGGACAAGGAAAAATATTGTGCCTGATTGTTGATGGGAAGAAGACGCACGTGGTGGTAGAAGGTCATGAAATCGCTCCCGTAAGTTTTTGATTTTTAACATATTTAAATCAATCGTGAAATAACAATTCTTAGTACAAATGATGCATAAAACACCGAATCAAGTCCCATAAAATTTCGGATCCATATTAGATTGTTATATCGCTCAAATATTCAATTTTGTATTATATATTTTGTATTCAAAAAAGAAAATGGTTATAAATGGAAGAAAACACCCTCTGTCTACACTATATAGAACAGCCAAATAACAGCAATTTCACCAACACCAGAAACTTGATACACCGCTATCACACTAAATATAACAGCCAGATAACGGCAATTTCACCACCACCACCACCAATCCCAGCATCATAATAATAATTACTATTAATATTGTCTCAAGTTTTAACAAAATGTTTAATTCCAATTTTACGGGAATATGTCAACACAATATATATTAAACATACGCGACACAAACTCATAGATACTACATATCACAAAACTCAGTAACGACAACGCCACCGCCGGCACCACTCCATCCATGATTGCTACCACTATCCTATCACCGCCGCCACCACTCCTACATTGCTACCACCACTATTCCCCTGTTAACTTAAGAAAGGGGAAGGTGGCGGTATCATTAGAAAGGGAGAGGCTAGCAAAAGATATAAATAGATTGGCTTAGTGACCTGGCCACCGGCCAAACGTCAACAATCATCAACAACTATGGCACTGCTGGCTCCTCCCTTCCTCACCAACAATATAAAATGCCCCAGCACCACCACCGACATAGCCAACAACAATAACAGGCAACTTCAGCAAAAAGTATATTATATTGTTGTAATGCACTGGGTGATTGCTGGCCTTGTGCCTGGAGTGGAGACAATTATTAATAATTTCATTCTTAAGCCACGCAATGCTTACATTAAGGAACCACTCATGATAATAACAATTAAAAAAAAGCAACAACAAAAATAAAACCCCGTGACCAAGAAATACCGGGATGGCGGCCGGCGGGGAATAGACATGTTTCTAGGGGAGAACGACCCCTCTAGTCTTGGTTGACACTCGTTCTAGAAGTGGTAACACGAAATGATTACCCCTTGGCGGATAAGGATAAAACGCGACAAAATAAAGTAAATGTCTAATGATAAAATCTCATACCGGATCGGCCGTCACCCGGTTCAAAAAGGGCCGCGTCCCTCAGAGGGGAACCAGACTGGGGTCGAAAAATCAGCTAATGGTTCAAACCTTCCCATCACTTCGGAGCTGGAGACCTGCCATAACCGGAATACTCCTACTGTTGGCCCTCCATGCTCACCACCAAGAAATCCAAAGAAAAAGAAAGAAAAATGGTCAAGGGAAGATAATAAAGAAGTCCTTGAGGATTTCTACACTGCCATGTACTACCCATCAAATACATCGAATACAGAAGAAACATATATCAACTGGAAAAAGAAACATCCCGAAAACAGAGGCTATATTGACAGTAACAAACTAGCCAATATACGAAGAAATATTGTAAGAAAAAAAGTTACTAACTGATATAGAAATTGATCAGATCAAGCTATTAGCACAAAGTCAGCGAAGGGAAAATGAAACATATGTCAGTGAAAACGAGGTAAATTGTAACACTTCGAATCCCAGGTTTGGGGCGGAATCACTGGCAACAGAACAAATTAAAGAAAGGATCGAACAAGTGGAGGGAGTGCATGCTCAGGATGAAACTTCAAATGAAAATAATGAGATCGTAAATGATAAAGAAATGAATAAGAATGAACTTGCCAACTTGAAGGATGAAATTATGATCGAATGGATGAAAATGAAAGAATCTGACATGGGGGCAACGAGACACCCTCCCTAAGATCCAGAACTCCAAACAGAACCAAAAGATAATACACAAGACTAACATAATTCTCAAAAACATTATCATCACAAACAAGCTAAACATTACTGATTTAAATCATCTCTATTATGCACCGGCTAAAGTCACCACTCACTTATGTGGACTGAAGATGAAAAAACAAAGGAATTCCCACAAGAAATCTACTTGGCAAGAGAACATCAATCGCCAAATAAACCTTCTCCGATCTGATATAGAAATATTAACAAACTATAAAGTAGGTGAACATGTTATACAAACTAAACTTAGAAAATTGAAAAGAAAGTACAGTATAAAATCAACAAGTGACATAGACATGCTGATAGAAATAATCAAGCAAAAAGTGTCGGCCAAAGCTACTCGTATAAGGCGCTTTGAAAAACGATCTAGATTCTATAAGGACAATAATATGTTCAAAAACAACCAAAGAAACTTCTACAGAAAAATTGGTAAGTCAACAATAACTGCTAAATCAATACCACCCAAGGAGGAAGTGCAATAATTCTGAGAAAAGATCTGGGCCGAAGGAAAAGTTCATAACATACATGCCCCATGGATAGACAGACAAATGAAAGATACAGCTCACCTTGAGGAACAAATATGGGAAAATATAACAGTTGAACAGTTGCGCTTGGCTCTAAGAAAAACCAGCAAATGGAAATCCCCAGGAAAAGACAAAATACAAAACTTTTGGATAAATGCCTTCACAGAGTCTCATGAGCTGTTAGCCCAACTTTACAATGAAATAGTTAAGGAGCCAGAAAAGATACCATCATGGCTAGTTAACGGCATTACATTCCTGCTTCCGAAGGATGATAATCCCAAAAATTACAGACCGATAACTTGCTTGACCACAATGTATAAAATTTTAACATCAGTCCTAACTGAATACACATTTGACCACCTGATAACAAATGACCTATTTCCCCTTGAGCAGAAAGGGTGTAAACGAGGCTCATATGGCTGTAAGGTTCAGCTTTTGGTTAACAAAATGATACTGGAAGATTGTCATAATAGACACAAAAATCTATCGATTGCTTGGATAGATTATAAAAAAGCATTCGATAGTTTGCCACACAGTTGGATTGAAAAGTGTTTAGAGATTTTCAAATTATCCCCCGTTGTCAGGAGGTTTTGTCATTCAGTATGAAGACATGGAAAACGACACTCCTTTTGAATAGTGAAACAAAATCACTGGAAGCTGGAGAAGTTAATATTAATTGTGGAATTTTTCAGGGTGACTCTTTATCACCGCTTTTATTCTGCATCGCACTTATACCATTAAGTAAAATGCTCAATGAAACAAAACATGGATATAAAGTCTATGACAAAACCATTAATCACTTGTTCTACATGGATGACCTGAAACTATTTGCAAAAAATGATGAACAATTGCAAGGGTTATTATCCACTGTGGTGCAGTTCAGTGATTACATTAAAATGGTGTTTGGACTAGATAAATGCGCCAAAGCAACGTTCACACTTGGAAAGCTGCTGAAGAGTTCAGACATTAATCTTGATCGGGGGAACGTGATAAGAGAACTTGATCACGAAAAAACATACAAATATCTAGGTGTTTGTGAAGGAGACGGAATCAAGCACTCGACAATGATGGAAAGGATAAGGAAGGAATGTTACCGCAGAGTAAGAGCAATCTTAAGAACGGAATTTAATGCAAGGAATAGGATCGATGCCATAAACACGCTTGCCATACCAGTAGTAACCTACAGTCATGTCATCAACTGGTCAAGCACAGAGATCTCTAGGCTCGACACAAAAATTCGAAAATTCTTAACCATGCACAGAATGCATCACCCTAAGGCAGATATAGATAGAATATATCTCTCTAGGAAAGAAGGAGGACGTGGGTTAATCCAGTTAGACATTGCGTTGAAAACTGCAACAATTGGATTATCTACATATCTAAGGGAATCACATGATTGGATGATCAAACTCGTTTTGAAACACGACAGCACCAAAAGATCATATTCCATTACAAAAGATGCACAAAGATACAGTAATGGACTACACATTTCAGAAGTCCCATTTACTGCTGAAATGGAAAACACAGAAAAAGCAAAGCAGGTAAAAGTAACTGCAAAGAAAGAACTGCTACAGAAACTGGCTAAGAAAGGGCAAGAAAAGCCTCTGTATGGAAAATACCCAGAGCGAGCTAACAATCCTGATGTTGACAAAACATTAACCCATCAGAGGTTGGCATCCTCTGGACTGAAATCTGAGACTGAATGACTGATTATATCAGCACAAGATCAGTGTCTGCCAACAAAAAATTACCAAGCCAACATAATAAAAAATGGATGCAGCCCATTATGCCGTGTATGTAAAAAACAACCAGAGACCATTGACCATATAATTTAAATGTGCAGTCCTATAGCTCCAACCGAAGACCTAAACAGGCATGACAGAGCTGCACAATACATACATTGGATAATGTGTAAGTATTTTGACCTGCCCCATCAAAAGAATTGGTGGGAGCATCAACCACCACCCATACTTGAAAAAGATCACATCTCAATCTTGTGGAACTTTAGCATCCAAACAGACCGAAAAATAGATGCAAATAGACCTGATATAATATTGAAGGACTTTAAAAAGAGGGTATGCTTGCTAATTGATATGTCTGTTCCAATAGACAAGAATGTATCTATAAAAACATTTGAAAAATTGAGCAAGTATAACGACCTGGAGATAGAAATTGGAAAAATGTGGAAATTGAGAACTAAAACAATACCAGTGGTTGTAGGCGCTCTTGGAATGATACCTAAGGTGTCTAATGATTACTTATCGCAAATCCCAGGAAACCCGCGTATAGGAGAAATACAGAAGATAGTACTAATGGGAACTGCCCATATACTAAGGAAGATTCTGTCAATATAAGTACATCACAAGTCTAAACACTAAAGATTCACGTGTGAGTATGTATGCTCCTTCTTGAACATGGCGGACCTTGTTGTCTCTTGAGGTCACTGGTTGTGACTTGGTGATAACTCGTATGAACATAAAGCAAGATAAATCCAACTGTAATAATAATAATAATAATAATAATAATAATAATAATAATAATAATAATAATAATAATAATCATAAAGGGGCGTAAATCTAAGCTGCAAAGCATGGCGGCCGACCCTCTACCGATACTGCCAATCCACCGACCTATAATAATTGTTTCTACTTTAGGCACAAAGCCAGCAATTTCCCAGTGCATTACTGGTACTTTATTTTATCTAATAACTGTTTCTACTTTTGGCACAAGGCCAGCAATTATCGCAGTGTATTACTGGTACTTTATTTTATAGACCCCGTAAGGATGAAAGGCAAAGTTAACCTCGGCTATAATAATAATAATAACTAACAGAATCGCCCGGCGATGCTCCGGATTTTAAACATAGATTGGCATGTCTATCCCTGCTTTCTGAATCAGTTTCAGTTTCGTCTTATGATACACACCAATTGATACTGAAGTCCTAATAAAAAGTGAATTCGCGTTGGGTGAATAGGCAAAATAATTTTTCATTAAGATTTTTCAAAAGCATGTAACTGCGTTCCCTCTCTTGTTTGTTGTTGTTTTTGCTGCTGTCGAGCCTCGTGAAATAAATACGTTTGTTTATATTTTGTT
>OZ024742.1:280805952-280880952 GCA_964016885.1 Eledone cirrhosa | reverse complement strand
ATATACATATGTGTGTGTGTACGCCTATGTATATGTATATGTATATATATATATATATATATATAGAGGATAACAAGATATCGTTATATTCTCCACTTTTTCAATTATATATATATATAACATAACAAATTCAGATATTAGAGAAGAGTTCTTAAATCATTTAATGCTTTAGTTCATTCAAAATGCCAATGCTATATATATATATATATATATATATATATATATATATATATATCGAGAAGGTCTGCGTAGCAAAAAGCCCTCTCTTGCAATTACAAGTATTCCAGCCATTAACTCCTTTCACTATACGGTAGCAAGTCCACATCAATGTCATGACTTCTGGGTGCATTGCTGCTAAAATATTTTAGCTACGTGGACATTGGAGATCTCTTATGTATTTAATTTAAATCCCGTGGGAATTCTATTCCTCTTCGACAGTTTCGGCTGGAACCTCTCAGCGTTGCTTCCACTTTCTTGTATTCTGCTAGAAAAATAACAATAGTAGTCATAGTCGCGGCGAAACAGTAACAGTGTCATCATCGTTGTCACCATCACTACCATGACTCACTTTAGTTACTTATCTGAGGTGCGTATTTACACTCTAGTTTATATTTTTAATTATCGTATGTCTACCCTGCTTTTCATAGGTTATAGATTCCATACACTGGTGGGTTTCTCCTTGTTTTATTGATGGTGCACCATCTCTCTCTAGTGTGTTACCTTTTCAACATATTGTATTTTAAAGAGCTCAGGATTCCGTCTCCTTTGAGCACATTATTGACAGGGAATAGCGAGAGTCTATGGGTCCCTTAATTTATCGTGATGTATATTTATATATATATATATATATATATATATATATATATATATATATATATATATATATATATATATATAATAACAATATAAAAATATACATCTATATACAGTATATATATATATATATATATATATATATATAAAATAACAATATAAAAATATACATCTATATACAGTATATATATATATATATATATATATATATATATATATATATATATATATATATATATATATATACATATATATATATATATATATATATATATATATATATATATATATATATATATACATATATATATATATATATACATATATATATAAATCTGTATTCTAATGTTACTAAGTAGTCGCATTGGATGGAGTCAACCGACGTCGGAGATTGCTCAACGTATAATAAAGTGTGTTTTAAAATCCGGAGAAAATATGAAGAAGAAGTTTATGAAACGGAAATGCGGGTATAAAGAATTTATTAGGTAACAATTGTTTCTATAGTGTATGGGTTACCTATACCTCGCTATTTGTATAATATAAAAATATTATCATTAATCGTAGGTACACCGTAAGAAAACACACCATGTCGTCAGACCTTTGTGGTAGAATGATATGAAAATATTTTATACACTAGATATAAGAGAAAGAAGGAGGTAGGAAGGGAAGAGGAAGAGGGAAGCGAGTAAGGGGGAGGGAGTCTTAGGATTTAAGACTGTCAGAGTAGTAGAGATTGTAAGGAGAAAATGTTTTGGCACCAGTTAGCTTAATGAGGCGTGTTAGGGTTGGCGGGGGAAGTAAATTCTTCTAGTGGTGTTGTTTGGACAAAATTTAGTTAAAGGGGTCAAAGTAGTACAGAATTACAGACAAGTTATTGGGGCGATTATAGTAGCAGGTTATTTCTAAAGGGGTCCAAAAAACAGTGTTTAGTACTATTATTACAGAAATCCGTATCGTGTGTATAAACATATAAAACAGAAATTTGCAAACGGTGGTGTGAAAGGTAACATTACATGCATTTAAAAAAAGAAAAAGTCGTTTTCAAACGATGGTTACAGTAAAGTGAACGTTCAATTTTGCTGTTCAAAAGTTTGTTTTCTGACGTTAAAATGCAGTATATCTCCATATTGCATAATTTACAGAATCGATGATTTTAGCATTAATGCAGGCGCCAGCAATAATTTGCCAATCAAGGGAGAATGCTTGATTGTTCCTCCGAAGCTGCAAGGCTTTATCTGCGAGGGTTGTTACGGAGCGCATTTTCTCATGACTGATCGAAGATCGATGTTGGTATAGGCGAGCTTTGAAGATTTTGCGCTACATCCGACGTAATACCATTTGTTGGTTCAGGAATTTATTGTATCATCGACATATATATAGCAGTAAATAAAGGATTGTGAGTGCATGCAATTGACTTATGTTTCGTCACTATAGATAGATATATATATACATATATATATATATATATATATATATATATATATATATATATATATATATATATATATATATATATACATATATATATATATATATATATATATATATATATATATATATATATATATATATACATATATATATATATATATATTTATTAAAATAACAGATTAAAGTTTAAGCAAAGAATCGCTGCTTTCACCCTTAACGAGATCTTCTGAGTTTCAGAAGATCCCGTTAATGTTGAAAGCAGCGATTCTTTGCTTAAACTTTAATCTGTTATTTTAATAAATATTTGCTCTACGGTTCTTATGTATTAGATATATATTTATCCTTATCGACCCCTCTTTGGATTTTGGTCTTCAAATTTATTATTATTACTATATATATATATATATATATATATATAATGAAAAATTGAACAGGGACAGAACAGAGAGGCAGTACAATAAATGTTTATTAAATTCACGCTCAGGAGCGTGGGGGGTAGGTGGACGACGACGTTTCGGGCATAGGCCCTTCTTCAGGTGTGAAGTGTGTGGGAACAGAGTTCAAAAGGTATGTAGGGGAGTGGTGGAGAGACATATAGCGAAAGGATACGGTGCGAATGAAAAATTAACAAATAAAGACAAAAAATATAATAAATAAAAATAAAGCATGATCAAAATACAAGGAAGGAGAAAATTTGAAAATAAAGGCATGATCAAAATAAACTGAAATTAAAAGGGGGGTAAACAGGTGGTGGAAGGGTGTGGGGTGAGTAGGGGTGGTGGCGGGTGGAGTGGGGAGAGGGAGACGGGGTGTCCGAGCGGGGAGGGCTGAAGGTGGTGTGTGTGGTTAAGTGTGCGTGTGTGTGTGTGTGTGTGTGTGTCTGTATGTGAAAGTGAGGGTTGGGGGAAGAACGGGATTGCATGTTCAGGAAGGTATTATTGTTTTATTATGATAATATATTTTTATTTTCATTTTGTCATTCTGTCTATTTCTTGGTTAAATATTTCAAGCATATGTGGTTTTTCAACCCTTGTAATTTTAGACACACGGTTTACTGTGTTTCTTACTATATATTGTTAATCGGCTCAGTATTTATTTGTACTTTATACTTAGAGCTTAATGGTTACAGGGTTCTAATTCTCATATATATATTTCTGCTCCCTTACAAGTTGAGCTATTAAGTTGTGCGTGTTGGACTGTTATTTCTGTTCAATACGCGCTTACCACGTTTGACTGGCGAAGCACGAGGTGATGAATTCATCTTTCTGTGTGAACGTTGGCAAATAGTGTTTGTGGCATTTAATCGCAATCTCTCGCTGATGAAGCCCAGGATTATCTGTTACAAACACACTCAGGGCGAAACAGATTAGGGATAATCTTTGCGAGAGATATAATGGTTATTGAGGCGGTTTGTATTATTATGATAATATATTTTTATTTTCATTTTGTCATTCTGTCTGTTTCTTGGTTAAATATTTCAAGCATATGTGGTTTTTCAACCCTTGTAATTTTAGACACACGGTTTACTGTGTTTCTTACTATATATTGTTAATCGGCTCAGTATTTATTTGTACTTTATACTTAGAGCTTAATGGTTACAGGGTTCTAATTCTCATATATATATATATATATATATATATATATATATATATATATATATATATATATGCATATATATATATATATATATATATATATATATATATATATATATATATATATATATATATATATATATATATATATATATATATATATAGTAATAATAATAAATTTGAAGAGTAAAATCCAAACTTGAATCTGTTTTTTTAATAAATATATATATAGGAACGAGTAGGACCCCGACGGCTGAGCTCAAGCCGTTTCGACGGCTAATTCTGGACTAAATTTAGGCCAGAATTAGCCGTCGAAACGGCTTGAGCCCAGCCGTCGGGGTCCTACTCGTTCCAATTATCCACTCTACTACCCTAAGTATTGAGTACTTTGGTGCGTTATGGTCCACCTGGTTCCTTACCACATTTCCTTCGTTATATATATATATATATATATATATATATATATATATATATATTCATTTGGCTAAATAAGACTGGTTTTTCTAGCAGCCCCGTCACTAACCATTGTCAAGCTACTGCTGTTGACCGGTAATCATGTGATAATACGTGCATTCGAAATTATCGCTGGTAGCGGATAACTCGGAAGAATTCTTCCTGATTGAGAAGTTCTCTGATGAGCTGAGGCTGTTCAGTGTTCAAAATCTTTGGTTACTCAGCGAAACACTCAGTCGGGACATCAAAGTAAATAGGTAAAGATTTTTCTCATCGTTTACATTTTCCAAAATCTAATTCTATTATTAATTCTTTCATTGCGCAAACATGGTATTGTTTGGACCCCCTCCTTGTTGTATTCGTCCCTTCCGGCGATGTCGTTGTTGTTCATAATGTTGATACTGTCGTTGCTGCTGTTTATGATGTTGATAACATTATAATCATGAATACGCTTTGTTGTTGTAGTTGTGATGGGAGTAGTCGACTCAGTGCATTTATTGTTTTTTTTCTTTCTTTGTTGTAGTGGTGGTATTGGCGGTGCATTGTCAGATATGTACAATGGTAGAAAATCAATTTTGAATTGTTCTGTGTCTTTACGTGGTTTGTATTGGTAATAGTAGTATTTATCATTGTTGAACTCTACAGTGGTTGAACTAAACTTTTGAGTTAACCTTTAATTGTTCTATTCTGCGGACCACGGTGCGTCTAGCCTGAAAACATGTTAAAACTTTCCCCAGATATATTTTTAAAATTAGACGAAAAGGTAAAGAACAACAATAATAATTGTTTCTACTTTTGGGACAGGGCAAGCAATTACCCAGTATATTACTGGTACTTTATTTTATCGACCCAGTATGGATGAAAGGCAAAGTTAACCTCGGCGGGATTTGAACTCAATATTAAAGGGACGTAACTCTATGCTGGAAAGCATGTGCTACCCTCTACCGATACTGCCAATTCACAACAATAATAATATCCTAGAAAAAGAAGAAGCAACGAAATTTTGGAGTGAAGATGGGCGTAGGCCAATGTTTGCAGACACTCAGAGATGAAACGGAAGATAACTCAGAGCAGCAGAATGCTGCAATAACAGAAGAAAAGTTGAAGAATGTCCATAAAACTATTCCGAATTGGAAATTACCAGGAAGTGACCTGGTCCATGTATTTTATTGTCCTATGTTTCACCGAAGTAGCCAATAAAGAAAGAATTATTATTATTAATATAATTATTAATGGTGGTGGATTGGTAGTATCATTTGAGCATCGGACAGCATGCTTTGCGACATATAGTTACGGTCATATACCTTCTGAGTTCAAATCCCGCCAATGCTTGCTTTACTTTTTATCCTTACGGGGGCGATAAAATAAAGTACCGGTAACGCACTGGGTTTGATTTAATCGGATTTTTCCTTCCCTAGAAATGACTGGCCTTTTGCCAATTATTATAAAATCTATAATAATGTTATTTGAAATAAACCGTGTTAATATTTCAATTATTTCAAGAGGCCCTCTAGACATCTCTGCCAATAACAACAACAACAACCAGAATAATAATATTTATTATAGGTACAAGGAAACAGTCATTTGCTGGGCACTCGTGTTTAATCCAGTATTTGACTGGTATTTATTTTAATGAAATCCTCTTCTTTTTCTTCTTAAGGTCTGACACCATTCATGTGATTAAAGGTATTCAAGTTCTAACTATCATGCTGTGTATTGAAGTCAATGTTATCAAATGGTTACGCCAGTCGATTTCTCTAGACTGGTACATTATGTATTGAAATGTAACTGATGAAATCAAAATTCAACGCCATTGGATTTGAACATAAGACACTTGAGGCAAGAAATAATTTGGCAAAGCATGTCTATCCGATGCCCTAACGCTTATGGGAAATCGCACAGTGTTAAATAACCTTGGACAATATATATCTCTTTCTTTCTCACAGCAGTCAATATAGATAGCATAATTATGAATACTAAAACGTCTTCAGCAGTATGATAACCAACAGGAAAGTTTCACTTCTACCACTTCTCCCACATAACCCACTTTCCACCTCCATTCTCACAAATACCAAATTAAGTCTATGTCTTACACACGGAACATCTTACACGATGTCTTGAAAAGAATTAGTCCCCAAAATAGTTCCATAATTTCATTGAGCGTTCTATGAAGCCAGACAACTGAAGTTCCTTTTGTATATCAGTCTAACTTTATATCATTCTGAGACATCGATCGATGTGTGTGAATCGAAACCTCAATAGTTATAATCAGTATATAGTATATTATAAGTTTCTAATCAAACAAAAGCTATTATGTTTTTCGTCTTATTAGTAATATAAATATTTATATATCTCTGTTGATATTTGATCGATAATATTGTTTTTGGCAAATGTCTACTAATAATGTAATCAGCAAACCTGATTCCTTGATAGGTAGTAGAGCAAAATTGGAAATTTCGGTAAACATGTTCAAACAGTAATTTTCTAGTTTGGGCAGAAGGCCATACATTTTATGGGTATGATATGATATAATACATCAGAAGGATTAATCGTAGGTTGTATAATATATATTATAACAAAGTTTCACTACCTTTACTACCTTAAGGTTAGAATTATTCAATTTACGATCGTATTTTCGAGAATTTGGTTACTGACGACATGTGCTTGTATCCTTGAGCAAGTCACTTTATTGCTCACGTTGATCCAGTACACTTAGTTTGCAAAATGTGTTGTACCTGTAATCTAAAGGCCAACTTTCTCATATAGTGTGTCATTGTGGATCACCTCGAAAAATAGGATAAATTCACTTATGTCTGTAATGCTCATCTATTAGTACATTCATGTTACAAACAGGCTTCACCCTTGTTTGAACAACTGTAACACTAATTGTCGAAATCGAAGGCTCCCCACACACACTGTGAGGCAGATATATGAAGATCTATGACATACAACCACACACAAACACACACACGCACACACATGCACACACACATATACATACACACACACACATACATACACATAGAAACACACACACACAGACACATACACACATACACATACATACACACACACATACATACACACACACATACATACACGCAGGCATACACACACACACACACACACACACACACACACATATATATATATATATATATATATAACTAAGGAAATGTGGTAAGGAACCAGGTGGACCATAACGCACCAAAGTACTCAATACTTGAGGTAGTAGAGTGGATAATAGGAACCAGTAAGACCCCGACAGCTGAGCTCAAGCCGTTTCGACGGCTAATTATGGACTAAATGAAAATTTATCCTGGTATTTAAATAGCCGATCTTCTCAAGGGGTAATTCCATATATGGTCAAAGTGATTGTCAAAAATCAGTAGTAATTCTGTGGTTGCAAATTAGTAGGGGAGATGGTGGCTAAACCAGCCAGTAGGAGAAAGAGGGGAGGGGGTGGAGTAGCCCCAATCAAGCGTTTGTAGTGCCAGCTACAGCTGGGCATGAGGTCAAAGAAGATACAAGGGAGGGGGAAGGGGAGGAAGTCGGAACGGTAGGTAGAACAATGGGGGGTAGAAATATATAGGAAAGAGAGTGAAGAAAAGCAAATAAGTGTAAAGAAAAACAAATGAGTGTAAAGAAAAAAGTAAAGTAAATTAAATTCTACGACCTAGGTCTCTAGCTATTGTTAGTCTGGAATAAATAAATAAATAAAGAAAGAAAGAAGTAAAGAAAGAAATAAAGAAATAACGAAATAAGTAAAAGAACTAGGTGGGACGGTATAGGCGAGGACCCTTTTAAGAGGTATAAGTACGTAAATGATACGGTGATGGGTCAACAAAAGGGGCCAAAATACTAAAGAGACTACCACGAAATAGACAATAAAGGTTTCCATCCCGGGTACAATTCCAGCCGCCACCCAGTGCAGCAAAGTGAACTAATACGAGATAATAATTCTGAGTCCCGAGAAAAATATATACTAATGCTAACTCTAAAAGATCTAAAACAAGCTACATGAAAGTTCGTACGAAGTAAAGGTAGAATACGGAAGAATAAATTCAGAATCCACCCCGCCCAAAAGAAAAGCGAAGAAAGAAATACTGAAACGAAAAAATAAGGCATAAGTGCCACTAAGAAATATAGAGGGCACAGAGAATAGTGGGAGCGGTCGGAAAAAGGGGACAAGTATCCGGGGTCTAAACCAACTGCTATAAAGGGCGGAGTCCGCCAAATCTATCCTAGACTAGGGGAGGGGGTAGGGGTACTAAGGCTACAAGGGGCCAAAGGGCAGCCTCGGGTGGGCGAGAAAAGACGTCGACAAAGGAGAAGAGCTGGGGTAGAAGGACTAAGGAGAGAGGGGGGAAGGAAGGAAATAAAGGAAGCGATAAAAGAATACAAAGAAGATCTTACGTCTCCCTTGGCAAGCAGGGATTACCCATTGCAAAGTCAGAAAGTGGGGTGTTATAGCCCTAGTCTACCCCCCCGGGTCATTATGGGGTTTGAGGGCGAGGTAAGTCCTACGCAATCTATGTTTACATGCAGTAACCAGTTCATCTTTCTTGTTTAGGAGTTGGTCCGTCGAAAACAGCATTTGTAAAGTTTCCTCCGAGCATAAATTGCACGGACGGCGTCCTCCCGTGTCAGAATTGGCTCTGGACAGTAATCTCCAAGTGAGATCATAGGTGATGTTGTTGTCCTTGAGGTCCCATATGTGGCCCGAGAGTGTAGTGGCGTGACGCCGGGCCGGGTTTCGGAAGGTATGTCTATGTTGGTATAGCCGGGTCTTGAAGTCACATGCGGTAAGTCCTATATAGGCTTTGTTGGAGGTATCCGTCCTCACGTTGCACTGGTAGATCACATTACGGTCTCTGCATCTATTGTCGAGTGGGCAGATAGATCTATCCGGGCAGTTACACCTCCTGGTCGGTTCTCCACTGCTATTTAGGTTATTTCTGCCATCGGGGTTGAGTTTTTTGTTGTTAGAGGAGACGATGTTTTGTGCGAAGTTTGGTGTAGTGCTGTAAGAGAGTTTGATGGTATTTTTGTTAATTATGTTGTGGTAGCGGTGTTGTAATGGGAAGTGTTTTTCAATGAGCCTAAAGAATAGTTTCCCGATGGGAGTTGTCACCTCTGCGTTGTGGGGAGGATTGAACCATGTTACATTGCGTGAGCAGCGGTGTCTCCTGCTGGTTCCGCTAATGGGAGCTGGACAGTAGGATATTTCCTCCCGGAAACCACTCCGCTTGAGGGCCTGGTTGTAATAAGGCGCATGTTCATCGAATATCCGCTCATTAGCTGACAAACGGGATATGCGGAGGGAGATGTTTTTGACCAGGTTGTTTGTGATGTTCCTAGGATGGTTTGATCTGCGGTGGATGTAGTGCAGATTGTCATTAGGTTTCCTGTATGGGTAGTACAGGTCGTTTTCGAGGTCGAGGGTCACGTCCAGGAAGTTTACTCTGGTCAGGGACGTTTGTATGGTTATTTTAAATCCCCAGTCGCGGAAGAATCTGATTAATTGTTTCCGGACCCGATCTGTACTACTGGGGTTGTACCCGTTAAGGGTAAGGAGCCCATCATCAAGGTACAATCCACCACCGAATGCAGGAAACATATCAGTGAGTTTGGCTATTAGGAATAATCCTATAAGATCTGTGACCTCCGCCGAATCCGTGGCGCCCATGCTGACGTCGAAGGGTGAGTCGGGAGCTCTTTTTATCCATTTAGAGTCGTCAAAGAGTAAGACTGTCTTCCTGGCGTGGAGGATGATTTTTCTTTCCTGGTCGGTGATGGGCACAAGTGTTTCGGCGAAGTCCAAGGCGGCAGTAAGTAGCGGTAAGGTGATTGAAGCATAGTAGCTCTCTATGTCGAACTGTATGAATTTAGTTTCTCGTTTATCCTCCATATTGCTGAACCAGGAGATTACTTCCTGGGTGTTGATCCATAGGCTAAGTCGGGTGTGTTGCTTGACTTTTGGTATCACGCGGTCTAGGATTTTTTTGCTGATTCTCCCTATGTCGGACTTCGTTGGGTTAATAGGCCTGATAGAGGGTTTACGGTCAAAATCGGATTTATGGTCCTTCAGTGTGAAGTATGGTGTCCGTGGGTCTAGAGGTTCCGTGCGGTCGGCGACCCCGAGGCTGGAGTACCTCTACCCCGAAGCTGGTAGTACCCCTACCCCCTCCCCTAGTCTAGGATAGATTTGGCGGACTCCGCCCTTTATAGCAGTTGGTTTAGACCCCGGATACTTGTCCCCTTTTTCCGACCGCTCCCACTATTCTCTGTGCCCTCTATATTTCTTAGTGGCACTTATGCCTTATTTTTTCGTTTCAGTATTTCTTTCTTCGCTTTTCTTTTGGGCGGGGTGGATTCTGAATTTATTCTTCCGTATTCTACCTTTACTTCGTACGAACTTTCATGTAGCTTGTTTTAGATCTTTTAGAGTTAGCATTAGTATATATTTTTCTCGGGACTCAGAATTATTATCTCGTATTAGTTCACTTTGCTGCACTGGGTGGTGGCTGGAATTGTACCCGGGATGGAAACCTTTATTGTCTATTTCGTGGTAGTCTCTTTAGTATTTTGGCCCCTTTTGTTGACCCATCACCGTATCATTTACGTACTTATACCTCTTAAAAGGGTCCTCGCCTATACCGTCCCACCTAGTTCTTTTACTTATTTCGTTATTTCTTTATTTCTTTCTTTACTTCTTTCTTTCTTTATTTATTTATTTATTCCAGACTAACAATAGCTAGAGACCTAGGTCGTAGAATTTAATTTACTTTACTTTTTTCTTTACACTCATTTGTTTTTCTTTACACTTATTTGCTTTTCTTCACTCTCTTTCCTATATATTTCTACCCCCCATTGTTCTACCTACCGTTCCGACTTCCTCCCCTTCCCCCTCCCTTGTATCTTCTTTGATCTCATGCCCAGCTGTAGCTGGCACTACAAACGCTTGATTGGGGCTACTCCACCCCCTCCCCTCTTTCTCCTACTGGCTGGTTTAGCCACCATCTCCCCTACTAATTTGCAACCACAGAATTACTACTGATTTTTGACAATCACTTTGACCATATATGGAATTACCCCCTTGAGAAGATCGGCTATTTAAATACCAGGATAAATTTTCATTTAGTCCATAATTAGCCGTCGAAACGGCTTGAGCTCAGCTGTCGGGGTCTTACTGGTTCCTATATATATATATATATATATATATATATATATATATATATATATATATATATATATATATAATATAATAGTTGTTATCGAAATGTAGCTGTTGTATAGCAAGTACTATTCAATGTTTTGAGGCAATCACGAAGCACTCAATGGTTCGAAAGTTAAAAACAAATATTAAGTCCAGAGTAAACACAACAGTAATAAAGTGTGACACCAAGGAACCCGACCAATTATCTAAACGATAATAATGTAAGGAGTTCGGGACTGCGTACGGTTTATTTCTTTTAATCCAGTTAGTAAAATAAGTTGGATTACTTTGAATAAATAATGAATTTATCTACTAATTTCCGTAGCTGTTAACTTGATATATTTTATTTTATATTTAAAGATTCACTTCTTTAAAATTTTCAAATGTCAACATTTCTGGTTAGCGATTACTTAAATAAACATTCATATATTTCCGTCACTAATTATCTCCTAATGCAGTTTATATATAATATCGTCTTTTTTTAATGTATCATGAATTACGTTACTGATTACATACGAGAGTGTAACGCAGTCTTCGTTCAATTTCTGTGTATATTGTCAATTACGATTTATTTGATGTAAATCTACATGTATATATATTTTTATTTTATTAAATAACGTTACAAATAGGATTGAAAATATGGTATATACAAAGCATATAAATAAATTTACAGTTGGATAACGTAAATATGTTTTAAATATATACATAAATAACATTACAAATGCTTAGATAACATTATGAATTGCTCGCGATTCTGTCAGAAGGATGTATTCCTTTAATGTTGCATTATAAAAGAACATGTAAAGGAAGGGGTGAACAACTGAGCCACGCCCAGAGCAAAAGATAGCAGCGAGGAGTACTGGGAAACCGCTCTAATGATTTTTGAGGCAAGCCAGCACACTCGCAGTGCTAAATCGGGTGATGGCGTGGCTAATATCAATATGCACACTATACATGCTAGCAGAAAACCACCTGAAGGGTGGTTTTTCTGCTAGTACATATAACATAAATACAAAATATAGTGTTGGGACCAGAGTAAAACCTTGCTGGGTGGCGCCGGTATAGAGGTGTGAAATAGGTTGGAGAGTGCTGTACTACACCAATATATATATATATATATATATATATATATATATATATATATTATCTCTCTCTCATTTGCTCAATTTCCCTCTTTCTGTTTATATATATATGAGTATTTCTCCGTGTTTGTGTATCTATGTATGTGTATGCATGTTTGCACATGTGTGTTTGAGTGTGAGTATATTTGTATGTGTGACCATGGTAGCTATATGTGTGTGCATGTTTGTTCAGAAAATCATGCAAGATGAGATAGAAAGAGGAAGAGTGAGAACAAATAGCCAGTGATGAATCTAAAGAAAAATGAAGATGTAATAAAATGACTATATACTGTGACTAGTTACCAAAGTGAACAGAGACACAACAATATATCCATCACTAATATAGAGGAGTTAAACAAAAGAGCATTATTTAGACTTTCTAATTTATGTTTTTGCCGTTTCTCATCTTTGGAATGTTGTTTTTGCTATCAGTTGGATATGAAATGTATTGAAAAATAAAACGAGAGAGAAAAAGTTAGTATAAAGCGAAGTTGTTGTCGATCCATTGTTGGGAAAGACACGTAGTAACCGCATGAATATATAATGTAAGATTACGTCTGAACCAGTGCTCAAGCTGAGTCGGCGTATAAATATGTACATATATATATATATATATATATATATATATAGGAACCAGTAAGACCCCGACAGCTGAGCTCAAGCCGTTTCGACGGCTAGCCGTCGAAACGGCTTGAGCTCAGCTGTCGGGGTCTTACTGGTTCCTATTACCCACTCTACTACTTCAAGTATTGAGTACTTTGGTGCGTTATGGTCCACCTGCTTCCTTACCACATTTCCTTCGTTATATATATATATATATATATATATATATATATATATATATATATATATATATATGTATGTATATATATGTATGTATATATATGTGTATCTATGCATCTGTCTGTGTGTGTGTCTATGTTAGTATATATATATATATATACACATATATATATATATATATATATATATATGAGTATGGGTGTGTATATACATATATATATGCATGTATATATATATATATATATATATATATATATATATATATATATATATATATATATATATATATATATATATATATATATATATATATATATATATATATATATATATATATATATATATATATATATATATAGTAATAATAATAAATTTGAAGACTAAAATCCAAAGAGGGCTCGATAAGGATAAATATATATCAAATATATAAGAACCGTAGAGCAAATATTTATTAAAATAACAGATTAAAGTTTAAGCAAAGAATCGCTGCTTTCACCCTTAACGGGATCTCCTGAAACTAACAAAGTCAATCTGTAAACGCAGAACTGGATATTTCAAAAAACGTTGCAACCGGAGGAAGACAGGAAGACGATACTTTGGTTCGTGGAAACGTTCGCTGGCAAAGAACGGGAAAAAACGAATAATACGTCATTAATAGGAGCGGTGAAAAACAATTACGCGCAAAGACAGAACCACGTTTATGGTATAAAAGAGGTCGTAGACTAATGTTCTCTTAGGTGGTGCATAGAGACGTTCTCTGGCAATGAACGAAAAAACGAAGATAATACGTCATATGTGGAACGTGGGGAACAATAGCACGCCCAGACAAAACCACGTAAATGGTATAGCAGAACTCGTAGACTAAAATTCTAACTAGGAGACCAAATGAATCTCCGCTACAGAGTTAAGAACAAAGTAAATAAATACAATACAGAAGTAATAGAAATAAATAAATACATACACGCAAACTAATACGTACATACACAAGCATACGCAAAACCTTACCATAGGTATACAAAACCACGCACATATAAATATGTGTGTGTATGCGTGTATACAAATAAATAAATAATTATATAAACGTATAAGAATAAATAAATACCTATATAACAAGCGCACACACATACCTACATATAAATACACGAATGTTCGGAGACGTAAGTCAACTATAACAAGAAGTACACATATACACACACCCACCATACGTACGAACCTGCATACTCACACAGACACAAAACTCCCGTATACACATAGCCAAACCCTATGTACCAGAAATATAAAATTATACGCCATAACAATCAAATATACGTACGAGAAGGTATACGTACCTTCACAAAACATACGGGTAATATATACTTATCTATGCAAATAAGTAAAGGAATAAACAAAACATATACTTAGCTCCCACATCAAGACGTAAAATATCCACGTATAGATCGTACTATCCGTTAGGGTATAACGTGGGGCTGTAATACAGGAAAGTTTTGTGCAATTTATGTTTACAAGCCGAAATTGCCTCAGATTTTTGTTTAAGATGTGGTCTGTGGCATAGAGTATTTCCAGGGCCTCAGCGGCGCAGAGTTCACATGGTCTTTTATTTCCTTTATACGATCTAGCCCAAGCTAGGATCGCCCAGTGTAACTTATATTGGGTGTGGTTGTCTTTTAGACTCCAGATATAAGCTGAAAGTGACGTCATATTCCTTGTTAGAGGGTAACAAAAAGAATGGGTATGCATGTAAAGACGCTGCTTGAAACTATTGGCGGTTAACCCTATGTAGGCCCTATGGGACGTGGGTGTTACAACCTTACATTTGTAGACAACGTTACTAGAGAGGCATTTCCCGGATAGGGGGCAATCAGCCCAATTCCTACAATTACAGTTAGTACTATCTACAGGGTTGCACGTGTTCCTATATATATAACAAAGAAAGTGTGGTAAGGAACTAGGTGGGCCATAAAGTATCAGGGTACTCGATATTTAGGGTAGTAGAGTGGGTAATAAGAAAAGAGCCAGGACCCCGACGGTGAGCTCCGGCCGTTTCTACAGTTAGATCCGAACAGGTAGGATTTAGCTGTCGAAACGGCCGGAGCTCAGCCATAAGGATCCTGACCCTTTTCCCATATATCTATATATGTGTATATATATATATATATGTGTGTGTGTGTGTGTGTGTGTGTAAGTGTGTGTGTATGCGTGTGTGTGTGCGTGTGTGTATGTGTGTGTTTGTGTGTGTGCATATATGTGTGTATGAGAATTCCATGTCTGTTTTTCGTTCGGGCCCGTTAATAAAGCAGTAAAGGATTTTGTTTCATTGCTGACATATTCCTTACACAGACGTAAATGAAGGTTTATTGAAATAGACACAGACTAGCTCTATAATTTTATAAAATAAACATTGGAAGTAATTTTACAGATAATATAGAGAGGCATACGGTATAAATGATATCAAATGATATCAAAAGCTGGCAACTGCTTCATGAAGCAGCATGATATAATTCTATTATATGTACTTAGATACATATGTTAAAGGCTGGCAAAGTCGTTACGACGCCAGATAGAATGTCGGAGAAAATTGGGGACAGTTCATATCAATAGTTTCATCTGAAATACTATACAACCACAACGTTTATTATGTCATATCGCACAAGGTTTCAATTTGTGGAAATATGAAATGCTGTTCTGCTATGCTTCAGGCTATTTGTCTGTCAACTAGGCTCGTGTGCGACGAAATGGTTGCGTGGATAGGGTGATGGATAGAAAACTTTATGCTTTTCCTTCCTTTTCTGTTCAAATCTTGTCAAGGACAAATTTGGATTTCAAATTTCTTTTCCAATACTGGAGTCAATTTTTCTTCTCTTCCTCTATTTGCTGCTGCTCTCTCACACGCACTTTGAGTACTAATTTTTTGTAAATATCAGAATATAGAATAAGAAATAAAAGACGAGATAGAGAATGAGAAGAGGAAGCAACGGCAAAAAGGCTTTTGAGAAAAAAAACAAACACATTTCTTATCTTCCATAGGGCTCTATACCGCGGTGACGATATGGCACCAGCGAGCCATATATTGGCCATGACCTCAACATGTTTAGAAAGATATGATAAACACCTTTAATCACCTGGGACTAACATTTAATATCCCTTCCGACCTCACCAAAGTTAATTTCCTATATATTAACTTAGACTTACGTACACGCACATGTAAACCCATTCACAAACCCAGTGAAAAACTTAAGGAATCTAGCTAACCCCTATAGTTTTAAAAATCTTATTAATAATATACGTATGAGTGTATCCAACCTCTTTTCTTGCAAAGCTATATCGGCAGTGCAGCCGTCTACTACAGCTCAGCCCTAAGCAACAGCAATTACTGCGAGAGGATCAACTATAAGATCACTGCCCTATATCTAGCAAGAACAACTCTAGACATAAAACCACCGTGTTGTTCCCTCCACCATTCGCGCTCAACGTTAAGACTAATATAGAGAGAACATTCCTAGCATTGTTACATTCCCACTTCCTCGTAAGCCATAAGTACCGGTCAATATTTAACAGCCACACATTGAAAATAGGCTACACTTGTGGTAAATGCATGAAATATCACATCACCAACGAATACAAATATTTTCCATCTTACATATGCTCATGCAGAAGAAGACCAGAGGCATGCTCCCTTGATCACGAGTGAAACATTTCAGCGGTGATACATGAAGCGGAAGTGACCTCCATCAACCAGAACAATCAAACAGAAGCATAGGATTATGTAAGAATGTCTGTAAATCGGTTCAAGAGTCGTTTCCTGAAGCACGGAACGACCTTCAGGCAATCTAAAGGACAGAATACACAGCTCGCATACCTCGTGTAGAACCTGAAGGAAAACGGCACAGCGTACTCTAATAAAAAGAGGATCTAGGAAAGATTCACCCCTATTTCTATCGGAAAAAATCCTGTCAGCTGTAAGGCTTTGAATAGTGGAATATACTCTCAGACCTGTAATCAAGGAAACGTTGCTGAAATAGGCAGCTCAAATGTTTCAATCGTTGTCCGCACGAAGCAAAGTTCTTTCTGAAAATGGTCTAGAGCAGATTAATCTTTTCGAGGTGACGAATCTTCTCTTTATGAAACATGAGTTAAGTAATATTTTTATCTTGTTAGAGTTAGTTACCTTTCCATTTATGAAATTTATGTAATTTGTCTAATTAAAGATTTATTTAGGAATTGCCTGCATTTCGATCTCTCCTATATTTTCCAGAATCTCGCAGGATGGACATCATTGATATTATGACTGGCTGAATAAAGTGGGGTACAAAACGCGACAAAATTTAAGTACCTGTATGTCATCGTTGTAGCTGATTATACATAACTCGAGCTACGCTCTGAGTGTTCTAAAGCCTTCGATATTTATATCACGTGTAGTCTACAATATATATATATATATATACATATATGTGTGTGTGTATATATATGTATATGTATATATAAATATATATATATATATATATATATATATATATATATATAGGAACGAGTAGGACCCCGACGGCTGAGCTCAAGCCGTTTCGACGGCTAATTCTGGACTAAAATATTTTAGTCCAGAATTTGCCGTCGAAACGGCTTGAGCTCAGCCGTCGGGGTCCTATTCGTTCCTATTACCTACTCTACTACCCTAAGTATTGCGTACTTTGGTGCGTTATGGTCCATCTGGTTCCTCACCACATTTCCTCGTTATATATATATATATATATATATATATATTTATATATATATATATATATATATATATATATATACTGTATATATATATATACTGTATATATATATATACATATATATATAAATATAATATAAGATCAAAAGATCATATAAATATATATATATATATATATATATATGTGTGTGTGTATATATATATGTATCTATGTATATATATATGTATATATATGTATATATATATATCTACATATATATATATATATATATATATATATATATATATATATATATATATATATATATATATATATATATATATATATATATATATATACATATATATATATATATATATATATATATATATATATATATATATATATATATATATATATATATATATATATATATATATATATATATATATATATACTTGGGAGGCTCAGATCAGATGCCAATACAATTACACCCATCATGTCATTCTTAAAGTTTAACGATATTTGTTTCAAAACACAATTTCACATCAAGAAGCTTTCAAAAGAAATCCAAAGTGTGTATGCATGTATATTACATATATATGAATGTTTGAGTATACGTGTATACATACATATATTTGTGTGTGTATGTGTATACGTGTATAGTTGTATATATATACACACATATATATGTGTGTGAGTGTGTGTGTGTGTGTGTGTGTGTGTGTGTGTGTGTGTATGTGTGTGTATGTGTGGATGTGTGGGTGTGTGTGTGGGTGTGTGTGTGTCTGTTTGTGCATGTGAATAAGTTTGTGTTTCTGTTTGTGTGCTTGTGTCTGTGCGCATATGTGTATATGCGTGTGTGTACACTCCATGCTCTGGCAAGACTTTAAGATTATAATCTTAATATCCTAAATGCCATCCAACGAAATTAAAGAGTCGTCAAACTGAATTATGATCAGCTGCACTGTCAGCCGGTGCACATTTGCATGCAGCAAAGCTTTCAACATATATACAAATACACACAGTTATATGGTATATATATATATATATATATATATATATATATATATATATATATATATATATATATATACACTTATATACTTGTGTGCCTGTGTATGAATGAATATGTAAATATACCTATAACATAAAGACTTTCGAATTGTTGAGGAATTAAGTAGTTCATAGAATATATCAGAAATTCAAACGCAGAAACAACTGTTAATGCAGTCGATTGTTGTAAATAATAGTTTAGTAAATCCGGTAAAATACCTCTATGAATGGACAAGGTTGCCAAGTTTATCGTACATAAGGATATTTTATCCGATTTTCTAAGCTACTATGTATAGTGTATGAGTTCCTCACATTCTCTGTATATAAATATATATATATATATAATATAAAACGAAAAATCAGTGATGCATCTAGACACAGTTTATTGTGTGTTACAATTGTTTCGCCGGCAGATAGCTCGAGACACGATCATTGTATGGATCTGTCTGATTCTAGATTTGCGGATTCTTCGGACACATGCAAATTTCGGAGCAAATTTTATCACTGGGGTGTTAGCTTCAAAAACCACCTTAAAAAACATCTTCCACGCTTGTCTTACTATTAGCTGTTGTTTTTCTACGTCATCATAAATTCTGGTCAATATTTGCTGCCACACTGGCCATCAGCTACTCTCCGTCAAACACACTTACATATCAAGTTTAATAAATAATGGCTTCTACTAATGTATTGAGTACTTTACTAACCGTATTTATCCCCGATTTATTCCGGGCATCACACACATATATGTATATAGTTGAAGGAAACGACGAAACAAAGATACAAAAGCCTTATTAGTTTCATGCTTTATATGGAAAAGGGAAAAGAAGTTCGGCGTGTCGGGCCTTCTGTATAGAAAAATAGAGAGAGAATCACAAAGGATAGATATAGAAGAATAAAAGGTAGTCCACAGTAAAAAAAAAAAATAATAATGATAATTGTTTCTTCTTTTGGCACAAGGCTAGCAATCACCACAGTGCATTACCGATCGCTTTATTTTACCGACCCCGTAAAGATGAATGGCAAAGTTAAATTCGGAGGGATTTGGACTCAGAACATAAAGGGCCATAACTCTATGCTGCTGAGTATGGTGTCTGAAGATAGACAATAGAAAGCGTTAGGTAGTCTTGGTTATAATTTTGGAACGCAAAGTGAAATGTGTGTGCAATAGTGTCGATATTATGTGTGAGTGTATGTGTGTGTTTAATAGTATGTTTTTTAAAGGTTTATTATGTAAAGTAACAATATTTCTGTGTGGGTATGCATATATCCATGTGGTATGTGGTTGTGAATTTCTATATGTGAGTAAATGTAAGTTTGAATGTGTGTACTCTATATGTACGTTGAAGTTTATTTGTGTGTGTAAAGTATCTGTCAGTGTTTGAGTATGTCCTTGAGGTGTGTGGATATGGAGGTTTGAGTGTATGATTAAATTTTAATATGTCTATGTATGTTGAAGTGTATATTGTGTACGTATCAAGTATCTAACTGTGATTAGTGTGTATGTGTGTATGTATGTTTTAATGAGTTTAGAATGTTACAGAGTATATGGCAGAGTGGATTATAGGAAGGTGGTTGGAGAAATAAGACTAGTGAGATGAGATGATTGTAAAGAAAATATAAGTTCCTGTACACTTGGCAAGCGCGAGTGAGAGGGTCCGGCATAATATGTAAGCCTGAAGACACTGAACTGGCGTGTGGAGTGGCCATATATGTGAGTGTGTGTGTAAGACGGTAGCATAATTACACTGAAATTACGAAAACAAAAGCATACAATAATATGTAATAACATAAAATTTAAGAAAACAATATATTCCAAATCTTTTTCTTCAGCTAAATTCATTTTTCAGTTTATTCCTTTCATGAAGTCTTTTTTACCATTTTCATTCTAATTCCCAGGGAAATATATGAAACTAAATATATTTGAAACTGAATTCTTCAGGTACTTTCTTTCTAACATGGCAACTTGAGAAGCTTTAACAGAGCAGGGCAGATTTGATCAGTGGTGAATTGTTGAAAGCTAAACTCTCTAATTTCAGTAAATGGATATCAGACGAAGCCAAGACATTTCATGTATGTAGAATATTATGTATTTATATATATAAAGGTTCAGGATCCCGACGGATGAGCTCCGGCCGTTTTGACAGCGAGATACATATATACATATGTATATATACATATATATATATATATATATATATATATATATATATATATATATATATATATATATATATATATATATATATATATATATATATATATACATATATATGAGGGGGGTAAAATTCCCGAGATCCATGGACGAGTTCTCTCCAGCGGTCTCTGTCCCTCATTATCGCTGCCATGTCCTCAAAAGTGACACAGAGGAGACTGAGGATAGCTGGACATGGTCACCGACATCCAGAGTTGACATTGCACTCAGTGCTCCTGTGGGAGCCCCTACATGGACACACTAGAAGAGGAAGACGAAGGTTAACGTATGTTGATGCCCTAAGGACAGATACTGGTCTGTTGGAGACGCAGGACATGGCAGCGATATATATATATATATATATATATATATAATACAATATAAAGAAAGAAGAAACATTAGAGATAAATAAATAAATACCTATTTTTTCATCCAATTCTCGACGGTACAGTTTCGTGGCTACTTTGCAAAAATCCTATATCATAGAGATGCAGGTAGAGTAACCACAGAAGTATAGGGAGTGCTTTCAAGCTAACACTTTTTACACTTCTAGCCTTCCTTACCACTCCGTCTATAGCCTAAGCATAGTATTAGTGCCCCCTCCGCGATTCGTGGCATTTTCCATTGCTACGTGTGATTTAGCTCCGTTTCTTGACAGCTGTATCACGTGATAAGCCCACCCCCGCCTTCCAGGGATTCTCTCGTGCGATGCAGACCTGCTTTGAAACTTTAAATGAGGAATTCTCTTGATAAGTTGGCAAACCTCACAAGAATGCTGCATCTCCTGATATATGATTTTTGCAAAGTAGCCACGAAACTGTACAGTCGAGAATTAGAAGAAAAAAATAGGTATTTATTTTTTATCTCTCATGTTTCTTCTTTCTTTATAATGTATTACATAGATCTGATAAAGAGTAAATATAATTATTCCGATTATTTTGTCCCTCTTAAGGCTGGCAACACACAATCTCACATACTTGTGAAAGATATATGTGTATATATGCATGTATATGTATATATTCACATGTATGTGTACCTATATATGCTTTGACGCATAGAGTTACGGCCCATGCCATTCTGATTTCAAATTGCGCCAGGGTTAACTTTGCCTTTTATCCTTACGGGGTCGATAAAATAAAGTACCAGTAATGCACAGGCTAATTGCTGGCCATGTGCCTAAAGTAGAAACAATTACATATATATATATATGTCGTATATATATATATGTGTGTGTGTGTGTGTGTGTGTGTGTGTGTGTGTGTGTGTGTGTGTGTGTGTGTGTGTGTGTGTGTGTGTGTGTCTGATGGTAGCTAAGATGCTTCCATAGGCGGTATGCCGGTTGAGCACACTATATTCTGTCAGAGCAGAGTGCGATATAATACAAGACGAAAAATAAGTGATGCATCTGGACTCAATTTATTGCGTGTTACAATTGTTTCGCCGGCAGATAATTGTTACACACAATAAATTGAATTCAGATGCATCACTGGTTTTTCGTTCTGTAATATATATATATATATATATATATATATATATATATATATATATATATATATATATATATATATATATATATATATATATATATATATATATATATATATATATATATATATATATATAATATATATATATATATATAAAGGTAAACACAAATAACCCAGTCGGTACAACAGTAAATGGAAGGTATATATTAGGTTAACGCTTGATATAGCAGGAAGAGGGTCTCAACGTTTCATTCGGACGCTTGTCCTTCATCAGTGGAAAGAATGAGAAATAAAATAGATTGATAGATTGAGGGGATGGGCGGGTTGGAAATGGAAATATATATATATATATATATTTCGTTTCTGAATTTGTTTAGCAAGAATCTTTATCTGAAATCGTGTGTTGAAACCGATATTGTTATACTTTGGGAGGGTCATGTTGCCAATAAGAAACACACGAACTATATATATAAACAACTATCTGGTTGTGGAACCAACCAACCAACCAGAAATTTATAATTTATAAGTTTGTAGATTTGTAAATTTATAAATTTATAGATATATAATAAATTGAAGTGAAAGCATCTGGTGCGTGTGTTTCTTATTGGCAACATGACCCTCCCAAAGTATAACAATATATATATATATATATATGTACATATGTGTATGTATATATATTTACATGGCTATTTTCCTATTTTTAATGTAGCATGCTTCAAACTAATAAAATATCATCCTCATACTGTATTGTCCTCCGATGTTGTTTTTCACGTAGACATTTCTCAAACAGCCACACTCACACTCACGTATATATATATATATATATATATATATATATATATATATATATATATATATATATATATATATATATAAAAGACGTAAAATAAGAAAATTTAAAAAAATATTTTTTAAAAATTAACTTACTTACTTAAATTTTCACTCCAACTAATTAGTTTCTGCAATGGGATAAAGACAGTTACGTAATGAACTGTTGCTGACTAGCCTCTGTGTCACGTGATTGATTCTTTAGAATCGGCCATATGACCAGTAGCAGTGAGAATTTTCAGTACCAGGAATCCAGTCCTCGATAGCTGTTCCATTTACCGAATTATTATTATTTTTATATGAGTCCCCGGTGTCCGCGCATTGCCTGTAGACTTGGCTGAGAATAGACCTCCCTGATGACGCAATGAAATTCTCAACAGTTCATTACGTAACTGTCTTTATCCCATTGCAGAAACTAATTAGTTGGAGTGAAAATTTAAGTAAGTAAGTTAATTTTTAAAAAGTTTTTTTTAAATATTTTCTTATTTTACGTCTTTTATATTATTGTTCTTCATCCTCCTGCATTGAACCACCTAGGTACTATGACATAACCTGTGTATTTGCTGGCATTAGCGTACATCTGTGCGCTTATGTTAGTAGATATATTAAATTATCTCTCTCTATATATATATATATATTTGTATATATATATATATATATATATATATATATATATATATATAAGCAGAAGGGATATTCAATTTATTTGTAATTCAACAAATATAAATATTTATAACTGATTCAGAGCACTCTACAGTAATTCTGGAGTATAATATACAATGATATTAAATAAACAGAAACTATATTCATAAAACCATATTTATTCTATTATATATATTTCAAGGGTACCAAAATTTTGGTACGCTATCATCAGATAAAATACGAAGTGTGTTTTATAAATTTTGACATAAGCAAGGACAATATACCTTAACGGTTCAAGTTAAGGTACTATCCAAGGATAACTTGAACCGTTAAGGTATATTCTCCTTGGTTATGTCAAAATTTATAAAACACACTTCGTATTTTATCTGATGATAGCGTACCAAAATTGTGGTACTCTTGAAATATATAATAGAATAAATATGGTTTCACAAATATAGTTTCCATCTATTTAATATCATTGTATATATATATATATATATATATATATATATATGTGTGTGTGTGTGTGTGTGTGTGTGTGTGTGTGTGTGTGTGTGTGTGTGTGTGTGTGTGTGTGTGTGTGTGTGTGTGTGTGTGTGTGTGTGTGTGTGTGTGTGCGAAACTCTCTACATGTGTCAGTGTATGTATGTTTGTGCACCGAATGTCTGTTGGTACATACACGCATGACAGAAAATATATTCTATTCCTGGAGTAGTGTAGAGTGCTGTATTCTCACTAGAATGTTTCTAATATGGTAAGACTGTACGACCGCTACGACCTCTGTTAAGTCACCAAATATTTTGATTAGATTATGGGTGTTGAAAATGAAATAATACTATAGGAACTTTGTGTACTGTTAATACTTTGTGTAATGTTAATACAGTTCATTACGATTTTACTTGCTTAACACTATAGGAAAAGCATAAAGAACGTCGAACCCTCTAATCTACCTGTTTCCATAAATCACAGAGCTTACGTTAATCTAAGAAAACATTATTATGAAAATCAGTGTTGAACGCTTATGAATACATCAGCCTTTCCAAATTTCTGCCTCTCCGATCCAATTTTATTTCCAATTTAACGCTATTTCCCTTTGCGTTAATATGTTATTAACAGGTCATTGCTTTTCTAATAACAGCATCAACATTGTACAATCTATTATCTCATTTGTTATCATTATAAATATGTGACTTGTACGGTTAATCTAACCAGGAATTAGGCAAATCTTGAATTAATAATACAAACCGTAAAAGGTTGGTAGGTTTGGCGAATCTCCTCTACACAACATCACTCCTTTTATTGTCTTATGCTGAAGGGGTGCAAAATGGAAATTGGAAATGAGTAGCAAACTTATGGAAATCAATTTGATAGATCTAAGCTTTGCCATGAAGGAAGAAATAGTAAATGATGGGGTTGATGAGGAAGATATAGAACCAGGATTCAAAAGATATCCGGACGAATTACTCTCGGTGAAAAGCTTCTACATAGATTATCATTCCCTGAACCTATTATGTTAAAAAGTTCGTGCTGCTTCTTGCCTCGCTTAACACGGAGAATGCTCATGAACACTTCAGAATGAGTCGGATTCCAGTACTAGAAATGATTCAAAGCAAACAGGAGTTTCTCACACGTGTGTGAAATAGTTGCTCTTATTGGTTTATACTATACAGTCATGTGCAACCTGCGGCCCACGAAGCTTTCTGAATGGCTCGCCTAAGGCATCTAAACATTTCAGATGTTTTTCTTTCAATTATTCAGTCGTAATTTAACTTTCTATCATTTTCACAATCGATGAAAAGAACGTTTACGAATTCTGAAGAAACAAATCAAAACAACCTGAGTTATCACCCCTTTTCTTAATGTGGGCACGAACGTAAATTAGCGCCTGCGGTCCGCCCGATGATGAGACATATCTGATGCGGCCCGCTTCTCGAAAAAGGTTGCCCATACCTGGTTTATAGTCTACAACAGAGATTCTCAAACGTTTTGGGCCACCGCCCCCTCACCACCACCTAATACCCTTACCACCTCACAACCCTATTTCCAGACAGACCTGCCTACATGCAAATTGTAAATAATATATAATAAATAAATTCGTTAATTTATATATATTAAATGATATAATATATACTATGTATAAATAAATAATATTTATTTTTTATTTTACTATATTTATATATATAAGTATCATTGATACATATATATCATATCATATCATCTATAATGCCTCCTAGGCCCCAGTGACCCCTTGACCTTCTCAATGCCTCCCGTGGGCTTTAGCGCCCACTTTGAGAACTTCTGGTCTACAGGGAAATGTATGCCTAAATTGTTTATTCATTTCATGATAAGACCTGCGTTGTAACAGCTTACAATAAGATATATGAATTTTAAAATATTATTTATTTTATATGATATATTTATATATTAATTTAATGGGTGTAGTAGTATTGGTTGCGCGTGGTGTTGGTGGTGGTGGGATTGGTGCTGGAAGTGGTGTTGTGGGGTGTTGTTGGTGGTGGTACTAGTGGCGACTGTAAACATATTTTGGTACTCCTGTTCTTGCTCACATCGCTGATACTATTCCTATTATTGTTATTAACGTTGCATGCATATATGAAATATTTGCTGTTATAGTTGTTGCTGTTGCTGCTGCTTATGTAGTAGTTGATGTTGCTGCAGACCATCCTATATTTGTTGCAATGTTTTTCGACTAGATGCATTTGTTGTTGATGTCATTGTCATAGATATCTCTTGCTTGTTGATTTTGTTGTTTTTATTGCCGTTGTCTTATTGATGTTAGTGTTCTTGTCTTGTTATCGTAGTTAGGTATATGTATGTTAATGTTGACGTTGATGGCATGATCGTCATAAATATATATTTTGTGTGTTGTTATGTTGTTATCTTTACAATCCTTCCTGCCATTGTTGCTGATGTCAATCATGTAGCTGTTGTCGTTGGTGGTGGAGTTACCCTCATAAACGTCTGTTGGATTTGTTACAATTTACACTGTGTTGTTTTGTTTCTATGTTGTTATTGTTTTGTTATTGGTGATTTTGGTGCTGATGCTCTTATTGCAGTTGGTGGATTGGCAGTATCGGTAGAGAATGGGACGCCATGCTTTGCAGAAAAGAGTTACGGCCCTTTATGATCTGAGTTCAAATCCTGTCGAAGTTAACTTTGCCTTTCGTCCTTAAGGAGTCGATAAAATAAAGTAACAGTAATGTACTGAGTAATTGTTGGCCTTGTACCAAAAGTAGAAACATTTATTATTATAGTTGTTATTTTATCGATCCTGTAAGGATGAAAGGCAAAGTTAACCTCGGCGTGATTTGAACTCAGACCATAAAAGGCCGTACGGCCCTTTATGATCTGAGTTCAAATCCCACCGAGGTTAACTTTGCCTTTCATCCTTACGGGATCGATAAAATAAAGTACCAGTAATGTACTGGTTAATTGCTGGCCTTGTGCCAAAAGTAGAAACAATTATTATAGTTGTTATTGCTGTTGTTGGAGTTCATCCTACTTTCGCCAAGATTTCTTCGATTTGTTTCTAGCCGATGTTGCTGGGTTGTTAATGATGCTGGTGATGTCAACATAAATGTATTTTGGTGTTTGCTGTGCTGTTGTAGTTGTTGAGTTGTAGCTGTGTGTGTAGAAGAGTTAATATTGATCTGGGCGCTGCAGTGAGAGTTGTTTTCGCTATTCTAGTTATGCTGTAGCTGTATATCTGTCGGTTCATAATGTCATGGTCCTTGCTGTGTGTATTGTTGTTGTCATTGTTTATGTGTTGTTTCAGTGTGTGTTGTTGTTATTATAATGTGGTCACGGGTGTGTCTCTATTGATGTTATATTTGTTGAAGGTGTTCTTGGTATGTTGTCGTAAAGGCTGGATTTGTTGTTGTATTTCGAATGTGTATGTTGATATTTTTGTCCTTATTGTCGTGGATGCGTGTAATTATGTGTTACTGGTGATTCTGTTGATGCTGATGAGAGTATTCTTAACAATGTTCTTTGTTAGTCAAGTGATAAACAACTATAGCCGGAAGTGACGGACACATTCAGATGTTTCTTCAATTAGATTCTATTCTGACTCTTGTGTAAGATATATTTACATATTTGTAATTTTTTTCATGTATTTTCATGTTTCAAATATTTGATTGAATGGAGATATGATATGATGGAGAAGATTCCATTTTGCACTTCCATGATGTCTTTGTGAGTGTATATATAAGAAGATAGACAAACAAAGAGCAAATGAAAGAGACGAATATATTTATATACATATATATATATATATATATACATATATAGGAACATAGTCAGGACACCGACGGCTGAGCTCCGGCCGTTTTGCCTGCTATATATATAGTAATAATAATAAATTTGAAGACTAAAATCCAAAGAGGGCTCGAAAATGAGGACACACACACAGAGACAACAACAGTTATATATATATATATATATATATATATATATATATATATATATATATATATATATATATATATATATATATATATATATATATATATATATATATATATATATATATATATATATATATTTATATATATATATATATATATATATATATATAGGAGTAAGTAAGACCCCGACGGCTGAGCTCAAGCCGTTTCGACGGCTAATTCTGTACAGAATTAGCCGACGAAACGGGTTGAGCTCAGCCGTCGGGGTCTTACTTACTCCTATTACCCACTCTACTACCCTAAGTATTGAGTACTTTGGTGCGTTATGGTCCACCTGCGCTTACGGCCCTCTCAGGAATAAGAAGAAGAAGAAGAAGAAGAAGAAGAAGAAGAAGAAGAAGAAGAAGAAGAAGAAGAAGAAGAAGAAGAAGAAGAAGAAGAAGAAGAAGAAGAAGAAGGGTGTTAGGTTTTCACCGTCCTAAATCATATACAATGGGGTATGCCGGATTCAACAATTCACATTAGTTGTATGCCTCCAACAGTGATATGCGATCGCATATTACACAACGGAGTATGATGACACGAAAATGCCCCAAGACAGGTTTGAGTAATTTCATAACTATATTAATTGTTATGCACATTTCTGCAACGCCATCGTTTTTCTTTTGTTATATAATCGTTCTTAGGCTGACATGGCTACATCAGACAGTATTTTGCATTTAATCAGAGGTTACACAACAATGATATGACAGATATGACCCAACGAAAGTCGAGCCCTATAAATATTTATATCATTTATTTCGCGTAGCCTCTGCTTAAATTCAAAATATTGTCTTATGAGGGTATTTATATGCTAGGATAAGAAATAAAATTCTAATTTTTTTTTTCAGTTTTCGGCAAGGCCATGCATAACTCGCTCGGTATGGAAAGGACGCTACTCAGATGATGTATATTTAAGAAAATACTATATATGTTCAATCGTTCAATATATTGGCATATGTATACAGTGCTGATGAAGGGTAATGACCCAGAAGCATGTTGATTGTTCCTCCATGCCAGTGTTGCAAAAACCTATACATGCATATGTAACATATAATGAGAACCCTAATCTAGGCACGCAGAGGCCGACCACCCTCTGCAACTGTAGAAACCCCGAATCATGCCCCCTTGGTAATGAATGTCTCAAGAAGAACATAGTGTACGGTTGTAGGGTTAAAACCCCCAACTCCGAACACCTCTACATAGGAGCCACATCAACGAGCTTTAAGGACCGCTGGTACAACCATCGCCATTCATTCAAGAAGGAGGCCAAAAGGAAAAGCACAGCTCTCTCCGACCTGATCTGGAAGCTTAAGCTGGACAGGACCCCATACTCTCTGGCATGGTACATAATCAGGAAAGTACCACCCGATAAAGGGGGATCTTGCATATGCAAACTATGCCTGAACGAGACCCTCGAGATACTAAGAGGTGGAAGCGGCCTGATAAACCTCAGAACCGACTTCTTCGGGACATGCAGACACCTTAGAGCCGGGACCTTTCTCAAAATATATGGACAGTAGCAACACAAGAAGATGTGAACTCCCCTCAAGCTATAGGGACTTCTACAGAACATGAAAACACCTCTCGGCCAGACCTCCCTCAAGCTATATGGGCAATTACAACACCCTAGGTTGTGAACTCCCTCAAGCCATAGGGAACAACCCAGGCGGAGCAGACACCATGATAGCCTAGAGATAGAATCGGACACAGCCATAATAATCTGGCCAACATCTATAACACAAACACTTTTAATTTACCAGATTTCTGACTTTAAAGTTCCAATCTTAAATCTTGATTTCTCTTTATTAATTTGTTATTTGTTTTCTGCCCTCTTCACTGTATCACCTTATATTTATTTTAAGTTGAGATAGATTATAACACAAACACATTGAATATCTCATCTTAACATCTTGTTTCATACCAATCTATCCAACATATTCTGACCTTGAGATTGGTTATAGCACACACACACACACTTTATCCTACATTATTTCTCACTTCTCCATATACATTATCATTACCTTTTCACCAATCTCTCATTTACTCTTTATTCTTTATTCTCTATTTATTTATTTATTTTCAAATTACACAAATTATATTAATTATTTTATTTTATTATATTATTTATTTATTTTCTGTTTTCTTCATTTATTGCCATATATTTCTTCATATACATGAAAGAACCCCCCCCCCACCACCACCACCACTACGATGGTGGCGGGTGGGAGGAAGAGAAAACACAAACAAACTGGATACTTCTAAATTGTTAGCAGCAGCAAGATATAAGCTGACCACTACAACAACAACAGTACCAAAATAATGGTGGAGGTCAAATGTACTGAACAATAGCAGGCAAAAACACTACAGGGAGCCTCACCCCAGAAAGAATTCTATAGACTTCTGACTGAGGAATGCTCTAAGAACTGAACAATGGGAAGTTTGACACATTTTTTGATATTTTGTTCCTTCAACACCTTGTCCCTTCTACCATTTTATCATTTTTTAAGCTAACTCCACAATAACAACACTTAGAATGAAGAATGTTCTAATAACTGACCAATGAGAGGAGAAGGGGACCTGTGACACGAAAATTCGTTTGTTTGAATTCATATGACTCCAGTTCCCCAGTGAATTAACAACCCAACAAGGAACTGGGCATATCAGAGTATTGACAATATCATACACCTAAACAACATATGTACTTGTCTATACCATACTAATTCAAACTGCCTGAAGAGGTCACAGCCAAAGATGGCTGTCACTGAAATATATATAGCAGTAATAAACGAAGCTAAATTTTAATCATTTGACTTTTATTTAACTTTATTTTATATATATATATATATATATATATATATATATATATATATATATATATATATATATATATAAGAGGAATTCCAACTTTGTCTGATTTACTCGTTTTATTTACAATCCTTTAAAATATATATAATATGGTATTATAATGAAATAGTATGATAGAATATTAAATTCTAAGTGTTAATTGAACAAGTACTTTCATGCTTTCGCAATCTTCAGGTTCATGATATGTGGTGACAGTCGAGTTTGCAATTTTCAACAGTTGAAAATTGCAAACTCGACTGTCACCACATATCATGAACCTGAAGATTGCGAAAGCATGAAAGTACTTGTTCAATTAACACTTAGAATTTAATATTCTATCATACTATTTCATTATAATACCATATTATATATATTTTAAAGGATTGTAAATAAAACGAGTAAATCAGACAAAGTTGGAATTCCTCTTATTAATATAATCTTCTATACACAATCATACACACCCGTGTATATTTACCCATCTATATCTATATATATATATATATATATATAGGAACGAGTAGGACCCCGACGGCTGAGCTCAAGCCGTTTCGACGGCTAATTCTGGACTGAGTCCAGAATTAGCCGTGGAAACGGCTTGAGCTCGGCCGTCTGGGTCCTACTCGTTCCTATTACCCACTCTACTACCCTAAGTATTCAGTACTTTGGTGCGTTATGGTCCACCTGGTTCCTTACCACATTTCCTTCGTTATATATATATATATATATATGGGAAAAAGTATGACCCCGGCGGCAGAGCTCAAGCCGTTTCGACAGAAATAGCACTGGGATTGCTGAAGCAAGTGTATGGAGATGAGACGAAGTCACGCTCACGTGTTTTTGAGTGGTGCAAGAGGTTTAAAGAAGGATGAGAGGACGTGGAAGATGAGCCCAGGAGCGGAAGGCGCTCAACAACCAGGACTGAGGTCAACGTTGAGCGCGCTAGGCAGAGGGTACGTAGCGATCGTCGGGTGACTGATCGACTGATGGCAAATGAGCTGGCATGAATCGGGACAGCGCCTGGAAGATTCTCACTGAAGATTTGGATATGCAGAAAGTCTGCGCGAAGATGGTGCCAAAACCGCTGAACGATGACCAGTAGGGTCGACGCATGTATAGTGCCAGGACATCCTCGAGCGTCTTGAAACTGAACCAGACTTGCTAGGGACAGTCATCACCGGTGATGATTCATGGATTATCGAGTGCGATTCGGAGAGGACCCGTTTTGAACGCGTGGACGACATCAAAAAAAGGCCGTGACGACATAACTGCGGAGGATCCCGGAAGAATCCTTCCAGGAGTGCATGGAAGTGTGGCAGAAAATGATGGATAAGTGCATTAGACTCCGGAGGGATTACTTTGAAGGAGAAAACTCTTAGTCTGAAGTTTGGGTTTGAAATATATCTTTTGTGACTTCAGTCCTGGAACTTTTCTAACACACCTCCTATATATATATATACATCCATATATACATATATAGTCAATACCAAACTTACTACCAATGAGAATCAAGATTATTACTGCTGACAACATTAAATTATTCCTAACAAGCTCATATGTCCCAAGGCTCTGATACCATCAACACTAATAAACACAGAGCTGGCATATCTAAGAAGTGACTAACTGCCTGATGAGGTCATAGCCATTCAATGGCTATCATCGAAATATATATAGCAGTAAATAAAGGATTATGAGTTATACAATTGACTTATGTTTCGTCACTATATTTATATATATATATATATAAATAGATGTGTGACACAACTGTTGTGATATATTAGTAAAAAAGGAAAAGAAAATGCTGACAAATGTTTTCCAGTGAAAAATAGTTTGATTAGGAATAAGTATAAATTAGTAATAAGTATTAGTTCGTATTCAGTTTTAGGTTTGAGTTCTTACCGGTTGCGCATTTCTAATGCTTTTCAAAAATAATTTTGAGATAGAGCGCCCGTGATTTTTGCTCTAATCTGATCAGTTTTTGAAATTCATCCTGTTTTATGTGAAAAATTGGCTTCAGAGATATTAAGATTTGGTTTGATTGTTGAATGTCACGTGAATAAGCTCTATAAATTTCGCGCCAATTCGTGGTGCCAAAATTCTTGTAGTCAAAACAATTTTGATTGGTCGGTAGACATCACGTGAATGTTTAAATTGAATTTAGCGCGAACTGGTTTCGCGCCAAATGTAGGTTTGTCGAAGAGTGTCCTTTTCCGCTTGATTGAGTTGCAGTCATGTTGACAAGTCAAGAGTTCAAGTGTCTATTAAGACAAATAAATGTCTGTGTGTGTGCGTGTGTGTAGTAGAGTGGTTCATTGTTGTGATAATGGAAATGAATCGGTCAGTAGGAATGTGTGCGTGTGTGTGTGGGGGGGGGGATTATTTTAACATGTTGAAACATATTTTTCAGCTCTTGTCTTATACGGAGAAGTGTGTGTGTGTGTGTGTCTCTGGATGGACCAGTATTTTTGTGGCACTGGCAAAAATGGCGTACATTATTCGATATTTTCAATCATTTGCAAAAACGATTCTCTCAAAAGAACATCAATAACATCAATAATAAAAGAGGTGAGATGATGTATCGTATTGTGGAAAGGCTTTGCACAGAGCCTATACTAATCCCTGCAAATCGACTGCATTTGCCCCAAAAGAACTGGTCTACATATATACATACAAGCAAATATATGACTCTATGAACGTATGCATCTAAGAATAAATATTTACTAAATATGTGTATATGTGTGTATCTATTTGCTCCACGAATTGCGTGTATACATATATATGTAATTAGACATCATATGCACACGCACTTACACACACACACTGACACACTCATGTATATATATATACAGATATAAATTTCTTTATTTGTATTTGTTAAGAATAATTTCGTCAGGCGGATGATCGAAAAAATGGGACAGTGGGCCAATCAATGATATTCCGTCCATTATCGTATATGTTACTGACTATATAAATATATGTGCACTCAGATATTAAAAGAACCTGACCTCTGTCCGCTGATTTGAATAGAATTGCAGCTTGCAACCATTTGGTTTCTAAATATATTTATAGTCAAGTGCAGATAACTCCTGTCAAATGTGTGGGTCATTGCAAGTGACATTGTAAAGAGGTCTATCGATATTACAGCACTATTCCTTTGTCAATGATGTCTGCCATACTCCGCTGGCAAAAAGAACTCAAGTGTCGTATTTCTTTCCAAATAATTATAGTAAAGTGCAGATACTTCCAGTCTGATGTGTAGGTCAATGCAAGTGAATGTGTGTCTACATATATAAAAGTACTGTACCTTCTATAAGGTTGCCAATCATACTTCGCTGGCAGAATGACTTCATCTGTCTTTGTGCCATTCCTTCATCATGCCTTTCTTGATGAGGATCTCCCTTTCATTGGGGTTCTTGGTGTTGATCTACATCTCGTTTCCATCATTCTTCAAATAATCGATCTATCCATTCCTCAATCTCTCTCTCTCTCTCTCTCTCTCTCTCTCTCTCTCTCTCTCTCTCTCTCTCTCTCTCTCTCTCTCTCTCTCTCACTAACTTTCCCTCTAACTTTATCTCTCTCTATATATCTATAAATATAAATACATATAGCACCCCCCCCTCTTCCCCGCCATATATATAATAGTAATATTAACTTAATATTTATAATATGAATGTTAGTAGTGATACTGGTTTACAGGTTGATCTATAGCTCAATGCAGTGGGTGCCACTCAGAACTGTTATACATCAACAGTTTAAATAATACCAAGGTTTTAAAGTAGTTTTAAACTGACAGCCGTTTCTAACTGAACAGAGCCACCTATATTGAGTTATAACTTCTGATTTGTAATTTAAATCCTTGGTATTATTCAAACTTTTAATGTATGTATATATATGAAGGAGGCAGGGAATTGAAACATTATATTTAATTTGTCGGATACCTGTTTTAAAAGGAAAGTGATGAAAAAGATAATAAAAAAAGTCAATATATAGTGATGTCTGTGTTGATGAATTTGCTTTTAACTCTCAAATTCATTCAGAGAAATATATAAACATATAAAATTGGCAATTTCATAATTGTTAACTAAGTGCGGGATAAAGAGAAAGAGATGGGATAGAAGAATGCATGACACTATCTATTACATATTAGGACGAAAACATTCCTGAAGTATAACATTCACAGTATACGACATAATGTTAGAAAACTGTACATTATATAAGATGCTATAATGAAGGGATAGGCAAGGATAGGGATGAAAACATTTAACTGACAATAAAGATTAAATATGTTTAAGCGATACACGGGTTATCATCGCTAATTGTAAATATCACCAAAGTCATGTTCATATAATATTTTGTTATAGAGGAATTAATGTTAAACTAGATTTATTATAGTTTAAAATCAATGTTTTTATGAATGAACATATAACTTTCTCTCTCTCTCTCTTATATATATATATATATATATATATATTTGTATAGTAGCTTCAGCGAGTCTTCACCATTTCTCTTTTATTTTTACATTTTTATATCTCAATTTTGTTCAATCATATACAACAGGAAAACTGACTTCAATTGCTTCATATTCTGTATCTATCCATTGCTATATAAATGGTGAGACAATACGCATTCCTATAACAAGTTACATTGGTTTCTTAAAATATTTCATTCTTTATTCCCTAGCGAATGTACCTCAAATGAATTGAGGCGTTTCCTTTACTCAGTGTGAAACCACATTGAGCGTGAAATTCTATTTGCTTAACTATATCTATCTTAAATTTTGTTTTTGTATGTATATATATATATATATATATATATATATATATATATATATATATATATATATATATATATATATATATATATATATATATATTATACACACATAAACACATATAATAAATATATATATATACATGAATGTACGTATTGTATATTTAATAATATACTATATGCTTCTTTCAGAACAGTTTGGAGGCCTTTCGCTATGAAGTTAAGGTAGTGACTAACTTCACATACCTAGCTTCAGCAAAAACAAAGGGAAATAACACTTTTTGCTGAAGCTAGATATGTGACGCACTTCACTACTTTAAATTCATAGTGAAAGGCCTTGAAAATGTTTTAAAATAAACATACAGTATATTATTAAATATAGAACACGCTCATTCATATATACATATCTATTTCAGAGCAGCACGATAACAAATATATATATATATATATATATATATATATATATATATATATATATATATATATATATATATTCAATATATACTCTTGGAAGATTGATGTGGAGTCCAGATATAGGGTAGGACTATCTTTATTATTATTTTTTTAATATGAAATACTGATTGATCTTCCTTTTATCCCATGTCTGATTTAGCCTTAGAGAATAGCTATGTGTGTATATGGGTGATCCATACATGTATTTATTATGTTTTAATATCTCTGTGCGTGAATTAGTTGTCTATACACATGGTTAATAGCTAACAGGCTTAATTGACCAGCGTGTATATTGTTTTATTTTAAGATGACCTCCCTTTACCCTTTTGAGGGCAGCGTGTTTTTTTCTTTGAGAGAACTGCTGAATTTTAATCTACCAGTCTCTTCTTAGCGCTGAGGGAGACCATCACTAATCTGTTAATGTCGATATAATTCTTATATCATTATTGAGTGGACATCCACTGATGAGTTTATAAGTGCCCGCTTGTGTATAAAACTATGGTTTATATACGATTTTCTACATAACCTGGAAATTATTTCTCCCAAATTGTAGAAATCTTAAAACGAAACGGCCGCCTGGAAGAAATGAGATATTTATTTAATAATGTCTCATATAAAATAATACAACCAATTATCCACGAAATACTGATTAGTTAGCACCCCAAACACTAAATTGGGATAATACTTTAGTATATCCTAATGTTTGTTGAGTGAGATGGAGTTGGTTGGAGTATCGCTTAAGGCTTTCTCTGTTTATGTATTGTATATATATATATTTATATATATATGTGTGTGTGTGTGTGATTGGGGGTTCAATATTCGTAGATATAAAGAGGGAAAAAAGAAAATTGCTCAATCGAAAAAAGAACTAAAATATATTATTTTATTTACTTATGTTCATACACGGAACAAAATCGCTACTTAAGGTTTCAAGAGCCAAAATTGACTATATCTCTGGAATGTAAGATGGAGGAAAATTGTGATCTGATTGTCAGGCGTTTATACGAGTTTATACGTTACCGTTAAAGGTAATGCATGCTAAAAGCGCTTCTTTATGAAAAGCGTATTAAAAAAAGAGAAATAACTCCAAGATATAAACTTACAATATCGAAATCGTACACTTATTAGTATTTGTCGCCTATAACCGAGAAAAGGTATTATGTGGTGGTATGTAATGTAAACATGGTAATATTTATTGAGGTATGGACTAAATGAGTAGAGAAGGGGTAGTGTATTATGTAAGTGTGGAAAGAGAAAAAAAATATATTAAATGAAATTGAGGTAATTGAACATCAGTCAAATCTGTTGAACATTTCCACATAGCAAGCATCTAGCTTTTGAGACGGAGTTATTATCTAAACATTTGGCCATTGAGTTCAAATAAGTATACATCGAAGATGACAAACTTTGTAATATTCTACATTCCTCAATAAGACAGATACAACATCTCTTGGTACCATTAATGATAAGACTGGATGATTCAAGATCTTCCAAGTAATCTGATATTTGAATCCTTTCCCCTTTAATTCGCAGACCTTTTGCCATGGCTGTACTGGTTCTCATATCAGTATTCTTCACACTCATTGCACATTCCTTGCCACTCCCCTTTGCTGGCAATTCGACATTAACATCCTTCTTCACGTCTCTTTTAAACCTTTCATTATTTCTTCGGACATTTTCAAAGTGTACTTTTCCTACATATACCGCTTCGCCTCCCTGTGTTCGGTCATTGAAAGCTTGTTCCCAGTCGCCATCAGAGACACCAGGTTTCATCAGAGAAGTGTTTCTAAAGTCTTTAAACGTTATCTTAGGTTCATGTGGTCAATTGCCATCCCTCAGCTCAGAATAGAGAAACTGATTGGATAAACTTCTATTTTCCAGTCTCACAACATATATTACCATGCTTATTGTACTGCCAAAATACACAAACCTGTCCTCCACCCTAATTTCCTGATCATGCACTCTTATATTTGTCTCTACGTATGTTTTTCCTGGTGCTGGCTGATACATGGCTACAGTACTTTTCAAGATGATTGTTAAACCAAGAACAGAACTCGCACTGGTGAAGGAGTCCATTAACTGCTGCATATCTTCCTCCGTGAGGTCAGAGATCGTAGTCATTCACCTACAGAAATTCTGTCAACAGTGAGTTCCCGATCTTAGTATTAGCACCAGCGCGTCATATATTGAAAAGCGTCCCAGATGCATGTTCCATATCGATGGTCTATAAATACCATTAACAATACTACTGCAAAGAACAGTGAAAACAGTTTTGGTGTTATGTAACCTCTTACAACTATAGGTTCTGAACCTTTCCACCAATATTCACCCACGCTTACATGTCATCATATAACTGACACAGGATTGCCAAGAATATGACCGTGTAGCCAATTATTCCAAGTATTTTTCAAAGAACTTCTTTATTAACTGTGTCAAATGCCTTTGTCTGATCAATGAACACTTGAAAATGATTAACTCTTTGTTCCATACACTTTTTCTGAAGCTTTCTGACCGATAATATCATATCCACTATCACTTTGTCATGTCAAAAACTATATTGACATTCTGAAACAACATCGTCGGCAGTATGTAACGTAAGTCTCTGAAGCATAACGCAGCACAGGGCATTTCTAGCCACTGACAGCAAAGTTATACATCTATAGTTTCCACAATCATCTCCACACCTTCCCGTTATATGTGACAACCATTAGAACATCCTCCCAGTCTTGAAGTATTATATCTTCTGTCTAAACCTTTTGTATCAAAGAAAAAAGACAATGCATTAAGGTTTCACTCCTCTACTTAACGAATTCTTCAAAACAACCATCCATACTGAGAGAAATGCCACTGTTATGGAACTCCTTCTAGAGCATCAGAGGCAATTCTTTATGGTATTGACTCAAGAAACGTCTCATCGATATCCGTGAAAGTTCGTGAAAGTTCTGTTGTCACATGTCCCATATTTCCTTTGGTTGCATGATATGAGGTTGGACATGCTTTCCAGCATAGAGTTGCGTCACTTTCTGATCAGAGTTCAAATCCCGCCGAGGTTAACTTTGCCTTCATCCTTACGAGGTCGATAAAATAAAGTACCAGTAATGTACTGGATAATTTCTGGCCTTGTGCCAAAAGGAGAAACAATTATTTAGTGCATAATGGTACAACAGGAGAAGTTGAAGGCCGGTAGACTCCGCGAAGGAAATTATTCAATAGCTTGGTGTTGATGTTATAGGAGGGAGATTGAATTCTGTCAGTCTTGGTACTCTACCATGTATGTGTCTCAACTGTTGTTGGACACACAATTTCACATCGTTAAATGCATTTGTGTATCATATTTCTTCAGTGGCAGAGGGGCACCTTTGAGCAAGGTCAAAAGAATTCTCTTCTTTACCGACCGTAATTTATATATCTTATTTTATTTCTCATTATACCAAACATGGTGTTTGCGTTTTGCAAAATCAGCCACCGCAGCAGAAATTATTCACTTAAAGCATTTCCAGTTATTTTCCCGTTCCATCTCCTCCAGATGCTGGACAATTTGGGCTTTGATCTTATGGTCTTTCTGGTGAATAATATCCAACTTCGTCAGAAGTGTAACAAACTTGCACCTAATAGTGGCATTATTACAACTTTAAAATTCCCACTGACCAGCCTAAGGTTTGTCCAGCATTCAGCACCATGAATCGTACGAACGACGTACACATCACGTGAATCACACCTGCGAGTTATGAGGTACACACATATATACACATATATACCGTTTGTATATGTAAATACATGTATATACTCTCACGTTTATATAGCGAGAGAGAGAGAGAGAGAGAGAGAGAGAGAGAGAGAGAGAGAGAGAGAGAGAGAGAAAGAGGGAGAGAGAGGTAGAGAGAGATAGAGTATGAGAAAGATGAATGGAGATACGTTTGCATGCGTTGGCAAGTTATATCCGGTTGATTATCCGAACACCGCAATCTGTTTTGTGCATTGTGGACAGCAGCAACAAGTGTATCAACATCAACGCAAATCTAAATTAGAACATAATCTTCAAAAAGAGGAAATCAACAAGGGAAGTAGACGGAAAGGGAACAGGACAGAAAAACAAAGAATAAAGAAAAAGGAAACGAAGTATGGTGAAAAGACAAGGGAAAGAAAACAGAGAAAATTTTACAGCATACAGCATTATCAATTGTGATCAGCATTATTAAACTATTCATTTGATGAGAAAATTTGTCTAAAGACGAAGATATGGTAGAAATCCTACGGCTAATGTTGGGAATAAGATTATAAAAAACTATAGGGGGATGGCAAGAATCTTTGTGTATATACCTAAGATTTTCATTAGGTTTATGATAAGGTTTAAAAGAGGCGGTAAGTAGATCAAGATTAATATCAAGAAAGTTAGCATTGGTAAGGTTCGTATCTATAGTGATTTTAAGATTAAGATTAGCAAAAGTATTGATTAAATCTTTACGGAATCTATCAAGGTTATGGCCGTTGGTGGTATGAGAAACTGCCAATCCGTCATCACGGTATAAACCGATATTATGGGAAGGAAATTTCTCTTTGAGGGTGTGGAGAAGGAATAATCCTACTAAGTCACACACATCCGCACTGTCATATGAACCCATTGCAACATCAAAAGAGTTTTCAGGTTTTGACTTTTTAACCCAAATATTTTCATTAGTAAAGAGTAAAGTTTCTCTAGCATGAATGATAATGTCTTCTTCTAATTTAGAAATATTAATGAAGGGTCTTGCAAAATCTAAGGCATTCGTTAATAAGGAAATAGTAATAGAGGGGTAAAAATCAACAATATCAAATTGGGTAAATCTACACTTATTTTTACCTTGTATATTATTAAACCAAGAAAAATCTGTGATAGGTCAGTGTTAGTTTTAATTTGTAGAATTATTTTTCTTAGGATTTTTTTACTTGCAAGGCCAACTTCGGATTTAGCCGGGTTAATCAGTCTACAACTAGGTCGATTAGTAAAGTATAATTTATGGTCTTTAAGGGTAATATATACTTTACTCTTAGCTAGGTTTTCAATCCGGTTGTCTATTTTTAAAGAACTAGCTAGTTCTTTAGCTTCTTTATTAATGGTATTGTAGGTATTATTATTAGTTAATTGCTATTTGTTGGTGATACAATTAGTTAAAAGTTGGTTATACAAAGGGCTATTAACTTCAAAGAGATTTTAGTTTTATCAGAAAGAACAAAGGTGTTTGTAGAATTTCTAAAATTAGAAATATCGTTAGACAGTTTAGTTTGAAAGTTATTATTGTACTTACGAAATGTGATATCACTAATTAAATTAACAAGGTCTAATTCGAATTGGCCATGTCTTTAATTCTAGGTGGATATTTACGGGATTTTATGTCAAACCAATCATTAGTATCAGCACTGAATAGTCCATCGTAAACAATTGCCGTCCATCTCATTCTTTTAACGACTTGTTCGATTTTATCTATAAGCATTTTGGTATGCGTTGTGTTGGAAGGAGTAGGTATATTTTTGATTGAATAATCCAATTCATAAAGGTCCATGGTGTATGTTGGTTAAATTCCTGAAAACTGTAGAGAGCCCAACTAATCGGGCTGGAAAGTGCCAATCGTATATGTAATATAGTTTATGCTTCAATCAATCCCGGTTGGAGCTGTATAAATGAAGTAATTCCGTCGGAAAAGTCCAGGAAAAAAGAGTGCTCTATGTAGGTAACAGAGCTTAATAGTTATGTATTAAACAACATAAGGTAATTATTCCATTTACCAGTGGTTTCTTAAAAGCAAAAAAAATTGCTTTCAATCATCAGAATGAAAAATTCGTGGTCAATTTATTGATATTGGATTCTAAAGTCAAAAATGCAATCTATATGAAAGTGAGGTTGGAGAAGGAAGAAGGAAAGGAAAAATAAAATAAAAACACACATGCAAACACACAAACACACACACTTATATACATACACACACATATATATATATATATACACTCATACATACACACACACATATACACACATACACATACATATACACATACATACATACACACATAAGTATCAACATATCCATAATACTACATACATATATACAACCACACACACATATATACACACATATATAGAAATAGAAATATATATATATATATATATATATATATGCATACACATATACAAACATAGCCATACACACATACATATACATACATACATACACACAATCATACCTATATATACACGTACATACATACACATACATAAATGCATACATATGCATGCACAAAATTAGAAAAATATACACACACCTCTACATATTCACAGACGCAAATAAATATAAGAAAAAATATATATAAACAATAATAAAAGAAAATAAAGACTGTTATAAGGTTGACAGCGATACAGGCAACAGATAAATGAATAAACACACGTGGTAAGCAATACACACAAATGCCCGTACACATACATACGTAAAAATAAATACATACACACACTCTCACACATAAATATACATATACAAATACATAAACACATACATACGCATACCCCAATAGATACACAAACACACACACACACATATACATACATACACACACATATACATACACATATATACATACATATATATATATATATATATATATACACACACAAAATACATAGCCATACAATTATACACATACAAATACGTACATATCACGAACACGCACAACCAAATACAAACACACACACATATATATATATATATATATGTGTGTGTAAAACTCAATCTTAGATAATTTATATATATTTGTTCTCATATTTATTTGCGTGTGTGAATATGTAGAGGTGTGTGTATATTTTTCTAATTTTGTGCATGCATATGTATGCATTTATGTATGTGCATGTATGTACGTGTATATATAGGTATGATTGTGTGTATGTATGTATGTATGTATATGTATGTGTGTATGGCTATGTATGTGTATGTGTATACATGTATATATATATTTCTATTTCTATATATATGTGTGTATATATGTGTGTGTGGTTGTATATATGTATGTGGTTGTATGGATATGTTGATACTTATGTGTGTATGTATGTTATGTATGTGTATATGAATGTGTATGTGTGTATATATATACACATATATATGTGTATACGTGTGTTTGTATATATGAGTGTATGTATATATATATATATATATATATATATATATATATATATATATATATATATATATATGTGTGTGTGTATGTATATAATTGTGTGTGTGTGTGTGTGTGTTTTCATGTGTGTTTTTATTTTATTTTTCCTTTCCTTCTTCCTTCTCCAGCCTCACTTTCATATAGATTGCATTTTTGTTTTTAGAATCCAATATCAATAAATAGACCAGGATTTGTTCATTCTGATGATTGAAAGCACATTTTTTTGCTTTTAAGATATCACTGGTGAATGGAATACTTGCCTTATGTGGTTTATTACATAACTATTAAGCTCTGGTACCTACATAGAGCACTCTTTTTTCCTGGACTTTTCCGACGGAATTACTTCATTAAACACACATATATATATATATATATATATATATATATATATATATATATATATATATATATATATATATATATATATATATATATACATATATATACATATATATATATATATATATTTACAATGCTTCAAGCAAACTATAACATTTTTATTTTATATATATATATGTATTGAGTGTATTAAGTGCATGGTTATTTTGAACAACACTCATATATATATATATATATACATATATATATATATATATATATATACTGTTTCTATAGACTTTTGACTGGGGAATGCTCTCAAAACTGACCAATGGGAGGAGTGAACTTACATATTTTTATAACATTGAGATTGGGTACAACACACACACTTTTTATTTGATTATTTTATTTGGTACCTCTACTACCTTATTCCTTCTACCACTTTATCATTTTTTTTAGCTGACTCTAACATCAACACCACTACCAACATAAGAGTAGAGGGTGGATGTACTTAGCAATAACAAGAAAAACCACCACAGATTGCCTTGCCTCAGAATTAATTTCTATAGTATTTTGACTGAGGAATGTTCTCACAACTGACCAATGAGAGGAGAAGATGTCCTTTGACGCTGAAATTCGTTTGTTTAAATTCATATGATTCCAGTTCCTCAATGAAACAACAACCCAACCAGGAATTGGGCATATCAGAGTATTGACAAAGTTAAACACCTCAACAACATGTGTACTCGTCTCTACCACACTAGTTCCGACTGCCTGAAGAGGTCACAGCCAAAGATGGCTGTCACCGAAATATGTATAGCAGTAATAAACGAAACCAAATTTTAATCATTTGACTTATTCATTTTATTTTATTTTATTTTATATATACTGTATATATATATATATAAATGGAATAGAATGAAACGAAATTTCATTTCTCACTCTTAGAACGGTAATTACTTAAATGTAAGTATGTATATATACGTACATACATATATGTATACAGACGTACAGTAGCATGTATATATATACATACAGGCACAAATATATATATGCATGTATCAGTTTAGCGAACATTTATTATAATGCTCGGTTTGTTCGTTTGTAAACAAACAAACAGCCTGAATTACGCCGTACAGTGTTTAGGCAACCACGTCACCTTTTTGTTCAACACTGACACAGGAACGATGTACTAGTTTCAAGATTATTAGCTATCGTCAGCACCGTATACCTTTCTGCCAGATGGTTGAACGTCCGAAAGTATATACTTTCCTTATGAAAATTAACGGCTGAGCAGCCTAATTTGCATATCGAGTGAGTTCAGTCGGCCAGGTGCAACGAAAACGATATATGGATTAGAATGAAACGAAATTTCATTTCTCACTCTTGGTACGGCACTTACTTAAATGTAAGTATGTATGTATACGTACATACATATATGTATACAGACGTACAGTAGCATGTATATATATACATACAGGCACACATATATATATGCACGTATCAGTTTACCGAACATTTATTATAATGCTCGGTTTGTTCGTTTGTAAACAAACAAACAGCCTGAATTACGCGTATATGTGTGCCTGTATGTATATATATACATGCTATTGTACGTCTGTATACATATATGTATGTACGTATACATACATACTTACATATATATATACATATATATATATATATATATATATATATATATATATATATATATATATATATATATATATATATATATATGAGTGTTGTTCAAAATAACCTTGTACTTAATACATTCCGATATTAACAGAATACGCACTCAATAAGCTTAACTTGAGTGTGCGTGTTATTGTCTTCATAGAAAGTTGGCTGTGAAACAAAAGTTTCTGATTATTACTTCCTCTAGCTTACTAGCTTGGGTTATAGATAGCCAACGTATATTGTGTAGGGCCATAATTAACAGGACCTCGTTTGTTTAATAATGAAATTATTTTTAATTACGTAGCTGATGTGGGTTTATGTTGGAATGTATGTTAATATTGAAGTTATTTGTAATTAAATAGCCACACTGTTCGCGTGTGTGTATGTATATGTCTGTGAATATGTGAGTCTGTGTATACGCCGTTTTTTTTTGTGTATATGTCTGTATGAAAGCAGGTGTTTACATTACAGAGCTATTTAAACGAAGGAATTAATTTTGTATGTTGAATGAAAATATGATTATGTTATTAGTGGGAGGCGATAATTTGCAGAAAGTGTATGCTAATTTCTAGTGAAAGAATTTTAATGTCGAGTTTGTTCATTTTCGCTTTGGAATTATTTATACCAATGTCAACGGTGTTGCATATCTAGTGCCATAACCGTATATATATATATATGTACATGTATATATATATAACCGTATATATATATATATATATATATATATATATATATATATATATATATATATATATATATATATATATATATATATATATATATATATATATGTATGTATATATATATATATATATATATATATATATATATATATATATATATATATATATGTGTATATATATATATATATATATATATATATATATATATATATATGTGTATATATATATATATATATATATATATATATATATATATATTTAAGTGTATAAAAGTAAATGTGTTAGGAAAAACATAGAAGGCGTTATGAGAAGTAATTATTAATTTATTATACATTTTTACACGTGTTTCATTATTGAGTTACTTCATAGTCTGCGGGGATGTTCGGAGATATTGATATTGTATAATTATACAATAATTTTCTTTAATCAGGCCTTGTATGTTTTTTCCTAACACATTTACTTAGACGTTCTCGGTGAACTATTGGAACCGGAAAAAATATTCAATTATACATGTTAAGGTAACTATCCGGTAAGTTGCTAATTTATTAACTGAGAGATAACTCAATGTGCCTCAGTTTCTCCGAGCATTTGTTGACCCCATTCACTTTAAATGCCGCCTCACTAAAGTGTAAGTATGAATATGTGGGTTTCTTATTCAGGAGCAAGTTTTGCGCAGAGATTTATGTTTCTATGAGAAATTTGTTCTTACAGAATTCGTGGATGAAATTATTTAGTTAGAAAGTGAACCAATGTTCTTGTATCGCTATCATTTATTCAGTAACCATTATATATAGTATTTGTTACAATTCACAAAATTAAATACATACGTAGCACACAGATAATAGATAGGAAACTCAGCTGTCATTTCCTTAGATATGACACTTTGTAGAATGATTGTTTCTCCATCCTGTCGACCGGGAACAGAGGCGGAGGGCAAGTTGGTTGGTAGTGGAGGATACTCGTTCTGACATCAGCTACAACTAAAGTATATTTACATTTATACAACTGTGAATCTCAAAATAACCCAATAGGAACACTTTCTGTCTTTCTGTTATTTCAATGACTCTTTTTCTCCCCTTTCCATTCAAATCTGTTTCTTTGTTTCTTTTCAGGTTTTTTTCTCTTCTTTTTTTTAACCTTCTTATTAGATTATATGTTGTCCTTTTCCACATTCATCCTATACTTCTGAGTTATATATCTATAAGTTTCCATGAATTCCATTTACATGTAAAACACCATGACTATAATACAATCTCCTTCGTTTGTCTAAATTTTTTTTCTTGTTGGGTACCAAAACGTGGTTGTGTGTGTTGCTGCTGCCCTTAACAGAGCCCCAAGAAAACAGATTCATACAGTTGGTTTCGGTTGTGACCTAGTATAGTTGACCATAGATACATCGAGGATGTATTTGTGTACGTACATAATTTACTTTAAAAGCACAACCTAATCCACTTGGCATCAGTTTCTCCCGAATCTCCCTGATGATATATAAAATCTAAATCTAATGTCTGTCTTAAGCCAGAAGGCTCGTTAGGCCACTGTTTATACCGGTCTCCTGGCGTGAAGCGACTAAGAGTACAAGAAAACCCCCGGACAGGACACCAATCCATCGCAGGGTTGAACCCCCAGCTATTGTTCGTACTCATTTTCAGCTGAATATACTGGAGTAACGTGAAATGAAGTGTTTTGTTCAAAAACACATCACGAAACACAGGACAGTACTCAAAATCACGAAATTTTGGATTAAGTAATAATCCAGCTTTTGTAGGCGAAATTATAACCGTATTGAAACACGTGTTAGCGACCCTATTGTTTAATAAATGTCTCTTCGACATTCAACAAATGTTGCCTAGTTTTACCTGATTCCTGTTCATATTATATTACTCCGCGGAATATTCATTGGAAGCTATGTACCATATTCAGGGCACATCTCATATCGTCAAAATATTGACTATGTTGAGACCAACTAACTGCTAAGTTTTCTCGTCCCATTTTATACTCCTATCAAGAGACTTGATTGACAGCTACTGGTAAAACAATTGACTTTCAATTGGATGTATCTTATCAATCTCTAGCAGCAAACTCTCAGTCTGGATACGCATACACCAAGCCGATTGGCTTTAGTAGAGAACAGTTTTCTTAAAACAACAAAGAAAAACCACTTCGCCAAAATTACCGAGCGGGTCCCGATAGCAGCATTTAAACTACTTGACGAGTCGCTAGAGGAGATCCGAGTTAAAACCCGAAAACTTCAAACTGGTATTGGATATTTCCACATCAGCAGTGACAATGGCCGCATTTACCTAAAATGTAAGCAGGGAGGCAGGGGCATCAATGCCAGCCAAATTTGAAGGTAGCATCATATCCGTGTAATAACATTTGGGAGCCATCAAGAGTAGTCGGCCATCCATAGACAATATTGTCTATATGAGGCAGATAACATCATAAGAAGGAGCCTAACTGGAAATACTACCTGCATGAGAAACAAAATCTCACATCCAGGGAAATATCACATCAATAATCGGTATATTCGCTCTCACTTTGAAGTCTAGGCATTTGCAATCCAAGAACAGGAAATAACAACGAAATAACCTGGTGCGCAAAAGATGTATAAATTGAGGCAAAACCTAGTTGTGACAACAGATGCTGACAATTCGAAATAAACATCGAATATGTCATCCACAACATAAGAACCTGTTCAAACATCACATAACCATACAATTTAACTATGATGCGTAATGTACTTGACAAATCCTGATTATACCTGGAGAATTGTACTTATTCTCATTGGGACTCTGAGCTCTGCATCTACACAAATCTTGAAAAAATGTGACACGTACATGGAACTGTAAATATATGGAAAACATTTCAGAAATTCAGCATGTTTAGATATGGTAAAATATATAAAACAAAACATACAGATCCACACATATAATAACAACCATACCTGCACACGCACACACACGGACACACACCCCCAAACACGCACACACACACACACACACACACACACACACACACACACACACACACACACACACACACACACGCGCACACACACACACACACACACACACACATATATATATATGTATACACACACACACACACACATACGTACACACACACAACACACACATATTCACACAAACACATACATACGTATTAAACTAGTTGATGTCTAAATTTCATTGAAATGTCTTGTTTCTATGCGAGAAATGTTTCTCTCTCTATTGGTAAAAAGTTATAAAATAATGGTTTATATATATATATATATAAATATATATATATATATATATATATATATATATATATATATATATATATATATATATATTAATATATATAGAAATATATATATATATACATACAACAATACACACACACACATATATATGTATATATATATATATATTTATACATATGTGTGTGTGTGTGTGTGTGTGTGTGTGTATGTAGGAGTGTTTGTATGGGAGTGTGTGTGCGGTTACGACGCTAGATATATAACCCGATGGACATTAGCATCAATGCTAAAAAAGCTCCAATAACTGTTACTATACCACATAACGCCATACTGCACCACACTACACCGAACTACACAAACACAACACCACATTAAACCATACTCTCCCATACTCTCCAATGCATAATACTACACCAAATTACACCACATTACATAATACTTCGCCATACTACATTTTTTTCCGGCGCCATAAATTATCTTTCAAAGTACCATTATCTCATAACACTAGCTGTGTTTCTACCCCGGCCACATGAATATATTCAATTGAGATTAACTATTGATATGCCTCTGATGAGATTAAAGCATATCTCTTAATTTGTTTTAATTTTCCCCTTCTTCTTCCTAAGGGTATCATCATCTCTACTCATGGTCGACTGAATTGTATGCACGTCTCCTTTATATTTAAGTGTTAATGTTTTCGCTGCTGAATATCTCTTTCCTTTCACTGTTTTTCTCTCTTTCTTTCCGTTTCATTATTTATATATATATATATATATATATATATATATATATATATATATATATATATATATGGATGTGTGTGTGTGTGTGTGTATATATATACATACATATATTTAATATATATATATATATATGGATACGTACGTCCATAGATACACACGTAAATATATGATGCATGTGTTGTTTGTATGTTTATGTTTATCTTGATATTTATATTTTCGTATTCCTTTCTATACCCTTTATAAACCGACATGTGTGGCTGATGTAACTCCTAACTCGACATATTCTGTTGAAGAGTTCAACCATTGTACTGTTTGATATTCCTCAGTGCCAACCATTCTATCATGTTAATTCATTTGCAAGCATTTATTGCCATCGCAATGTTTTCTCTTCTCACCATCGCTTACAGAATCAGATCTGTCAGACCAATAATCGATAATTCATCATTGAATGATAAAATAATAGACTTGTTACGTTTATGTTTAGGTGTGCATAGAGCTGATACACAGAAATCTATCAATCTATTTATTTATTAGTCTATTTGTCTGTACGTGTGTTTGATTATCTATGTATGCATCAGTCTTTTTGTCTCTCTTTCTCTCTCTCTATCTATCAATCTATCTACCTTTATCTACCCATCTAGCTATCTATCAAACGATTGATATAACTTTTTCTCTCTTCTTCTACCTATCTATGTATCTGTTTATCAATCAATCAATCAATCTACACACACACACACACACACACACTCACGCAAGCGATGGGAGGGACCGTCCTGACGAAGGCCAGTTCAGCCTGAAATGCATAGACGGTTGTCCCCCTTGCTTCTGCTGGACATCACCGGAAGGCGTTAGCCCCCCGGTGTTTGCATAGCTACGGCTTCCTAAAATTGTATTTCTTTGGAGATACGAAATATTTTTATATATATATATATATATATATATATATATATATATATATATTTATCTATCTATCATTATGTGATTATCTATCCATATATTACCTTAATATCCAATATTTCTAATTGTTTAACTATCTATTTCTCTCTCTCTCTCTCTCTCTCTCTCTCTCTCTCTCTCTCTCTATATATATATATATATATATATATATATATATATATATATATATATATATATATATATATATATATATATATATATATATATATATATATATATATATATATATATAAGTTATATCTATTGATGGAATTATAGAAATGCAGCATTATTTTGTTGTGAAGATTTGGGTTTGTTATGAGTCTAAGGAACTAATATTTATATGCTAAGTACAAACATTTCATCAAGACACGCTAATATTGATCCAAAATAGTATGATCTACGTGTGCAAACCAATTACTAGGCATAACAACGAACCCTATCTCAAATTTCACAACTAAACACTACTTAGAAAGCCAAAGAATAAGAATTGATACATTCTGTTAGACTGTGCCACATACGAGTCGTGCGGCAGATGGAACCTCTTTTATCATATTTCTATTTGAGCACTGAAGATCAGCAATGGCTACGCAACAAAAGCAGCGACAGCAGTCACAAAAATTATATTATTGCTAGATCAACAAGCTGACAATGTACATGTCTTTGTGTCCGTGAATCTTATAGATTTAAACAAGATCCGAACACACATAAAAAGAAAATCAAACTCCCACTGTCAGTGCCGCCACATCTCCCGCTCTTCCCGTGTCTCACTATTATGAGTAAACGGGGACACACGAGCTGGCCACCTCATGGCCCCGGTGGACAAAATAGAGAAGGCGTTTCTCCGTTTTTATTTTGTGTGCATATCTGTATGCGGGCGCTCGCTTCTGTCTATATGTGTGTGGGTAGGGCTGCGCGTGTGTGTGTGTGTGTATGTGTAGTGCGTTATGGTTTGCTTTTACATGCTCTAAAATTAATTCTAAAATCTGCCTGTTTCATAACTATATTTTCTTAATTAAGATAAATGAAAATTTGTTACAGACATCAGATAAATATGGAAATGCTTATTTAGGGTTATATATCTGTTCTGCGAAGACCATGGTCATTGTACACTCTAAACTATCGTACACCAATGTAGGATATATTTAAGTTCAATGCCTTCGTGTCTTTGAAGTACTTCGTGTAGTTGTTGCAGTATGCAGTTAACTTATCATAAAATGTTAATGGTACCATTTTCAAACAATGTTTTCATTACTGTATCAAAAACCAAAACATGCTTTAGATCTTTAGATAAACCCCATTTCCATAGAGAACCAATTAAATATACGACCATCGGGTTTTGCAAATATATATCCTATATTTATCTTGCGATATGTAAATTGAAATGAATATAACAAATTCGTACGCAAACGGACATATACAATTACAACTACACAAACACACACGTACACAAATACACACCCGTACACAAACATACATACATACACAGAAAAACACACATACACAAACACACACACTCACGCATACACAAACACCCACATACACACACGTACACACATAAGCACACATACACACACAGATATACATATATATTTATATATATATACATATATATATATATATATACATATATATATGTGTATGGTGGTGGGCGGTCTGTATGTGCGCGTGTGTGTATGTGTGTGTATGTATCTGTCTGTCTGTCTTTATGAATATATATGTTCACAGTCTGATCCCATATTACACAAGTGTCTATTAATCCTGAATTTGTAATCAGAATGTCTAGCCTTATCAGATATTTTTTGTTGCTGATTCCGATTGGGAATTATCGGGAATTTCCGTATGAGTTCACGTGTCTATAGAATACTGCGTCTATTTCGCTATAATAGAAGAGTGATTATAAATAGTATTCAATGATCTAGCCTTGCCAGACATTGCGTCACGTTGATTCGGCTTGAGAAATGCGTTAGTAATACACGTGTCAGTGGAATACTCAACTAATTTTCTATAATGCAAAATAGATTGTTCCTAAAATTCAAAGCTCTAGTTAGATCTTATATTGCATCACACTAATTGAACTTGGAAAATACGTTAATAGTCACATAGAGAATAAAACAAGATAGATTGCATGTATTATTCTATGGTCTAGAAATATCAGGCTGTTTCACAGTTATTTGGTTCAGTAATTACGTTAAAGATTCAGATGACTGTTGAATATTCAGTCACATATATGTAAATTGAATGAGTCGGTCATCTGGTGATCGAACATCTCATTGCTCATAGTAGAACCAGCCGTAAGATCCAATAACATATACGGTGTATAGCAGAGCTTCTTAATCGTTTTGGGCCACCGCCACCTTCACGGCCAAGAAATGAACTTAGCACCGCACAACCCCATTTCTAGAGACCTGTCTACATGCAAATTGTAAATAATATATAATAAAATCGTTAATTTATATATAATAAATAATATATATACTAAGTATAAATGAATATTATATATTTTTTATTCTACTATATTTATATATATTATATATCATCTGTTATTTACTATGCTATTATATCATCTCTACCGCTATCCCAGCGCCCCCATATACCCCAAGCTTCCCCCTGGTCCTTTTCAACGACCCCGGAGAGGGGTGTGGTGGGGCGCACTTTGAGATACTTGGTGTATAGGGGAATCAACTGGGTCGACTAGAGTTCGCAACGGAGAGATATGTTTAAATGATGCCTTATAGATAAAAATCCTTCAAATTGCATAGTTAGCATCTCCCACGACTACTAGAATGTAACTCCTTAGATGTTTTTGATTTATTGATTAATTATATCATGATTAGAGAATGATGCAATAGTATCGACTTATCAAAAAACGTGTGTAAATATATATATATATTTCCGAATGTGCATAAAATTATATAAAATTGGATTAAAAAAATAACAGTCTTTGATTGAGCATGGCATGTTTACATAAGAAGATGTAGTGTTGTGTTATATAAGCGCACGCACATGCATGCGACGTTTTAACAATTATGCTAATTAAGTGCACTATACAGGTAATTTATTTTATTTATGCAATAATTACATAAATAAAATAAATAATAATTGCAATAATTCTGAAGCTGGCGCATTTGTGCACCAGCTTCAGCATTCGGTAAACAGGAGAACTATGTGTAAAAGTCAAACTCGCTATGTTGAATTTGGTATTCGTGCCAACACAAGCTTATGGTCATAAATCAGATTTTAAGAGCAGAATCAAACGGCAGGCCAACTAAGAGTAGAACCCGAGAAAGCTGATTTGGTAACATCCATCATTTCGGCTTGTCTAACTTGGGGATCCAGCTGGATCGCTTGTAGACGGTTGCTTCTGACAGGACCCATCGGAAGAGGTGTTTGAGGACTCAGACATAATTGGGCAAAGAAGAAGAAGAAGAAGAAGAAGAAGAAGAAGAAGAAGAAGAAGAAGAAGAAGAAGAAGAAGAAGAAGAATTAGTGGCTTTGGCAAGAATTTGGAAGACGGATGTATGTACATGCGTATGTATACATACATACATCCTACATGTCGATGTACGTGTGTACGTGTATTATCTACGGTTCTTTATGTAAGTCTCAATAGACACACCCACATGTATATATATAGGTGCATTGGACGGGTGTGTTTAAGTATGTCTGGGAGGGTTTGTGTGATAAAGGGAAATTAAAAGTATGTCTGTTTTTAAGTCTTGTATAATATTATAGCCACCTGGAGTTCTCGCTAAATTGTATTTATCTGAGTATATATACAGGCATCTATTTAAATTTCAATATATCTAACTTATATTTCCTTCCATCTGTCCATCTGTCCATCTCTCTATCTATTTATCAATCTATCTCTCCGCCTCTCTTTCATTCTCCCCCACTCTTTGTAAGTGTATGTATATATATATATATATATACATATATATATATATATATATATATATATATATAGTGCTGGAACACTGGAAGGTAATATCCGTAGTGGTAGACCACTCAGTCCAAGGGACGAGTTAGTTCACCATACCGAGAACAATTGTTTGTACCCTCTCTTCAACGACGGGGTAGCCTGGGCAAAGAAGTCTTTATCTTCAGACCTATTTGACGTCTCTATGGGATCGTTTGACAGTGCTGACGTATGTGACTTGGTTGGCCTTTTTATCTTAGACATATTACGTGTTAGATTCCCGGACTTCCACACGGGAATATACAGTGACGATGGACTGATTTTATCGAGCCATAAAAGTGGTCACGACCTCGACCGGTTTAAAAAAGACTTAGCTTCTACCTTCAATGAGTTAGGCCTAAGGATAACAGTAGCCACCAACCACTCTAGCGTAGATTTCTTAGACATTAATTTAGACCTTCGCACACACACACACAGACCCTTCCATAAGCTAAACGAGAAACTTAATCACATTCACAAGGACTCATGCCACCCTCCCAATATTTATAGAAACTTCGTTAAGAATATCAGTACTAGAATCTCAAACCTCTCCTCTAATAAGGCTATCTTTGACAGGACGGCACTCAACTATAAGACGGCGTTGGCTAACAACGGCTTCTCACAACCTATCACCTACTCTCCCACTAGCAACAACACCATTAAGAAAAGTAAGCGCATCAATGGACAAACTATCTGGTTCTCTCCTCCCTGCTCATTCAACGTTAAAACCAATGTATGAAAAACAAATCTAGCCCTCTTAGATAGACACTTCCCCATAGGTAATAAATACCGCTCCATCTTTAACCGACACAAAGTTAAACTAGGATACTCCTGCGCTAAGAACATGAAGACCCACATCACCAGCAGCCCTAGGAGCAACACCCCACCAGGGTGCTCTTCCCGTAAGCCTGAAGCTTTCCCCCTTCAACAGCAATGCAACACACCAGCTGTAATCTATGAAGCTGTGGTCACTTCCAACCAACCAAACGAACCACAGGAGGTCAAATCCTATGTGGGCAAGGCGGAGGGCCGATTCAAGGAGTATTTCCTGAACCACCAGTCTACCTTCAGATACCCGGACAATCGTTCATCCACGAAAGTCGCGAGCCACGTATGGTTCCTCAAGGACTCAAGTATAGGCAACTCCATTCAATGGAAAGCCATCACTAAGTCCAAGCCATACGCAAGGGGAAATACGACGTGTGGTTTATGTATTGACAAACAAATAACTATCCTAAAGAGATTACGCAATAGTGATTGCCTAAACACGAGAAGTGAATTTTTCACACGTTGTCCACACGTCACCAAACATCTATTACATAACTACATGGGCCCCGGACTAATTCTATGTAATTTTATTTTTAATTTTATTAATTTTATTTTCAACCTAAAAACTTTCCGGACTTTCGCAGTTATCTCCCTTACACCTCCCGCACGCAGTCTAGTATTGCCTGTGTGAAGTGACCGAGTTTCTGCGCATGCGGGTTCGTACGGTTGTCCTTCCTGTTCCTATAACCATACACATCCTTAGCTGAAGATCCGTGAATGTGAAACAATTGTTCTCGGTATGGTGAACTAACTGTTGTGTAACCAGTTCTCTCTCTCTCTATATATATATATATACATATATATATTCGGTAATTTTCAATAGCCGAAATACGATTCTCGCTAATTTATATTTGTATTAATCTCCAGAGCCTAGCTATTGACCAGTTAATTTTCTTGATTTTTTTTGTTAATTCTATTGACTGATTAATAGTTCTTGTTAATTTTAAAACCATTCTGTTGAAAGCTTAATTCGTTTTGTGATATTTTGCAATTTTGCAATAACACACATACTGAATTCATCCGCCAAAACTAAGGGTTGCCCCCCCCCCTTGTCAAGCCCCACGTGGGTTTTGATAACGGCCAGTCCTTGGCTTGGCACTGAACTAAAAGCCTGTTGAGAAAGTGACTTCCCTGTTCGATCATCATACCAAAAGCTTAACATTATTTGTCTAAGAAGACAGTACTTGATTTAGGAGTTGCAGAAATCCAATGCTGGATATTACCAACCTTCCAGGGGTCCGGGTATAATTTTCAATCATATTTTATTTGATTGACCCGAATTACTTGGTCGTTTCTATGGCTGTGCGGAGAATGATTTAACCATCGTCTCAGTGTGTTTGGCCTTTAAACTTATGTTGTTACTGTAGTTAACTAGTTCTATGGAGCGCTTGCCACACATCTCGGAAGTTGTTTTTCACTAATTTCCAATAGTAGCCGAAATACGATTGTCGCTAATTTATATTTGTATATATATATATATATATATATATATATATATATATATATATATATATATATATATATATATTCAATATAGAAATGGCTTCTGCAGGACTACAAATGTTTCATTTGGTAGAAATCATTAGGTGGCTTTGATGATTTCTCCCGAATGAAACAATTCTAGTCCTGTAGAAGCGACTTCTATATTAAATATTTATACTCTGCTATGTATTGAGTACCTTACTTATTGTGGTTAACCCTACTTGAACCCGAGATAAACATATATATATACATATATATATGTGTGAGAAAAACCACAGACCCTCCATCTCAACTGTACTTTTGAAAAGCAGAAGAACTGCTAAACCGGTAAAGGAACCAAATAAATATATATATATTTTTTTAAATAAGACTCCAGTTGCATTTTCGATTTGATCTTTTTTTCTTTATACTTTTACTCGTGTAGGACACCTCGGTTATTTTTCATTCTGTAAAGAAAAGCTCACTTTCTAATATATATATATATATATATATATATATATATATATATATATATATATATGAATGAAAAATGGCGTGCTGCGTGGTTGCGAATATGAACATATGAATGAAATTAGACCGAGAAACAGGAAATGTCCATCATCAGTAGCCTGCTGATTATCATTGGTATTTCTTCGCATTAAATACTAGATACCTAAAATCAGTGCGAACGATAACTAAATAAAGTTATCGGGACAGAGGAAAGTAACAAACAACATGGTGGTAACGCAACGTAAAGAGAGGAAAAGAGAGACAAGTCAATGAATCTGTGGGGTTAAATCCGTCAAATCAAATGACGAGAAGAAAAAGACACGTCCGAGCCACGAGATTTTAGGTATCTAGTCTTTAATGCAAAGAAATACCAATGATAAACAGCAGGTTACTGATGATGGACATTTCCTGTTTCTCGGTCTATATTCATTCATATGTTCATATTAGCAACAACGCAGCACGCCATTTTTCATTCACATATATTTTTCCCTTCAATGTCGTTTTTTTATCTGTCACGTTACTGCTCTCCCCCTTCTCTCCCCTTTAACTCTTGCTCTCTTCCAGCCCCGCTGCTGGTCACACACTCTCGGCTGGCCCCTTCATCACACTTTCACTCACTCTCTGCTAATCCTTCCGTCTGACCTGCGTGAAATTCTTTCCTCTCACATTTTCGTGGCTCGGAGGTGTCTGTTTCTTCTACTCATTTGATTTGTCAGACCACACCTTCATTGACATGTCTCTCTTTTCCTCTCTTTACGTTGCATTACCACCATGTTGTTTGTTACTTTCCTCTGTCCCGATAATTTTATTTAGTTATCGATCGCACTGATTTTAGGTATCTAGTCTTTAATGCGAAGAAATACCAATGATAATCAGCAGGCTACTGATGATGGACATTTCCTGTTTCTCGGTCTATTTTCATTCATATATATATATATATATATATATATATATATATATATATATATATATAATGTAATTGTGGGTACCCGTTCGCGTGCGCTGTATCGAAACGATTAACTATGTGTATCGTCTGGGAGGTTTCTTTTATCATTACCTATCCAGTACGCTGCGATGCAACCAGTCCTAGTTATATATATATATATATATATATATATATATATATATATATATATATATATATATATTTATACTTGGGGAGGGTCATATTTGTGTAATATTGCCAGAATTAATAACAGAACACACTCAGTTTGGTTGGTTTTCGCTTTTCGCTTCTGTGTCTTTTATATCGGTAATCTAAGTTACTCGGCCCTCAATGTTGCCACTGACTGACCGACGGTCAAAAATGTTTGTTGTTATGGTGCTTGTGTATGTATTTATTTATTTATTTTATTTTATTTACTTATTTATACTTCTCTTAGGTCAGTGTTGTTTGTTTGGGTGTTGTTGTTTTTCTATTCATTCTTTCTGTTTAGTCTTGGTCTTCTAAATTCTATTTCACTGGCCTCTCTGATTTGCCTATCTGCTGGGTCATTTCTATGTTTAGATATTTTTCTAATGTCATGTTGTCTATGTTACCGTCATGTTGTTGTCTAGCATGTTTGAATAGTACTGACCCGTTTTTTCGTCCTTTTAGTTCCCCCCAGTGTTGGTCTATACTTTCACCTATGCTACGAGCTCTCTCACCTATGTATGTTGTTGTCATGTTTCTGCAAGTACCCTCTGTACATCTCATGCTATAGACTACGTTTCTAGTTTTACAGTTTATCCGGGGGTTTACCTTACATATGATACATTTCCTATTGGTACAGTGGGTTTTCTTAAAAGTGTAGGTTTTGCTGATCAGGGATTTTATGATGGTTCCTGGCTTTTCTACCACCTTAATTTTTAAGTGGGTTATTCTCAGGGCCTTTCTACACTGGTTAGCTAATTTCCCTCCAGGGGTAGCATCCACAAACATGATACTCTTGTATCTCTGGTTGTCGTACCATGAGGAGGCTTTCCCTATCTTATGTCTAGCCCTATCTAAGCTATTCCATGATTTGCTCCTGTATAATGGGCAAATTCCTGTCATGTCCAGTTCTATGAGGGTCTTATACTTCTCCATGGCTCCTTCGTATACTCTGACTCTGTCTCTTTGGTTGTAGCCAGAGAACTGCATGCGGTTGATGAAGTGTTGGATGTGTTTTTCAATTTCTGTTGGGTCGCACATACGGGACACATTCTTCATCACTCGTACCAAATCTGCGATCAGAATATTAAAATTAGCACTACTGGACATTGCTGAGTTTTTGAGTATCAGGCATTTGGAGGCCATGGGTTTAGCATAGTGTGAGTGGAGAATTTGGGCTCTCTCGTCTATAGTGTTAATCCAGAGTTCTGTGTCTAATACAAGTAGTCTATTGTTAGGGTGTTTGGAAGGGAAGTCGATAGTTACAGTTATACTCTGGTGTATGGAATTAGCTATCTGCTGGATGCTTTCCATTGTGCTACGTTCTAAATCAAACTTGTTAGTGCTCTCTAGTGGGGATGTTCTTATAACTATATTGATATCGTCTACATAACGAGAGTACATGATGAGGTCTATGGAGCTCTCATTAAGGAGATATTTAAGTCTTCTTTCCCACCATACCATCAAAAGGTTGGCAGCATCACCAGCTATGCTGACGCCAATGGCTGCTCCCTCATTTTGGCTGTAGATTTTCTCGTTGAACTTAAATATGTGGCCCTTTAGGGTAGTTGTGATACTAGCCCCTATTGCATGTGCGACCATTTTTCTTACCTGATTATTGTTTTGGGGGATCCGTATAGCTTTGGTCCACCCAATCCACCTTCCCATGGGAGTCTTTTTTGCCATTGAGGTTATGGTGAGGGGTCTTATGGGTCTACTAGGGCAGAAACGTCTAAGGTCATGGCTGTCTAGGTAGTCAGTGTCGTAGGTAAGTCTAAGTAGGAGGCCCAGTTCGTCTGTGTCGACGTCGCAGAACTCCACCTCACTCGCAATGATCATCTCCACACATTTTTTCACACCAAAATCAATGTTAATGGATGGGTACAGTGACACTACATCCCTGCTGCCTATTATGCTGTTCGATAGGTTCCTGTTTTTGTTGCACTCACTGATTCTGCTGAGGAGGTCCTCTGTACTGTCACATACATCTGGGGACATCTTGATTATGGGGCGTATAACCATTGAGAGGAAGTAGAAGATCCTGTAGTTACTAGCTATATTAGCTCCGCATACGAGTCTTGTTGGTGGTCCTGTTGTCGGGTCGTCGACTGTCTTGTGGTCTTTGCGGAGCCCTTACAAGGGCGGTATGCCATTGTTGGACGCCTGGAAGTTGTTGGCAGTGCGTCTGCTTGGCTTTAGGATGTCAGTCCACATCATCAGCAAAACCTACCCTTTTAAGAAAACCCACTGTACCAATAGGACATGTATCATATTTAAGGAAAACCCCCGGATAAACTGTAAAACTAGAAACGTAGTCTATAGCATAAGATGTATAGAGGGTACTTGCAGAAACATGACAACAACATACAAAGGTGAGACAACTCGTAGCATAGGTGAAATGATAGACCAACACAGGGGGGAACTAAAAGGACGAAAAAACGGGTCAGTTCTATACGAACATGCTCGACAACAACATGACGGTAACATAGACAACATAGCAATTAGAATAATATCTAAACATAGAAATGACCCAGCAGATAGGCAAATCAGAGAGAGGCCAGTGAAATAGAACTTAGAAGACCAAGACTAAACAGAGAGAATGAATGGAATAACAACAACACTGACCTCAGAGAAGTATAAATATGTAAATAATATAAAATAAATAAATAAATAAATACATACACAAGCACAATAACAACAAACACATAAACACACACTAGTCACCCATCACACATCAAACAAAACACTATACACACACGCAAACGCATGCGCAAAGAAGACAAAATAAAATAAACAAACAAGCAAATAAATAAATAAATAAATATATAGGCAGATTGAATAAAAATGGCGTAGACATACAATGCAACGGGAGGAAACAAATAGCACCACTGACGATGTTGCAGATGTGCAACGAAAGATTTATGATAAACTATATATATGTGTTTGTGTCTATATTGTATTTGTATTATTTTTGACCGTCGGTCAGTCAATGGCAACATTGAGGACCGAGTAAGTTAGATTACCGATATAAAAGACACAGAAGCGAAAAGCGAAAAACCAACCAAACAGTGAGTGTGTTCTGTTATTAATTCTGGCAATATTACACAAATATGACCCTCCCCAAGTATAACAATATTTGTTTCGACACACGATTTCATATAAAAAACCTCGCAAAACTAATTCATCGCCGTTATATATATATATATATATATATATATATATATATATATATATATATATATATTTAAAAGAATAGAGGTGTAACACACGAGTTATGATATATTAGTAAAAGGAAAAGAACATGCTGAGAAATTGTTCCCAGTGAAAAATAGTTTAAGTATGAATAAGTATACATTAGTAATAAGTATTGGTTAGTATTGAGTTTTGGTTTTAACTTCTTACCGGTTGCGCATTTCTAATGCTTTTCAAAAATAATTTGGAGATACAGCGGTCGGAATGTTTGCTCTAATCTGATCAGTTTTGGAAATTCTTTCTGTTTTATGTGAAAAAAGTGGCTCCAGAGGTATTAAGATTTGGTTGGTTGTTGAATGTCACGTGAATGAGTACTATAAATTTCGAGCCAATTCGTGTTGCAAAAATTCTTGCGGTCAATACAAATTTGATTGGTCGGTAGAGATCATGTGAATATTTAAAATTGATTTTGCGCCAAATGTAGGTTTGTCGAAGAGTGTCCTTTTTCGCCTGATTGAGAAGTCACTGAAAAATAAGTCTTTTAAGACAAATATGTGTGTGTGTGTGTAGTAAAGAGGTTCATTGTTGTGATAATCGTCAGTAGGGATGTGTGTGTGAATTGCAGTCATGTTGAAAGGTCAACAGTTCAGGAGTCGATTAAAACAAATATGTGTATGTGTGTGTGCTTATGTGTGTGTAGCAGAGTGGTTCGTTGTACAGGGATTCAGTCAGTAGGAATGTGTCTGTACGTGTGTGGGGGATATTTTAACATCTTAAAAGATATTTTTCAGCTCTTGTCTTATACGGAGAAGTGTGTGTGTGTGTGTGTGTATGTCTGTTTGTACGTTAGTGTACGCATGTGTATGTGTGTGTGTATATGCTTGTGTGTGTATATGTGTGTATGTGTGTGTAGATGGTCCAGTATTTTTGTGATACTGGTAAAAATGGTATACATTATTCGATATTTAAAGTAATTTGCAAAAACGATTCTCTGAAAAGAACATCAAAAACATTAATAATAAAAGAGGTGAAATGATGTATAGTATTGTCATAACACCAAGGTGTGTGTGAGTGTCCATATTGTACGTACTGCAAGGGTAATCCATTAGGCCTGGCCGTATTGGAATACTTGTGTACAAATATGCCCGTGCCCATCAGTGTGCAATGCATGTGTGCGTATATGTATGTGTGTGTGTCGCCACGTTTATATCTATAGACATCAAAAGGTATGCAAATTTGTGTATATTTGTGTTGCACCATAGAACATGTGTGTTTACGTGTCATTGTGTTTATATGTGGATAGAGATGTATTTAGGATGTATGCTGATGTAGGTATGTATGTTGTGGGTTCGTCTTAGGGAGAAGTGTTTAGACGGGGTCTGTATTTGTTTATAAAGTGAGATTCCTTGCTGATGCGCTGGGTGTGGGTGGAATTATCTTTAAATTTGCAGAGGGGAAAGATTCTAAAGTTGGGATGATTTGGATCGGCACAGGTATCAATGTGTTCACTCAGTGGTATTTTTCTGTATTCCCGTATTTTAATTTGGGATCTATGGACAGTCACGCGTTGGCGGAGGCTGTTTTTAGTCTGGCCTATGTATTGTTCTCGACAACCTGAGCAAGTTAATACATATATTAGATTTTCTGATGCGCATGTGAAATTGTGTTTTACTATAAAACGTTGTCCTTTGAAATATAATTCCGAACCCTCTATTAGGTTGATGCATATGCCACAGTTGGGTCTATCGCATTTTTTTACTGTGGGTTTCGTTGTTGTGGTTGGCAGTACTTTGGCATGTGTTCGGATGTTTTTCATCGACTTAGATTGTCTTTTGCTCTTTATGATATCGTGTGTTCGAAGGATTTGGTTCATTCTATGGTCCTTTTTTAACACAGGAATGTTATGGAGGATGGTTTCAAAGGCCTCATTGTTGAGGGTGTTTTGTGTGGAGATGTATGGAAGAGCTTTTAGTTTAAGTTGATTTACTTTAGGGTGTCTAAGGTCCTGGGTACTGAGTTTTAGGGCACGTTGGATTCCATTGTAAATTAGTGATGCAGGGCAGTCCCTGCCTATGAGTGTCCTTTAGTTCTTGTAGCTGTAAGTAACAGGTGTTTTAATTGGATACTATAGTACAGATTCTCTTGGCTAAGTTGTAGGGAATATTAATTTTAACGTGTCTAGGGTGGCAAGAGTTGAGAGGAAGATACTTCTTGTAGTCTGAGGGCTTGTATATATGTCTGTTTCTATTTTTTTGTTATGAAACTTAATGAAGATGTCGAGGAAGGGGAGTTGTTGATGGCTGTATACCATCGTAAAGTTAATATTCGTGTTGAGCCCAGTTATAAGGGTGTGAAATTCTCGATGTTTTCGTGCCAAAGGATGAAGCACTCATCGAGATATCGCTTCCAGTTCTTTTCTATGTGTAAGTGGAGAGTGTTTCCAAATTTGTTTAGTACTTTAGTGAAGATGGTGATTTCCAGGTATCCCATGACGATGTTGGCATACGTGGGGGCTGTTTTCGCTCCCATAGCGGTCCCATATTTCTGCCTGTAGGATTTGTTATTGAAAACGAAGTAATTGTTCTCCAAGATAAATTTGAGTCTCTCTATCACGAATTATTTTTGATGCGTTGTGGGAGTTCATTGTGGTAATTATCCAACCAGAATTGGATAGCTTCTATTCCTAGGTTGTGGGGGATGTTGGAGTATAGGTTGACTACATCGAACGTCACTAGTAGGGTTTGTTCAGAAAGGGGCATATTAGGGAGGTGATTGAGCATATCTAGGTCGTCCCTAATATAGCTTTTGATGTGTTTGAGAAAAGGCTTAAGAAGGGTATCAATGAAGTTGCTAAGGCGGTGGGTTTCGCAAGCGGGGCCTGCTATTATAGGTCTTAATTTGAGATTATTGGGTGAGGGGACATTGATGACTATGTCTGTGGCTTCCTTATGTACTTTAGGGATACCGTAGAAAAGGCTGGATTTACTTGTGAAGTCTGTGAGGAAGCTGAATTCCTTGTTAGTGAGTCCTTCTTTGTATTGGTTGATCAGAGTTTTTAGGTTTCTCATAATTTTCTGTTGATTGTAGTGTTCAGCCTTTTCGTAGTATGTTTCGTTTTGCAAAGTGGAGAGCGCTAAGTTGATATAGAATTATGTCTCCATTAGGACTACTGTACTCCCTTTATCAGCCTCTTTAATTGTAATAGTTCTGTCGGTTTTTAATCTATTTAATTCTTCCCATTCTTTCTTGTTGAGGTTTGGCTTGTGTTTTTGTCTGTGCATGTGTGGGTAAGGGAAGTTTGTGATGTATTCACATAATTCGTCCAGGATTTTATTTCTACTTTTTGATGGGGTGTAGTTGCTTCTATTTCTGGCTAATGATTCATCCTCATTGTACTGGTCGAATAGTTCTTCACTGAGTCGTAACTTTCTACAGAAGTCTGTGATGTCTTCCTTCATTTCATAGTATTTAGGACGTAGTGGGGTCGGTGTGAATTTAAGACATTTGGAGGGTAAGTTGATAAGGTAGGGTGTTGATTCTGCACTAGTTAGATTGATAATTTTTATTACTCTCGGTGTCTCCTCCCTGTCTTGTGTTATTTTTTTTGCCTGTATCTGTGTGATGTGTCTAAAGAATTGTTGGGTTAGAGGGGTTGTCTGCTGATGTTAAGTGGTCTCCTGTGTTTGTTATATTCCTTGTTGTTGTAAAATGTGGTTCGGGGTCGTGGTTGTGGATTGAATGGGGTGTTCCTGTATTGCGAGTATGGATGAGTGTTTCTATGTGCCATGTTGGATTGTGGTGTTATAGGTGGCCTACGTTGTTGGATGTATCGTGTGGTGTGGGTTTGTTGTGTATTGTGGAAGCAAGAGTTGAGAAAATGGAAATTACCTTGATGTCCCCTTGTAGCGGGGAAGTTGTTACATCTATCATGGTGGTGGTATCTTTTCCCTATGTTTGACGATGAGGCATCCGCGTAGTAGTTGAGTGATTTGGTATGTTGTCTCCTTGAAGGGGGAAAGTTGTAAATGTCATTCTGGGGGTGATGAGTTCTAGGGTTTTTGTTTCTTCTTATAGAAGCGAGGTTGGGAAGTTCATCTTCGGTGTGGTACTTCCTTCTTCTTTTGTTAGTAGCTGGAGGGTTTGCGAAGTTGTTGTGTGGTTCGGTTATGGGTTTTCCTATATTTATGAACGGGTTATTGGAGGTGTAATCCGTTTGAAAAATCGATTCATAGTTTAGGAACCAAGCGGCACTTTTTTCCCAGCGTTGAAAGGATTTCAGTTCTTCTCTGTTGCAGTCCCCTTTCCGTAATTTAGAGATCTTCTCTACCTCGGGGCCTTCAGTCTTATTGTTGATTTCCAGGAGGATCTCTTCATCGATACTTTTGATATATATATATATAAACAATTAAGTTAAAGATGTACATCCATATATGTATACTGAAATACTAGTATGTATATGAATACACACACGTATACATATGTAGGTGTACCAAGTTTTTTCACTGGTCACTTTACTGTGAGTGGCCAGCTATTCTGTATGTAAACACACAGACAAACCGGTTTTTAGAGTCATACTGGTTTGTCTGTGTGTTTACATACAGAATAGCTGGCCACTCACAGTAAAGTGACCAGTGAAAAAACTTGTTACACCTACATATGTATACGTGTGTGTATTCATATACATACTAGTATTTCAGTATACATATATGGATGTACATCTTTAACTTAATTGTTTAAGCGTCAGTCATACAAAAGTGAGTTACAAACGAAACGAAATTTAATTTCGTTTCGTTATTTGTTTTTATATATATATATATATATACATGAAGTAATTCCGTCGGAAAAGTCCAGGAAAAACGAGTGCTCTATGTAGGTAACAGAGCTTAATAGTTATGTAATAAACAACATAAGGCAATTATTCCATTTACCAGTGGTTTCTTAAAAGCAAAAAAATTTGTTTTCAATCATCAGAATGAAAAAATCCTGGTCTATTTATTGAATTGGATTGTTAAAAAAACAATTTAAAAAAAAACAATTATTTAAGAACCCAATTCAACAAATAGACCAGAATTTTTTCATTCTGATGATTGAAATCAACATTTTTTGCTTTTAAGAAACCATTGGTAAATGGAATAGTTACCTTATGTTGTTTATTACATAACTATATATATATATATAGATAGATAGATAGATAGATAGATAGATAGATAGATAGATAGATAGATAAGCAAAGGGATATTTAATTCGTTGGTAATTCAACAAATATATTTATAACAGATTCGAAGCACTCGACAACTTTTCTGGGGTATAATATCAATGATATTAATAAATGGAAATTATATTTATAGTTTTATAAATACAGTTTCCATTTATTAATATCATTGATATATATATATATATATATATATATATATATATATACAGATAGATAGATACACCCCCTTACACACACATATATATATATTATATCTATATATATATATATATATATATATATATATATATATAACGAAGGAAATGTGGTAAGGAACCAGGTGGACCATAACGCACCAAAGTACTCAATACTTAGGGTAGTAGAGTGGGTAATAGGAACCAGTAAGACCCCGATGGCTGAGCTCAAACCGTTTCGACGGCTAATTCTGGACAAAATGAAAATTTATCCTGGTATTTAAATAGCCGAGCTTCTCAAGGGGTAATTCCATATATGGTCAAAATTGTCAAAAGTTAGTAGTAATTCTGTGATGGCAAATTAGTAGGGGAGATGGTGGCTAAACCTGCCAGTAGGAGAAAAAGGGGAGGGGGTGGAGCAGACCCAATCATGCGTTGGTAGTGCCGGCTACAGCTGGGCATGAGGTCAAAGAAGATACTGGGGAGGGGGAGGGGGAGGAAGTCAAAACGGTAGGTAGAACAATGAGGGGTAAAAATATATATATGAAAGAAAAAATGCTGAGAGCGATGAAAAGCGAATAAGTGTAAAGAAAAAAGAAATTCTACGACCTAAGTCTCTAGCTATTGTTAAGCTAGATAAATAAATAAATAAAGAAATAAATACATAAATAAAGAAATAAAGAAAGAAATAAAGAAATAAAGAAATATAGAAGGCACGGAGTGGCTTCCGGGAGGAAATATCCTACTGTCCAGCTCCCATTAGCGGAACCAGCAGGAGACACCACCGCTCACGCAATGTAACATGGTTCAATCCTCCCCACAACGCAGAGGTGACAAGTCCCATCGGGAAAATATTCTTCAGGCTCATTGAAAAACACTTCCCACTACAACACCGCTACCACAACATAATTAACAAAAATACCATCAAACTCTCTTACAGAACTACACCAAACTTCGCACAAAACATCGTCTCCTCTAACAACAAAAAACTCAACCCCGATGGCAGAAATAACCTAAATAGCAGTGGAGAGCCGACCAGGAGGTGCAACTGTCCGGATAGATCCATTTGCCCACTCGACAATAGATGCAGAGACCGTAATGTGATCTACCAGTGCAACGTGAGGACGGACACCTCCAACAAAGCTTATATAGGACTAACGGCATGTAACTTCAAGACCCGGCTATACCAATATAGACATACCTTCCGAAACCCGCCCGCCGTCACGCCACTACACTTTCGGGCCACATATGGGACCTCAAGGACAACAACATCACCTATGATCTCACTTGGAGATTACTGTCCAGAGCCAACTCTTACACGAGGGGACGCCGTCCGTGCAATTTATGCTCGGAGGAAACTTTACAAATGCTGTTTTCGACCGACCAACTCCTAAACAAGAAAGGTGAACTGGTTACTGCATGTAAACATAGATTGCGTAGGACTTACCTCGCCCTCAAACCCCATAATGACCCGGGGGGGGGGGTAGACTAGGGCTATAACACCCCACTTGCCAATTTTGCAATGGGTAACCCCTGCTTGCCAAGGGAGACGTAAGATCTTCTTTTTATTCTTTTATCGCTTCCTTTATTTCCTTCTTCCCCCATCCCTCCTTAGTCCTTCTACCCCAGTTCTTCTTTGTCGGCGTCTTTTTCTCGCCCACCCGAGGCTGCCCTTTGGCCCCTTGTAGCCCCAGTACCCCCACCCCCTCCCCTAGTCTATGATAGATTTGGCGGACTCCGCTTTTTATAGCAGTTGTGTTAGACCTCGGATACTTGCCCCCTTTTCCCACCGCTCCCCCTTTTTTCCGTGCCTTCTATATTTCTTAGTGGCACTTATGCCTTAATTTCTCGTTTCAGTATTTCTTTCTTCTCTTTTCTCATGGGCGGGGTGGATTCTGATTTTATTTTATTTTTTATTTTTCCGTATTCTACTTTTACTTCGTACGAACTTTCATGTAGCTTGTATAAGAACTTTTGTAGCGTGGCGGTAGTTAGCACTAGTATATTTTTTCCGGGACTCAGAATTATTATCTCGTACTAGTTTACTTTTCTGCACTGGGTGGTTGCTGGCCTTGTGCCCGGGGTAGAAACCTTTTTTATTTTTTTATTTATTTCGCGGCAGTTTCTTTAGTATTTTGGCCCCATTTGTTGACCCGTCACCGTATGATTAACGTACTTATACCTCTTAAAAGGGTCCTTTCCTATTCCGTCCCACCTAGTTTATTTACTTATTTCTTTATTTCTTTATTTCTTTCTTTATTTCTTTCTTTATTTCTTTCTTTATTTATTTATTTATCTAGCCTAACAATAGCTAGAGACTTAGGTCGTAGAATTTCTTTTTTCTTTACACTTATTCGCTTTTCATCACTCTCAGTATTTTTTCTTTCATATATATATTTTTACCCCTCATTGTTCTACCTACCGTTTTGACTTCCTCCCCCTCCACCTCCCCAGTATCTTCTTTGACCTCATGCCCAGCTGTAGCCGGCACTACCAAGGCATGATTGGGTCTACTCCACCCCCTCCCCTTTTCTCCTACTGGCAGGTTTAGCCACCATCTCCCCTACTAATTTGCCATCACAGAATTACTACTAACTTTTGACAATCACTTTGACCATATATGGAATTACTCCTTTAGAAGCTCGGCTATTTAAATACCAGGATAAATTTTCATTTAGTCCAGAATTAGCCGTCGAAACGGTTTGAGCTCAGCCGTCGGGGTCTTACTGGTTCCTATATATATATATATATATATATATATATATATATATATATATATATATATATATAATTCTAATCATTGTAAGTTTGAATTTGACATGCAAAAAAAAAATATATATGATTAAAATAAGCCCAATTCATAGCAGATTCAAATATCACAGAGAGAAAGAGAGGGGGTGGTTAAAAATGAGGTGCAACAGAAATGAAACATGGATTACAGGTTAACATATTGTCTAGATAGATGTGAAACAAAACGAGGATGTAGTTTATGGAACACCCAAATAATTTAGAAGTCGACCTTAAATAGGAGCAATAGCATTAATGAAGACATAAAGGACACCACAACACTTTGTTTTGAATATTTTGAAAGTAGGTTTATAAGTATGAATTTTCATAAGATTTTCGTGGTTGTCTCTGTGGCCTAACGGTAGGTACTAGAGACTGTGGAGAACCTGGCCTTGGGTTCATTACTGGTCAAGAAGTACATGGAAACTTTTCAGTTTTTATTTTACAACCGATAGAAAAAAAAAACTGAAAAGTTTTAATGGGAACCATACTCACGACCAGATTCGAACTTCAGACCAGGATCATCACTGTGCAAGATTTCTCCCACTAGGCCACCGAGACAGCTACGAAAGTACAATCAAAATTCATAATTATAAACCTACTTTCAAATTTAAAAAGATGGCTTTCCTAGAGCTTTTAGTAATATTTAGGGCTGACTTCGGGTTATTGTTGAAAGACTCTGGATTTAGCAAAATACATAATATTTTTTATTGGAGAAGGTAAGATATCTTTCCGCAAACATTTGATTGCACTTTTTCGTTTCCACTTAAGTATTTTTTCGAAAATGCTTTTTATTCATTATAAAAATTAAATTTTAGCATTCTATATGTAGGTAGGCCCCCTTCATCTCCTGGCAACCAATATTTGTAGACCCAGTCCGCCAATGTGTATAGATATTCATATATATGGATGGGTATGCGTGTTTGTTTTTGGTTGTCTACGTGTGAACATGTTGTCTCTTTGCGTAAGTGTTTATTCGTTTAATTTATCCTGGAAACACAATATATTATTATTGTGTATATCAATCTATAGTGAGAGTTAGAGTGCAATTGTAAACATAATTAAAACGTATATATATATATATATATATATATATATATATATATATATGTGTGTGTGTGTGTGTGTGTGTGTGTGTGTGTGTGTGTGTGTATGTGTGAATGTGTGTGTGTGTGTGTGTATCTGTTATATCAAGACCATCATTTTTATCATTATCATCGCTCAGTTTCAAGATTTTCATAACAGTGAATTTATCTCTGTGCGAGGAAGCTTTTTTATGTGTCTGTATATACACACACACACATACATATATATGTATGTGTGTGTGTGTGTGTGTGTGTGTGTGTTTATCTATAATGTGCGCTCGTACATATATATGTATATGTCCGAGCGCACATTATAGATAAACACACACACACACACACACACATATATATGTATGTGTGTGTGTGTATATACAGACACATAAAAAAAGCTTCCTCGCACAGAGATACCCCACCAAACACACACATACACACACGCACACACGCACACACACACACACACACACACACACACACACACACACACACACACACACACACATATATATATATATACATTCATGCATACATACTTATATACATACATACAGGAATACATACATGCATATAAATGCGTATATATAAAATAAATAGTTGGATTCATTAATGAACGTGAGGACGATTGTGTTAAGTAGAAACATTTCCTTGTTTATTAAAGAATGATATAATAATAATGATTGAAGCAGAACACAGGAAATTCACGTACTTTATTTGTTGTCCCTAGTGAGTGTCACTCAGTATAATGTCGGATTAACCATATTACACACTGCAGATTTTGAAATTGGCAACCATTTTCTTTCTTCTATAGCAATTGGTTTTTAATTATGTGAATTCATGTCATCACTATATTGTTCAAGTGCATAAACATTTATTATCTTACAACATATGGTGGTGAATGAGAAAGAAAAAAACCATTACAGCGTCGGACAAAAATTTCTTCTGTTATTATTTTGAACTCTTCGCTCGCTCTAAATTCAATTCCCGCCGAGTTCAACTTTGCCCTTTCATTTCCTTTCAGGATCGATAAAATAATTTACTTCTCCAGGGCGTTGAACTGGTGGAATTTTGAAAGTTGGTGAAAGCAAAGTCAGGTTTCAATTTTTTCGACCCCCAACCGTGGTGATTATTCACCTCATTTCGCGAGTCCTAGAATCATCAATTTTAGGTATAGGAAGATCATAAATATGTCCCGAATTTTACAAGTAGTGTGAATTCTTTTTAATGCCAGCAATTGTCTGACTGTGATTTTCATCAGGACAGAGGTTGAGAGTATTCGACGAAGTACACTCTTGGAAAACTTCGAACAATATTATTGCTCTCTTGCCACACAACCATCAGGTACGCTACGTAGACGAACACTGGATACGATCTTCGTCTTCAAATTATGATATAGAGGTTTCTTGCTATATAGCAACTGATAATGATAAAGTATTTTGTTATAGCGATATGACAACGCCAGTAAAGAAATTAGACCTAATTGAAGTGGATTCATCGTTACTTTCTAGTAACTTTGCCAGGTGTTCGAATTTCCGAAAAAGGAAGACAAAAATGAAAGGAAAAAATTAATATACAGGAAATGAACTAGTCTTATGTATGGCTGGTGGTGGTTGGTGGGAAATGATGAGAATTGCGTGAAAGAAATATGTCTTCCTGTTTTTTTTCTTAATAGAGATTTTGTGAGAATATGTATATATATATATATATATATATATATATATATATATATATATATATATATATATATATATGTGTATATATATATATTCATCAATGATATATTTGTTCTTCCTACCTGGTGTCCTGTTTCCATTTTCTTATATAATTATTTTGCAATTTGCCTTGAAATGCTGTAACAAACTAGCAAACACGAAATACATAAACACATAAGCGCGCATACACGCAATCAGACATACATATATATATATATATATATATATATATACACAAAGGAGAGCCATGGGGAAAATCATTAGACAAATTAGTATATAAGTATTTAAGAAAAACATTTAAGATGCAAACAGGATAGTAAGCAATAAAACAATATGTATATATACGAAAAGAAATGGAAAATCTGAATATATTCACAAGTGGTTTTTCTCGTTTAGTGTTTGATTACTATTGATTTCGGGCATAATACTCTACACACCATCTGCACTTCTTCTCCTTCTCTCTCTCTCTCTCTCTCTCTCTCTCTCTCTCTCTCTCTCTCTCTCTCTCTCTCTCTCTCTCTCCTCTCTCTCTCTCTCTCTCTCCCTCCCTCTCTCTCTCTCTCTCTAAGTTTCTCTTTAAGTTTCTCTTTATCCCTCTCTTTCTCTTTCTTTCTTTCTTTCTTTCTTTCTTTCTTTCTTTCTTTCTTTCTTTCTTTCTTTCTTTCTTTCTTCTGTCGTTCCTTTTCTCTGTCCTTTACAAAAAAACGATAATGCAAATTTCTTTCCCGCTCTGAAACATTTCCTATTCCCAATCCAATAGAAATCAGATATTGTTATTATGCATATCGACTGAAAAAAAATGATTTCTAACTAACGTAGGCACAAAGTCACAAAACCTAGATAAAGCAACGAAGCAGTCTTCACGTTTAGCAGCCAAATCTCTCTCAATTCACACCCTACCGTATTTTTTTAATGTGACAAGCGCATTACATTATGTAGTCCCACACCCCTTAATGAAAGTCTTTCACGAAATTATTAGATGGGAGTTTGTCCCTTGTTCAGCAATTGAGAGTACAAAACGGAGTGCTCTTCCGTTGCAATGCTACCACAGTTACTACTGATACTCTTCAGATTACAATACAGCCATTTCCTTTCGGAGAATGAAAGGCAGAGTGAGAGAGAGAAATACAGAGGAAGCAAGATAGGTAAATACAGGAAAATTCAACTCCAGTACTATGCTGGTATATTTTTTTATAAACCTCGAAATGATAAATGCATAAGAGGCGAATGAAAACCGCAAAATATTCTATCCGGCGTTATAACGAGACTGCTAGTTCGGTGCTTCATACAAGCGCTATATCTCCGTGAACTGCTTGCAATGTTTTGTTGC
>OZ024742.1:280795952-280800952 GCA_964016885.1 Eledone cirrhosa | reverse complement strand
GCACATGTTGGAAAATTTTAATATAAGTTGGAAACCTATAAAATGAGTGACTTTATTTAATAGAACCAGAGAAGCACTTAGTAAAATGTTGGCTGCTTTTTGTAACAGATTTGGTCTAGAAGAGAGTTTACTACAATAGAATTATATACAGCAGAATCAAAAGCGTTCATTAAACTAAAAAAAAAATATCATTAGACGAGACGAAATTTTTGTACAGCCCGCTAGTAATGGGAGTCAAATCTGTAGATAAATGCCCTAAGATCTTAAAATAGACTAACTATTGAAAACGTAGCTCCTTATATAGTTAATATCGTAATTGATGGAGATGGAATAACAAACAGAAAAAAAAACATAAGCCTTAGAAACAATAATTGTTTCTACTTTTAGCACAAGACCTGCAATTACCCAGTACATTACTGGTACTTTATTTTATCGACCCCGTAAGGTTGAAAGGCAAAGTTAACCTTGGCGGGATTTGAACTCAGACTGTAAAGAGACGTAACTATACTGGAAAGCATGGCGTCCGACTCTCTACCGATACTGCCAATCCAGAAACAATAATAGTAATTGTTCCTACTTTTGGCACAAGACCAGCATAATCCCAGTGCATTACTGGTGCTTTAATTTATCGGCCCCGTAAGGGTCAAAGGCAAAGGTAACATCGACGGGATTTGAACTCAGAACGTAAAGGTCCATACCTTTACACTGCAAAGCATGGTGTCTAACGCTCTATCGATACTCCAATTCACCACCGAAACAATGATAATAATTATTTCTACTTTAGGAACAAGGCCAGCCATAACCCAGTACATTACTGGTACTTTATTTTATCGACCCCGTAAGGATGAAAGGCAAAGTCAACCTCAGCGGGATTTGAACTCAGATCGTAAAGGGTCGTAACTATGCTGGAAAGCATGGTGTCGGACCCTCCACCCATACTGCCAATCCTGGTCTCTAATTGAGGCACAAAGAAAATAACAAAAATAAAATAGAAACAATGATATTTCCCTAAAGATGGAAATCAACTGTGGGCTATTGGTAGTGGTGTAAGGGCGTAAACAATCGTATTACCTCCTGAGTGAAATAAACAGTGCTGATCTCACGAGCTGATAATCGTGAGCAGAACACCCGAAACTCTACATCTCTCCTTTTCACATACACAAACACACAATATCATATATATATATATAAACATCAAACCCTCCATCTCAATTCTAATTTTTAGAAGCATAAGAACAGCGAAGCCGGTAAGGGAACCAAATAAATATTCTTAAAAAGACTCCAGTTGCATTATCGTTTCGATTTCATCCCTTTCCTTTATATATATATATATATATATATATATATATATATATATATATATATATATTTATCACTGCTCCCCAAGGTGAGCTGAATTTTGTAATCCCATACAAACGGCTGTTATTTCTAGCACTATGTGTGGGACGTTAGAGGACTGGAATAAGCCGTGTGCAAAACCTCGTGTATTTTCGCTACGCTAACCAGACCTTAGATATTTTTCTGAGGTTGAGTTATTTTATTTTTATCTGGGTGCCTATTGATAAACACAGAAAAAGTTGATTAACTCACTGCTAATTAGTTAATTATTTTACTATTATACCATCCTTTGTGAAACATGTTTGAAGTTTGAAGTTCTGACCGATCTGCGGAAAAAGTTTGTATTTTGAATTTTAAACGTGTCTAGGTACCAAGGCTTTTTGCCCATATGAGTCTGTGAGTATTGATTTATTAATTTCTAGATCGTACAGGCAGACCTTATGTTGTTGAATTAAGATTTTTCACTCTAGCGATCTTATTAGTCAATTGCAACTATAACATGTAAATGTTCATCAAATATTAATTTATATATATATATATATATATATATATATATATATATATATATATATATATATATATATATATATATATATATATATATATATATATATATATATATATATATATATATATATATATATATATATATATATAAGTAAAAAACAAAAAAAACAAAAACAGTAACAAAGAGTGCAGTACGAACAATGTGGTATTAGGTTCACGCTTGAGAGTGGGGGGTAGGGGCGAGTTTTCGGGCATAAGCCCTTCATCAGGAGAAAGATGGGAAGGAAGATAGTTCCGAGGGAGTGAGGGGGAGTAGTCGAAAGACATTAAAAAGGGGTAAAAATTACAAGGAAGGAAAAAAATTACAAGGAGGGAAAAAAATGAAAATGAAAACAAGTGGTGAAAGGGTGTGAGGCGTGTAGAGGTTGTGATAGGTGGATGGAGGCGTAAGAAGAGGAGAAGGAAAAAGAGGGTCCTAGCCGGAGAGCAGAAGGTGGTGTGTGTATGTGCGTAGGTGTTCGTATCTGTGTGTGGATGTGAGAGTCAGATTTGGTAATATCTATCCTACGAGGTTACTTTTTAATAAAAGAGTTTGCATACCACAACAAATAGATGACGAGACAGAGGCACAGTTCACCATAGCTAGAAATAAGATAATCAAATAGTAGACAGGTATACTAAGAGACAGAGCAGACCAGAGGCCCAACAACTTGGGAGGAAACTTGTAGAATGCTTGGTTAGCCTCAAGCAGCGCACAAGGGATGGTGAGGTAGTATGTCTACCCACGGATGAGTCTGGTAGGATGTCAATAGATAGCATGCCGAACCACATCAAGGCTATGCAACCCCACATCACCAACACGAGCGAAATTGCACAATAAACACACGATGGGAGAGAGAAAATCCTCAACGCTCACATGATGATGTGGATTGACATCCTAAAGCCAAGCAGACGCACTGCCAACAACTTCCAGGCGTCTAACAATGGCATACCACCCTTGTATGGGCACGGCAAATACCACAAGACAGTCGACTACCCGACAACAGGACCACCAACAAGACCCTTATGCGGAGCTAATATAGCTAGTAACTACAGGATCTCCTACTTCTTCTCAATGGTTATACGCCCCATAATCAAGATGTCCCCAGATGTATGTGACAGTTCAGAGGACCTCCTCAGCAGAATCAGTGAGTGCAACAAAAACAGGAACCTATCCAACTGCATAATAGGCAGCATGGATGTGGTATCACTGTACCCATCCATTAACGTTGATTTTGATGTGAAAAGATGTGAGGAGATGATCATTGAGAGTGGGGTGGAGTTCTGCAACGTCGACACAGACGAACTGGGCCTCCTACTTAGACTTACCTACGACACTGACTACCTAGATAGCCATGACCTTAGACGTTTCTGTCCTAGTAGAACTATAAGAGGTAGACCCCCCACCATAACCTCAATGGCAAAAAAAACTCCCATGGGAAGGTGGATTGGGTGGACCAGAGCTATACGGACCCCCCAAAACAATGATCAGGTAAGAAAAATAGTCGCACATGCAATAGGGGATAGTATCAAAACTACCCTAAAGGGCCACACGTTTAAGTTCAACGAGAAGATCTACAGCCAAAATGAGGGAGCAGCCATTGGCGTCAGCATAGCTGGTGATGTTGCCAACCTTTTGATGGTATGGTGGGAAAGAAGACTTAAATATCTCCTTAATGAGAGCTCCATAGACCTCATCATGTACTCTCGTTATGTAGACGATATCAATATAGTTATAAGAACATCCCCACTAGAGAGCACTAAAAAGTTTGATTTAGAACGTAGCACAATGGAAAGCATCCAGCAGATAGCTAATTCCAGAGTATAACTGTAACTATCGACTTCCCTTCCAAACACCCTAACAATAGACTACCTGTATAGACACAGAACTCTGGATTAACACTATAGACGAGAGAGCCCAAATTCTCCACTCACACTATGCTAAACCCATGGCCTCCAAATACCTGATACTCAAAAACTCAGCAATCTCCAGTAGTGTTAAGTTTAATATTCTGATCGCAGATTTGGTACGAGTGATGAATAATGTGTCCCGCATGTGCGATCCAACAGAAATGGAAAGACACATCCAACACTTCATCAACCGCATGCAGTTCTCTGACTACAACCAAAGAGACAATGTCAGAGTATACGAAGGAGCCATGGGGAAGTATAAGACCCTCATAGAACTGGACATGAAAGGAATTAGCCCATTATACAGGAGCAAATCATGGAATAGTTTAGATAGGGCTAGACATAAGACAGGGAAAGCCACCTCATGGTACGACAACCAGAGATACCAGAGTGTCATGTTTGTGGATGCTACCCCTGGAGAGAAATTAGCTAACCAGTGTAGAAAGGCCCTGAGAAAGACCCACTTAAAAATTAAGGTGGTAGAAAAGCCAGGAACCACCATAAAATCCCTGATCAGCAAAACCTACCCTTTTAAGAAAACCCACTGTATCAATAGGAAATGTATCATATGTAAGGTAAACCCCCGGATAAACTGTAAAACTAGAAACGTAGTCTATAGCATAAGATGTACAGAGGGTACATGCAGAAACATGACAACAACATACATAGGTGAGACAGCTCGTAGCATAGCTGAAAGGATAGACCAACACTGGGCGGAACGAAAAGGACGAAAAATCGGAGCAGTACTATACGAACATGCTAGACAACAACATGACGGTAACATAGACAACATAGAAATTAGATTAATATCTAAACATAGAAATGACCCAGCAGATAGGCAAATCAGAGAGGCCAGTGAAATAGAAATTAGAAGACCAAGACTAAACAGAAAGAATGAATGAAATAACAACAACACCCAAACAAATAACACTGACCTAAGAAGTATAAATAAGTAAATAAAATAAAATAAATAAATAAATAAATAAATACATACACAAGCAAAAATAACAACAAGCACATAAACACACACTAGTCACCCATCACACAGCAAACAAAACACTATACACACACGCAAACGCATGCGCAGAGAAGACAAAATAAAATAAACAAACAAGCAAATAAATAAATAAATATATAGACAGACTGAATAAAAATGGCGTAGACATACAATACAACAGGAGGAAAAGATATCACAACTGACGATG
>OZ024742.1:280768452-280790952 GCA_964016885.1 Eledone cirrhosa | reverse complement strand
CATTGTTACAAGAGCGCATTTCCTCAAGAGCGCCGGCAATTCTTGCATATAGTTTATTTTCTGAAAGTTTGTCAATGTTGGGAATAAATTTGTGTAGACCATTCTCAAATAAATGTATGGGGCTATGTCCCTTTGTGTGTATGTAGGTGAAGATCACTCTCATAAAAATTCTGCGATGTCAATTTGCAACCAATGACATAGACCAGTTCTTCTTTTGGGGCATCGCATGATATATGGCATTTTTTGTGATTCATAATATTGTTGCCCATAGGCAATCCCTAACAGGACTAAAAAGTCTCGTCCCTGATGCTTAAGTATCAAACGATGGCATTGCTCGAAATCGAGTTGCAGACATCAACATCATGCATGTATGTATGTATGTATGTTCTTCTGGTTTCATAATATCACAAATGTTTGCCAATAGAGAAAGAGTCGGTTTCTAACATAGTTACAAGACTCTCTCATTGGAATTCACACATCAACTAGGTAGATAAGTATGCATGTGTAGATATGGATGTTATTGTATGTGTTGAGGTGTATGTTTTGAGTTGTATGTGTGCATGTGCATACGCTCTGTATCTGTACATGTGTATGTGCAATTATTAGATGCAACATTTTTGGAATGTTTTACATGTTTTTACTGTTCCATTAATGGATTGTACTTGTAATTTCCTAACTAGTCGTGTTCTTTCTGTTCCTGTGAAGCTCAGCTTCTCAGGATTTTTATTGAGGCAGTTACTAACATACCCCAGTGCCCCAATAATCACAGGCATAAAACTGAAGGTATAATCAGGGTGGAGTATCTGCAGATTTCTCATTAGTTCTGCATAAATATTCTCCCTTTCTCTAATCTTTGATATCATATTGGCATCTGCTGGGCAGCTAATTTCCACTATTGTGCATGCCTTCTTTTCCTTGTCCCATATCATTATATCTGGTCTGTTATGCCTGCATATTATTGGGGATTTTACTGGAAAATTCCACCACTACTATTTCATATTATGTATGTGTATGTCTTCGACATTGCTGTAGATTTTAGTGTGTTTATTATCAGAGTTATCTATTCTACGCATTGCATTGTACAGTGTTTTGGCCACTACATCATGCCTCATAGGTAGAGAGTACCGCGATGACATCTATGGACAGCTGCTTATGATGTATGTATATATGTATGTATGTATGTTCTTCTGGTTTTATAATTTTACAAATTTTGCCTTTAGAGAGTCGATTTCTAACATGTGTGTGCAGGTATGTATGTTATTGTATGTGTGGATGTGTATGTTTTGATTTGTATGTGTGTATGTATTTATGTATGCATGTATGTATATATGTGTGTATCAATAGATTTATGGATGTATGAGTGGATGAATATATTCGTTAATCTAATGTAGTCGTTCCGTGTGCTTATAGAATTAGTATATAATTATCACTACCATTGATGGTATTATCATAACAAGCATCACCAAAATCCTGAAGGCCAACACTAACACCTTCGCTAGTATGAACCCCAACATCACTAAAACTAATACTTGAATATCAAACTCTCAAAGACCGACATCACCATCAACAACATTAACAACGTCACCAGGGTCAACAATACTGCCACAACTTATTCATATCTTCAGTCTTGAGGAAACATTCAGTGGTATGTTGTTTTAATGTTTTAAGTTATAATCTCCGGAAGTGAGATCTGTGAAGGCGTTCATAGCTTGGTTTTCTTTCTCATTCAGTCACATTATCTCTTCTCATTTTTATTATCTCCCTGTCTCCCAATCTATCTATCTATCTATCTATCTATCTATCTATCTATCTATCTATCTATATACTCATATTCAATCTGTCTGACAATATCCGTATCTTCATATGGGTATACATATGTGCATACATAGATACCTACATGCATCCTTTCTTGCATACATATATATGTTAGCGTATATATATATATATATGCATACATATATATGTGAGCATATATATATATATATATATATATATATATATATATATATATATATATGTATATATAAAATGTATGTGACTATATATCGGTATATTTATAAATATACATACATACATAATTGTGCATACACCCACACATTTGTATGTATATTCAAGTGTTGGTGTCGATGTCTACGTACACACACACACACACACACATACACACACACACACACACATATATATATATATATATATATATATATATATATATATATATATATGAATGTATGTCGACAGCATTATCATGGCAGCAAAGGAATTCAAACTATTTTCCAACCATAAATCCCAGTATTCCCTATGTAACTGATTATTCCTTTTCGTTACATCATAATCTATGTGTAAATAGAGGAAATATGGTGAAATCTTTTCTATTTGTATTATTACAATACTTAGTTTGAATCATTCACTTTCAAGGTTTGACGTTCACTTGCACTTTGTTTTAGATGGATTGTATATTTATTTAAGTATTTATTGTTTCTTCGTTGTGTTAGTGGGTGACTGGAACGGTATCTTAGTTGCACACTTGGTCCGCGTGAGACTAGTGGATAGAGTAGAAGGGTGTAGAAACAACGTAAAAATGCACATACGCTTTCAACAGTCTAATTGGTACTAACTTGATTTCTCGAATATGCCAATGTGGATATGGACTAAACGCTTCGGGTCATCCAGATCGTATCTAGATAGGGGCCCTGTAAGTAAGTAGACAAGGAGAGCATATGTTGTCCACAATTTATAATAGACGACTACACAGACAACAAATTTGTGATCGGTCTGGACCATCTAGATCGGCTCCATAGATAGGGCCCCGGTGCGCAATGCCTGAATGGATCGGATTAGTGAATAAGTTAAGCGCACTTTGACGGGCACAATCATCAACAACACATGATGGTCCGCCCTGAAAAGGGCGAATAGATTAGAATCGATAAGATTTAGTAAAGCCCTATTAATAGAGTAAAAATACCAAAACAACTAAAAGATGTAATTAACAAAGGCATAGCAGCCGAAGTGCTTGAAGTGTGGTTGACCCTGGACGTTTTATACATAGTATTCTCAAATGGATACATAGCGTATGAGAGAATACGCAGTTTCGATAAGGTTCAATAACTCCGAAACTATTGTCGACTGTTTTTTCTTTGCTACACCTGGAACAGAAGGATAACATCGTCATCTAGAAAACACAAACATTGTTATGACGCTGTTTGCTTGTAATCGATCAGAATATCAAAAATATTATTATTCCCTCACCAATACATTTAGGTATCCACCACGTTAGAGGGAAAAAAACTTCGCTCGGTATGCAAATTTGCCTAATCATCCGATGTATGCCACGTAACGACACTATTCTTCAAAATTATCGTAATTCTTAATTGGCTGTTTCTCGTGGAAGATATAACCTTTTAAAGATCTTTCCTCTACTGAGGAAATGTTTATATCAAAACTTCATTCAAATACCGTGCAAACATTGGAAAGGATTGTATATGATGACACTTTATAAGCTTTCCCTCGTATATGATGACACTTAATTAGCTTTCCCTAACCATACATAAAGCGCAACGAAGCCGATTTAGTAGGAGAGGTATAAAAAAACAGAATAAGAGTCAAACAGACACAGACACATTCGGAGACATACACAGATAGACAAAATCGACTAAGTACCTTACTAAATACTTTATATTTTGAAGCCATAATGATGAAAGACAAACTTCAGCTTTGAATGATTTGAATTCGGATTAGATTGAGCATCGACAAATATCACTGAACATACTATATCCAATGTGCACATACATGTGTTTGTGAGTATGTATATATATATATATATATATATATATATATATATATATATATATATATAAATTAATATTTGATGAACATTTACATGTTATAGTTGCAATTGACTAATAAGATCGCTAGAGTGAAAAATCTTAATTCAACAACATAAGGTCTGCCTGTACGATCTAGAACATAATAAATCAATACTCACAGACTCATATGGGCAAAAAAATTTAGGTACCAAGGCTTTTTACCCATATGAGTCTGTGAGTATTGATTTATTATTTTCTAGATCGTACAGGCAGACCTTATGTTGTTGAATTAAGATTTTTCACTCTAGCGATCTTATTAGTCAATTGCAACTATAACATGTAAATGTTCATCAAATATTAATTTATACTGCTCAGAAGCGATTCCTAGAGCTGAAATGATTGTAAATGACCTCTCTGAGTCTAAACTCTAAGCTATTTATATATATATATTTATTAAAATAACAGATTAAAGTTTAAGCAAAGAATCGGTGCTTTTCTGAAGATCCCGGTAAGGGTGAAAGCAGCGATTCTTTGCTTAAACGTTAATCTGTTATTTTAATAAATATTTGCTCTACGGTTCTTATAAATTTGATATATATTTATCCTTATCTAGTCTTCAAATTTATTATTGTTTCTATATATATATATATATATATATATATATATATATATATATATATATATATATATATATATATATACACATATACATAAATATATATATATACATAAATATATATATATATATATATATATATATATATATATATATATATATATATATATATATATATATATATATATATATATATATATATATAAATACACATATATATACATATATATTTTATATAGAAACCCAACCATATATATGGGTGTATGTGTGTGTGTACATAGGTGCGCGCGTGTGTATTTTGTATAATAATAACATTAAAGTCGCTTACCTTATTCAAAAATGCTTGTCGTTTGTTACACATGGGTATTTGTGTATATTCCAGTATATATTTGCATTTGTCTGTATGTATACTTTTCTGTCTATGAGAATGTTTATCTATATATGTCTATTCAGTAACCATCAAAAAAGTTTTAATCCATATAACTTTAGAGTAGTCGGTTTCTTGGTTACAACACCAACCACTTTGTTGTTTACATTTTCGAGTGTCATGGTGATGACATTTTTATTTCTTCCTATATTTATTTATTCATTCGTTTATTTACTTATTTACTTATTAAATGTTTTGCAATAATGCATATCTATCTATGAACTGAAGTGTAGCAAATATATATATATATATATAAATAAGGTGCAACGATAGCAAATACATCAACAACAACAATAGCAATAAAGATATTAAGAACCGAAATACAGTAAATAATAACACAACAAATTTGTCGACACGTCAAAACTGTCTTATGTTTTCATAAAATTTCTTCAAAAGTAGCCAAGTTAACCAGTCAGCCATCTTTTACTAAAATGACAGCTTGGAATTTCTTGGAACATACTTGGAATTCTTTCAACCAGTTCGATATATTATAGTATAATATAATATAACATAACAAGATCATTGAATGTCAGTTGGATTTCATATCTCCAAGGTGCCTATTTCTTTTCCCAGTTGAGCGGGGCATCATCTACAACTACTGCTTGTTGACGGCTTTGCTACACTTCAGAAAACAAACAAAGCAAGAAAAGAAAACACAATCCGTTACAGCTCAACAAATCCTTCCGATAATTCAATATCTTACTATCCTGTAAAGTTTAAGAATGAGGACGGAGGGACGGTGTGTGAAAGGGATTTTAGTGGGTTTGTGGGTTACAGGGTAGGGGGAAAGAGGGGGAGAAAATCTCTATATTTGATGGGGAAAATGTCGAATCTGTCACACGCGCACACACACACACATATATATATATATATACATATATATGTGTGCGTGTGTGTGTGTTTGAGCGTGTGAGTGTGTTGTGGCCTTGCTTCAATATCTTTTGTGTTGGTTTTCTTTATCGATTAAAGCGTATGCGTCGATAACTCTCTCACCCCTTTCTCTCTCTCTCTCTCAACCCTGTATATATATATATGTGTGTGTGTGTGTTTGTGTGTGTGTGTATGCAAGTGTATGTGCGTGTATGTGTGTGTATGTGTGCGTGTGTGTGTGTATGTGTGCGTGTGTGCGTGTGTGAGTATCAGTGTATGAGTGTTCATATGTTGCTGTTTGTGTGTTAGCTTTCTTTTGTAACACTATGTGTATATATATGCACATATATAAGTTTGTAAGTTTATATGTGAGTGCGTTTATTTTGTTTTTAAGTCTTTGTTTGTTTGAGTTTATGCTACTGAGTGTGTGAAATAATGCATGCGTTTATTACTAATTTGTATGTGTGTGGCTATGTGTTATAATAACTCTCTGCGTGTCAGTGGATGTGTGTGTATGTTTTTGTGTGCGCTATTTTCTGTTTGTTTATCAGTACTTTTTGTGTGTAATGAATATGTCTTTCTTTACCTGTATGTATGTGTATTTGAGTGTTTGTGTACGTGTGTTTGAGTGTGTGTGTGTGCGTGTGTGTGTGTTTGTGTATGCGCGTGTGTGTATGTGTGCGTGTTTGTTTGTATGTATGTATGTCTATGATTGTGTATGAATTATTGAAATCTTTAAAACAAGTATGTTAGGAAAGTGATGAGATTCCAATATGTTTAACTCTTAATGTCTAATATAAGAAGACATCTTCTCTCGATTATTCTATATTTTCATATCTATTGACCTGTTATACAAAGAGAAAAAAACCTTTCAACAAGATATTATAGTTAATAGAATAGTCGCTGAATCAAGAATCTCGTTAGTGAGTCAGACAAAATTATTTGCGGTAGTAGTTTACGGTTCTCTACGTCCAGAGTTCAAATCCCACAATGAAGGAAGAGATATCAAAATAAAGAAACGAAAGGATCGCATTTTACAAAGTCAAAATAATGGAAGAAAATGTAATGTTGATGTCGGCGGGATGTGAACTCCAGATGCAAACTGCCAGATAGAATAATAGACAGAATTTAATCTGACGAATGTACCAATTCATACTCGTGAAACCATATATATAATTTAAGTAAGCTTTTCTTTTGTTTGCGAATTTCAAGGCACTTTTATTTAAAAAAAGATTCACAAAGTTTATCTTTAAGAAGCCAACAGGGTTCTTAGAGATAACCGCACACACGCACACACGCACACACAAGCACACACACACACACATACACATACACACACATACACGCACATACACACACACACACACACGCATACATACATACACACACATACATACACACACACACACACACACACATACACACACACACACATACACACACACACACACACGCACGCACACACACACATGCTCATATATATATATATATATATATATATATATATATATATATATATATATATATATCGTTTCTGAATTTGTTTAGTAAGATTATTTATCTCAAAACTTGTGTTGAAACCGATATTGTTATGCTTTGGGAGGGTCATGTTGCCAATAAGAAACACACGCACCAGTTGTAACACTTCAATTTATTATAAATTAAATTTATAAATTTACGGTTGGTTGGTTGGTTCCACAACCAGACGATTGTTCATATATTGTCAAAGTTATTTCGTCACACATTCTGTGACCTCGTCAGTGACTGGGGATTTTTTCTTTGCTTTTGTGCCTCTCCTTTGTTCTGTCCTATGCCATCTTGTTTTTCAAAAACAAGATGGCATAGGACAGAACATAGATAGTATATAATGTTTAATATAGAAATGGCTTCTACAGGACAAGAACTGTTTCATTCGAATAAAACAGTTCTAGTATATATATATATTCAGGGTGTCCTCAAAACTGTATACACACATCAACGGCATTCTAAAAAATATTTATTGTACAAGTAATCAAAATGTGTATGCATTTTTGGGGACACGTATATGAGATTTGTACAAATTACATTATATAGATTAAATGAACAAATTGAATTTTATAAATTCACTATAATTAAACTCATTACTACAACATAGAATAGATAAAGGAAGACTTTTCAAACTCCTTTTATTTTATGATGTGATGACTGCTAAGTGAAACGACCCCAGAAGGAGACTATATATATATATATATATATATATATATATACACAAAGAATTTCTTCCTTGATAAACGACATGTGGATCGACTAAAACAATTCACTATATATATATATATATATATATATATATATATATATATATATATATATATATATATATATATATAGTTAATTATGCTAATTGGGAGAGGAAATAGTATATATTTTATCTTGTGATTCTATAGACATGTTTTTTGATATATAGCTCTGATTGTTTAATTTATTAATTTTTCATTGAGCCACAAAGTGACCAGTTGCAAAACACATATAAGTATGTGTATGTATATATATAGATGTAAACTTTTATATGTAATAATCTCCCACTAGGTTGAGATACAAATTTGGCTGTATCGTGCTGTGCTTTCTAGCAAAAATGCCACCAGTCGTAAGCAACTACCACGCCCCTTCCAACTTGACCGCGACTACGTCACGATTTTTAGCCATTTTGAAATGAATTCTCGGCGCGATCGCTTTGGAAAATTTAATGTCTAGGTATGAGCGAGCTTCCTGAAGAATCCGGCGCTCGAGTTTATATAATTATTACATAATTATTGGAAAACTCAAAACACGGACGAAACTATGGTAGAGGTATTTAAATGTATTCTATTTTCTCCTAGTTTATTTTAAACCTATTTCTGTTTACTTGACTATATCTAGGCGATTACGCTGTCGAAATATTCGATAAATATTCCGCTACGGCCGAGGCGAAGCGCTAGTTTTGGTTATTTGTCGGAGATTCCTTCATAGAAGCCTCATTCGTATAGCCTGGTCTATTCGATTTTTTATATAGTTAATTATGCTAATTGGGAGAGGAAATAGTATATATTTTATTTTGTGATTCTATAGACATGTTTTATGATATATATATATATATATATATACACACACATACACACACACACACGCACGCGCGCGCAAACATACACACACATGCATATATATAGGCACACACAAACACACACACACACACACACACACACACATATATATATATAAAGTGATACAGAGATAGAGAGTGTGAGAGAGAGAGAGAGAGAGAGAGAGAGATAGAGAGAGAGAGTGGTGAAGAAAGAAAGAGAGTGGTTAAGAAAGAAAGAGAGTGATGGGTGATTGGGGAGGGGGAAAATGATAGCAGCGTTCGATAACTTTAACTTCCATTTATTTATTCTTTACAAAGTTTAACTCCCTTCCTCAACCTTACGTTTCTTTCTTACTCTCTTTCACCCAAGACGTGCTGTGACTGTGTGTGTGTTGTGAGTGTTCGGGGAAGTTACAATGTCCGCACCCACCTACACAGGCATGTACATATATATATATATATATATATATATATATATACATATACATGTATGTATGGTGTGCGTATACGCGTATGCACGTGTATGCACGTGTATATATGGGTATATGTATGTGTGTGTATATATATGTATGTACATGAGTGTATTGTATGTATATGCGTATGTAGGTGTAGGTATGTAGGTATGTATATATGTATATATGTATATATATATGTATATATATATGTATATATATATATATATATATATATATATATATATATATATATATATATATATATATATATGTGTGTGTGTGTGTGTGTGTGTGTGAGTATATATGTATATATATACTAGCAGTAAAGCCCGGTGTTGCTCGGGGCTGCTCAGTAGCTGTGTTAAAGTTATAATGTTAAGTTCCTTTCTTGGCTTAAAAATTGTAGAGTCTACAGTGTAGACTATCATGTGGTACTTTTGATTATTATTTCCTCAACCAACAGTATGCCTTATGAAGTTAAGAAAACATAACCATAACCTGAATGTTAAAACAAAAGAGAATGCTGGGAATAAAATGTGCACTGGTAATCTATTAACAAAAATCGAAAATGTAAACACTGCAACACTTGTCTCAGAGAAAAACTTCAGTGTAACCAAACTATTAGTTATTTAGAAACAAAGAAATTGGATGGACATAAAAAAAAAAAAAAAGCGTTATCTGTCTGTCGTTTCAAATCATTGCTTCTCAATAAAAATCTCATAAGGCTTTATTCGAGATGAATGCTTTTTTTTACAAAATATTTGCTTGTTTTACGGTGTATTCAAATAGGCTTGTTTTCAAGTAAAAATATTGTTTTCAAGTAAAAATAAAGCAAAATAGAAGCTTAATGTTGGAATTTCGAACTTATGAATTTTGCAGGTTAAAATTTTCCTGGCCCGAAAGTTCGTGTATTTTTATACTTTTGCACGCGTCGTTTATTCGTAAAGTTAATAGATAGACAGAATGACGCCATAAAAGGAAAATAACTCGTCTCTCATCTCTATTTATACATTTGAACTGAAAAATCAATACATTACAAGTTCGACACTGCACTTGGCGTGTGTCGTTTTGAAAAATTTTTGACCGATGTCTCCGCCGAATATTCATCTATAAGTTTATGCATTTTCACCGAAATTTGAACGTACGGTTTAGGAGGAGATGTGTACCGACCGTTTTAGTAGACAGACAGACAACCGCAGTTTTATATATATAGATATGTATGTGTATGTAAATCTTCATTAGGTTATTCTAAATATAGTATTAGTCTAAAGACTCCATTTATGCCCTAAATGCGTTTTTGTCTTCATCGCTTTACATAACGGCGTAATTATCATCGCTTTTTTTCCATTCATTGCAAGGGAACGTCTTCACGAACCAAAGTATCGTCTTCCTAGTTTTCCTTCGGTTATAACGTTTTCCGAAAACATTTCGACGGCTATTTCTGGACAGAAATAGCTGTCGAAACAGCTTGAGCACTGCCGTCGGGGTCCTGACACTTTTCCTATCACCCACTCTACTACTCAAAGTATAGAGTACAATGGTGCGTTATGGTCCACCTGGTTTCTTACCATACTTCGTTTATTATATATATTTATTTATTTATTAAAATAACAGATTAAAGTTTAAGCAATGAATCGCTGCTTTCACTCTTAACGGGTTCTTCTGAAACTAACAATGTCAATCTGTGAACGTAGAAGTGAATATTTCAAAAACATGATGCAACCGGGGGAAGACAGGAAGACGATACTTTGATTCGTGGAAACGTTCCCTGGCAAAACACGGGGAAAAAACGAATATAATACGTCATTATTTGGAGCGGAGAAAAACAATTACACGCAAAGACAAAATCACGTTTATGGTATAAAAGAAGTCGTAGACTAATATTCTCTTAGGTGGTGCATAGAGACGTTCTCTGGCAATGAACGGAAAAAACGAAGATAATACGTCATATGTGGAGCGTGGAGGACAATTGCACGCAAAGACAAAACAAGTAAATGGTATAACTGAATCGTAGACTAAAATTCTAACTTGGAAACCGAATGATTCTCGGCTTCAGAGTTAAGAATAAAGTAAATACAATACAGAGGTAATTGAAATTAAATAAATACATACACGCATCCATATACGTACATACACAAGCATACGCGAAAACACTCACTATAGGTTGAAAAATACACGCACATATATATATATATATGTGTGTGTGTGTGTGTGTGTGTGTGCGTGTATACAAATAATTAAATAAACGTATATAAATGAATAAATAGGTATATAACAAGCGCACACACATACCTACATGTAAATACACATATGTTCGGAGACCAACGTCAACCAAAACACGAAGTACACATACACACACACCATACATACGTAGGAAACCGCATACTCACACAGACACAAAACTCACGTATACACATAACCAAAAGCATATGTACCTGAATATATAAAATATACGACATAACATATACAATCAAATATACGTACGAGAAAGTATACGTACCTTCACAAAACATAGATGTAATATATACTTACCTATGCAAATAAGTAATGGTATAAAAATAACATATACTTAGCTACCACATCAAGACGTAAAATATCCGCGTATAGATCGTACTATCCGTTAGGGTATAATGTGGGGCTGTAATACAGGAAAGTGTTGTGCAATTTATGTTTACAAGCCAAAATTGCCTCAGATTTTTTGTTTAAGATTTGGTCTGTGACGTAGAGTATTTTCAGGGCCTCAGCGGCGCATCGGTCACATGGTCTTTTATTTCCGTTATACGATCTAGCCCTAGCTAGGATCTCCCAGTGTTACTTGTATTGGGTGTGGTTGTCTTTTAGACTCCATAAATAAGCTCAAATTGACGTAATATTCGTCCTTAGAGGGTAACGAAAAGAATGGGTATGCATGTAAAGACGCCGCTTGAATCTATTGGCGGTTAACCCTATGTAGGCCCTACGGGACGTGGGTGTTTCAACCTTACATTTGTAGACAATGTTACTAGAGAGGCATTTCCCGGATAGGGGGCAATCAACCCAATTCCTACAATTACAGTTAGTACTAACTACAGGGTTGCACGTGTTCCTACGGCTAGGTAGTTTAGCTAAATTTGAAGCTGTGATGTTATGTGCAAGGTTAGGAGTCGTAGAGTAAGACATTTTAATAGTATTTCTATTAAAAAATTTACTATATTTATGTGTAGGGGGAAAATGCTTCGTAATAAGCGATAGAAAGATCTTAGCTAATGGTGTGGCCACCTCCATATTATATGGTGGGTTAAACCATATAATGCATCGGGATCTATTTCTTCTAGGTCTCTTCCCTTACTCTGTATATGCTACCTTATCGACAAATCCACTCCGAGCAAGAGCTTCATTGTAATATGTGGAATTGTCGTTGAAAATATGCTCGTTAGTAGATAGACGGGAAAGCCTCAATGAAACGTTTCTTACCAGGTTCTTGGTTATGCTGGCAGGATGGTTAGAATGATTACTTATTTAATTAAGCGTATCATTTGTCTTTATATACGGGTGATACAAGCCATTCGATAAATTGAGGGTAACGTCGAGGTAATTAACGACCGAGAGTTTGGCCTCAACCTGTATAGAGATGTTGAAGCCTATATATATATATATATATATTATATATATACAATGATATTAAATAAATGGAAACTATATTTATAAAACCATATTTTTCTATTATATATATTTCAAGGGTACCAAATCTTTGGTACGCACTCATCAGATAAAATACAAAGTTTGTTTTATAAATGTTGACATAACCAAGAACAGATACCTTAACGGTTCGAGTTTTTCTTGGATATTATTTATATATATATTATATATATATTCAGGTTTGAGGTTCACCACTGTATAGAGCTGGTCTATTCCGTATGGTCAATCGTAATGCAATAATATAGAGAGTACTCAACGTAAGGCAGTTCAACCGTCTTTGTTTTTGTAGTTGGTGGTGCTATTACGGAGTTAAATATCATAATGAAATGACAGGAGGCTGGATTTGTGTAAATCCTTTGAAAGGTTTATTATACTATGATCATTTCAATGACCGGGTTCCGTATGAATCTGGTGATATCATCAGGTATTCGAAATATAATACATGAATGTAATTGATAAAATCCATGGGCGTGAAAATCGAGGACCCGAGGGCGACCGCTATTCTGTTCCTTCAACCTCAGCCGGTCGCCCTGGACTGACGTGGCTAAAGACTATAGTATGCTACTACCGGTCAGATAAACGAAAACAGAAAGTGATGGGAACATAAGTTAACGTCAATCTCATGACACAAGGTAAAAGAAAGAAAGAAAGGAAGGAGAGAGAAGAAGGGGGAAGAAAGAAGAAGAGAAGCCAGGGTTAATGTCAGCTAAAAGAAGAAAGGCAACTACTACCGGTCAGATATAGGCAAGCAAGAGGGGGAAGGAAGATAAGTCTGCGGGAGGAAGACAGGAAGAGGGGAGAAGAGAAGGAAGAGAAGAGAGAAGTAGAAAAGTAAGGGTTGATGGCTACAAGAAGGAAGATAGAAAGAAAGAGGAAGAAAGGTCGATATTAATGTCAGACCACAGTCAGGCCAGGAGTGGCGCGAGAAAATTTTCAAAGGGACCCGCATCTTAGCAGAGGTGAATATATTGGGAGTCATGGTGTTACAGTGTTTAGACTTCTAGGATGAAGTTAAAAAAATTAATAATCAATATTCAATATTAAAGAGGTTAGAAAATTTAAAGTTCAACAGTTTAACTTTTATTATATAATAGTTCCGATTTGTTCTGTAATTTAAAGGTACTATGTGGCGGTTAAAACACCGGCCACGCCCCGGGCCCCATGGCGAATTTAACTACGCCGAGTATTTTCATTTACCGAAAGAAGAGGAAATTTATTTTTCCAATCACTCCAGGTAAGCTCGTGCGCCAGGAAGCTGGTCGCGCCGCCATTAAAACCCACCCAACAGTCCGACAGAAAGTTGGAACTTTAAAATTTTGCTTAGAGAAGTAGAAGAGTAATGGTTGATGGCTACAAGAAGGAAGATAGAAAGAAAGAGGAAGGAAGGTCGATATTAATGTCACACCACAGTCGGGCCATGAGTGGCGCGAGAAAATTTTCATAGGGACCCGCATCTTAGCAGAGGTGAATGTATTGGGGGTCAGTGTGTTACAATGTTTAGACTTATAGGATGAAGTTAAAAAATTAATAATCAATATTCAATATTAAAGAGGTTAGAAAATTTAAAGTTCAACAGTTTAACACTTTCAGGTTGATATATCTAATAGTTCCGATTTGTTCTGTAATTTAAAGGTATTATGTGGCGGTTAAAACACCGGCCGTGCCCGCCCCGGGCCCCATGGCGAATTAAGCCACGCCGAGTATTTTCATTTACCGAAAGAAGGGGAAATTTATTTTTCCAAGCACTCCAGGTCAGCTCGTGCGCCAGGGAGCTGGTCGCGACGCCATTAACACCCACCCAACAGTCCGACAGAAAGTTGGAACTTTAGAATTTTGCTTAACTCTAACGGATGAAGTTGAAAGAATTCAGAATAACATTATAAAACTAAGGAGTAAGAAGATTGAGAATTGAACAAACAGAAAATTGAAGATTAAACATTCAAATAACTTCTATGAGGTTTTGGGTTGCGGGGTTTAATTAAATAGAGTCTTTTATGAAGAAACGTTAATTGTATTATGTAGATCTGTAATTTATCCTAGTGGGATGTAGAGTACGGGATATAGTCGTGTAATGTTTAATTTTTGTTCTCAGGAGGAGACATTCTAGTGTCGTGTGCTAATGGGTACAGATCCCAGTGTGAGGAGTAGAAATACATGGATACATAGAAGTGGAATACGTGGAAGAGCACATCGGTTCAGCAGAGGTATAAATATATAAACATATCAATATATAGGTATAAATATGTAAATAAACCAACAAGAGTGGTGTTGGAGTAAGATGGAGAAATCAAGACATAGGAGAATTACAATATAGTTCAGGTTGCAGTATTTATGTTCCGGGGGGGGGGGGGGCAATCCTGTGTCGTGTGCTAAGGGTGCACGCGAGTAAAAGTCCGAATAAGGGAAGTAAAAAGTACATGGATGTATAGAGGTAGAGTACGTGGAAAGGCATTAATACAGCAAATAAAGATGTGAAGATATAAATAAACAAACAATAGTCGTTGTCTAGTAAATGTAGAGTTCAAGACACAGGAGAAATACAATATAGTTCAGGTTGCGGTATTATGTTCCCAGGGGGAGATATTCCAGTGACGTGTGCTTAGGGTACACGCGAGTAAAAGTCCGAATAAGGGAAGTAGAAAGTACATGGATGTATAGAGGTAGAATACGTGGAGAGGCATTAATACAGCAAATAAAGATGTAAAGATATAAATAAACAAACAAGAGTCGTTGTCTATTAAATGGAGAGTTCAAGACACAGGAGAAATACAATATAGTTCAAGTTGCAGTCAGATAATGCATATAGATGTGGAAACAGTGTGTGTTCGAGTCTGGGAGTTCAGTGTGAGTTATACATGCCCAGAAGTATAGGGTAGCGATTTAGTTAATACAGTGCAGTACAATACATGTTATGGTCTAATCCATGGAGTTTCGTCGAAGTTCGAATATTCTGAGAGGGGAGTAGCAATGGGCCAGGATTCATATGGAACCCGGTCATTGAAATGATCATAGTATAATAAACCTTTCAAGGATTTACACAAATCCAGCCTCCTGTCATTTCATTATAATATATTATATATATATATATATATATATATATATATATATATATATATATATATATGTGTGTGTGTGTGTGTGTGTGTGTGTGTGTGTGTGTGTGTGTGTGTGTGTGTGTGTGTGTGTATGCGTGTGTGAATGTGTAATTATATCTGTATAAATGTGTATCCGAGACTGCACCAATGTGTATACATATATGCACATATCTGATATGTGGGTATGTAAACATGTAAACAAATACAAATTTGGATGTAGATAGAAAGAAATGATATAAGACCCTCATCAGAAGATGTGTATATCATCCATTAACCATAAGGAAACATGTTTTTGATGGGTATGTATACCCATTTGCTCTTTGTATTATTCTGAAATTACCATAGTAATTTGCATATAAGTTGCTGGTAATTAATTAAGACATTCTATATAGATATATCATTCTATACACTTTGATTGCTTGCGCAAATTTTACTATATATTTTAGTTATATATAGTAAACCGAAATGTTACTGGAATAATGTGTTGCGTTGGAATAGATGATATGTCAAATGTAATGAAACAAGGAATAAATGGAACAAAACATGGATAAATGGAACAGAACAGAAACGGGAGAAAATACAGAGGAACGTGACATACACAATAACAATAAAGAAAATGTCAGCAGGCTCCTCGAAACTGATACTGTTTTATTAGTTAAACAATGGGGAAATGATAGCTTAGGACGTAGTATGACGATCCTTTCAAATTAGAAAGGCGCTGAGATAACCTGATAAAACAACGGGTGGACAAACTTATATACAAACTCGAGATAATATGGAAACTACAAAGGTCGAGGAAGGCGGTATCAGACCCTTTTGTTCCTATCTACCCATGATTTCATCCCATGAGTTTTACGTTCGTCAGACTTACCTCTACGTCTGTGCTTAGTCATCACTTCCTTGTGTCAATTCATCTGTTGCAAACGACGTCTTTAAAATTTGGAAATGTCATGGTGGTAGAAGTCGAAGCTAGACTTTCCCAAGTGTTTTCGCAAAGAAAAACTGGCTTTGATGAATCGGCTGAACATCTTCCACTTTCCCTTGTTCTTCTCTTGTGACGTAACCCTTCCCCTTTTTTATTACCCGTTCTTGTTCCATCTCGTTCGTTGGTGTATCGTACTATTTTCATATATATATATGTGTGACTTTGCTCTAACTCCCGTAATGTTAAGTAAAAATTAGCCTTTAATTCACTGCTTCTTCTAGCAATGCCTTTACTTGCCACCCTTCACTATCTTTCTGTCTTGACAATTTATTAAATGATGACTTTCCCCTTTTTGATTGTATTACAGGCGGCGATCACTTTAGAAAAAACTAGTCCTGATTAAAGGAGTCGCTTGAAAAGACTGAAGCCACATAGAAAAGGCGCAACTACAACGAACTTTCACTTTTTCTATATAGCACAAGCGCAACTGCCAGCAGTCGGGACTACGAGGAATAATTCGGTAATCATTTGTTTATTTTTTCTTCACACTTATAATGTGGATTTAGCTGGGATTAATTGATTATCTATTTAGTTCATTTCTCTGGGCTACGAACAAAAGTTAGGTAAATTTTCTCTGTCAGTTCTTCAGGTACAGATTCATTTTTCATTATCTTCATTCCCAAGCGAAATCTAATATGATTTAGGATTTGCATCTCAATATATGTCTCGTTTTCTCTTGAAATATATATATATATATATATATATATATATATATATATATATATATATATATATATATATATATATATATATATATATATATATATAGTAAAGGGTCCGCGAGCCACGGCTGTGTTTGCGACACCAAAAATTCAAAAGAGCCTCGACCGTGGGGCCCTGTTTCTTTGCTATATTTATACGCCACTATCGAAAGTATCGCGTAATCTTACTATTTTAAAACTGTATAAACCTGATCTCTCTCTCGTTCTCTCTCTGTATCATTGTATATATATATATATATATATATATATATATATATATATATATATATATATATATATGTATATATATATATATATATATATATATATATATTGTTATACTTTGGGAGGGTCATGTTGCCAATAAGAAACACACGCACCAGTTGCTTTCACTTCAATTTATTATATATTTATAAATTTATAAATTTACAAATCTACAAACTTATAAATTTCTGGTTGGTTGGTTGGTTCCACAACCAGATAGTTGTTTATATATAGTCATAGTCCTTTCGTCACACACTCTGTGACCTCTTCAGTGACTGGGGATTCCTTTCTTTGTTTCTGTGCCTTTCCTTTCTTCTGTCCTACGCCATTTTGTTTCTGTGTGTGTGTTGTGCGCTCAGTTTGCGCATGCGCCACATCCGGGTGTCTGTGTGTGTTTGTGTTCATTTATCTATTTGTTTATTTATTTACATGTTGTTGGTTGGTTGTTTGTTCTATGTGTGTGTGTGTTTTCATTTTGTCCTTGATTGTAAGTTGTGATGTTGCTGTTCCAGTCATATTTTCTATTTAATTTTGGTTGTAATTCTTTTATGCTTACTGCCTCTGTAATTTGACTAAACATTGCATCTTTTCTGTGTGTGGATTCTATTTTTATTTCTATGTTCTCTAATTTACCCTTGTGTTCTATCTTAGCATGTTAGTAGAGTACAGATGATTCTTTATTATTTTGAAGGTCTCGCCAGTGTTCATGGATCCGTTCCCTTATACTACGAGCTGTCTCACCTATGTACACTATATTTTTGTTTCTACATTGTCCTTCAGTACATCTTATGCTATACACTACATTTCTAGTTTTACAGTTAATATGGGGGCTTATTTTACAGGTTATACATTTCTTATCTATACATGAGGGTCTTTGGAACGGGTATGTCTTGCTAATAAGTGTTTTTACGGAGGTACCTGGTACCTCCGTAAAAACACTTATTAGCAAGACATACCCGTATAAGTGTTTTTACGGAGGTACCAGGTACCTCCGTAAAAACACTTATTAGCAAGAGACACCCATTCCAAAGACCCTCATGTATAGATAAGAAATGTATAACCTGTAAAATAACTGGTGAGACCTTCAAGATAATAAAGAATCATCTGTACTCTACCAACATGCTAAGATAGAACACAAGGGTACATTAGAGAACATAGAAATAAAAATAGAATCCACACACAGAAAAGATGCAATGTTTAGGCAAATTACAGAGGCAGTAAGCATAAAAGAATTACAACCAAAATTAAATAGAAAATATGAGTGGAACAGCAACATCACAACTTACAATTAAGGACAAAATGAAAACACACACACACATAGAACAAACAACCAACCAACAACATGTAAATAAATAAACAAATAGATAAATGAACACAAACAGACACAGACACCCGGATGTGGCGCATGCGCAAACTGAGCACACAACACACACACAGAAACAAAATGGCGTAGGACAGAAGAAAGGAAAGGCACAGAAACAAAGAAAGGAATCCCCAGTCACTGAAGAGGTCACAGAGTGTGTGACGAAAGGAGTATGACTATATATAAACAACTATCTGGTTGTGGAACCAACCAACCAACCAGAAATTTATAAGTTTGTAGATTTGTAAATTTATAAATTTATAAATATATAATAAATTGAAGTGAAAGCAACTGGTGCGTGTGTTTCTTATTGGCAACATGACCCTCCCAAAGTATAACAATATTGGTTTCAACACACGATTTTAGATAAAGAATCTTGCTAAACAAATTCAGAAACGATATATATATATATATATATATATATGTATATATATATATATATATATATATATATATAGGTTTCTTGGTGAGGAGGGTGACTTTGGACATCCTGCAGGACTAAAAACAAAACCTGTCAAAAGGCAAAGGAGCTCTTAAGAGTCAATGGCCATCCAAAATCACCGGGAGAGATGACCCCTTAGCCTTTGTCAAGGCAGAATTCTAGGAGAAGGAAAACTCTGATATAACACCTGCAACCCTGATGGTATCCAATGATGTTGACTTGTTCTTCTTTTTGGTAAATATCATCTTGGTTAAGAGAGTGGGACTGGCTTTGTGCAGTGCCTTTGCTCACTATAAAAGCTTCACGGCACAGGCATTGCTTTATATCTGGAGATCTCTCTGCATTTGTCGTCACATGGTACCATGGGCCCAGCACTATGTGTCAATAATTGTCACAAGTGTAGTGTTTGTTCCAGAGCTTTCAAGTCGCTGGCTGGACTAAAAAGTCACACTCGTTCAGCGCATCAGTAGGGGTTCTCCTACATGGATATAAAGTAGTGGCCGTACTCGAAAACGAGTTGGCAGCCACCATATATATATATGTATGTATGTATATATATATATATATATATATATATATATATATATATATATATATATATATATATATATATATATATTTATATATATATACATTTTCATCACATGACTGTAAAGCTAGGTTAATCGGTTCCATAAGCTTACGTCTCCTGTTGGTGATGTGTCACTCGACTTCTACGAAACATCAAAATCAGGATCATGACTCAATAGGGATCTACAAGCCTACAGCAGAAAAACAAACATCTGATAATCTAATACCTGATGGTGGCTACAAGAAACGTTTGTACTATATAATGTATATATACTGTATATGAGGATTTGTACTATATAATGTATATATATTGCATATGAGGATTTCATACGAATGAAACAGCTCTATACCTGTAGAAGTCATGTACAAGTCATGTACAAGTCATGTGTTTTGTTTGTAAATGAAGGAGCTATGCTTGTCACACACTGTCTCACGCTGAATTTATCTGTAATCAACGTTAATGTGTTGCGTTTTTGTCAATTGTTCAACCAGATACAGGTTAATTTCACGTGGAAGCTGTTCTCTTGATTAAATCAACTGGAACACTCGTTAGACACAACGGAGCTATAACGACAATAAAAGAAAAGGAGCTACTTTATACATATTAAAAACAAATATGCACCGCAACAGAATTCTCGCAATTTCCAGCTTGTTCGGCTTTCTTATTTCAGCTACGATCTGGTTTGAGGCTTGCTTACATCACCAGTGTGATATATTATCAGTCAATAACCAGATTATATGATCTGGCAATATGGATTTGGTAATTAGTATACCAGGAAATTTACTACACAATATAGCGTATAAATTAATTAACTTTGTAATATATATATATTAAAAAAAATAAAGATTATAGCTTTTTCTCTAAAACAATTTCAGTTCTGATAACCCCTATCGAGAATTTGCAGATCAAAGAACACAAGCTGATGAAAAACGCACACTTGTTTTCTATGTTTTCATATTTTATTTTACATTGTAATTAATTCATATGCTCTAATTGCCTAGAATATAACTATACGAATTATTTTGATTATTAATTTGTCTTTAAACACTTGACGTGTTTAATGCTTGTTAGATAGAATGTTTACAGTAGTTTAACTATTGTTTTCTCCGGCATATGACATCTCTGAGTTCAAATTTACTTTGTATTCACAATCAACTGTACATAGATTATGGTACGTGTTCGTTATTTCGTTACTTCTATGTCAAATATGGTGAGCCCCTTTGCTTCTTTTGCGCAGAAACAATACAAACGAAACTTGTCCACAGTTGTCTCTCGTAGATTCAAACGAAAAGATAAAATATTTACCATTTACAATCATGTTCAGAGTATTTAATTATTGTTATTGTTTTTAACTAAGATTACATATATTTTTCTTCTGAAAAAAAAGAGAATCAATGCCCATTACCTCTTATCGGGATTCTCGAATCTGTCGTGAGAGAAAGAAGAAAGTTATCCTTAGACAAGAAATCTAGCTGTAATGCTTGCTACAGAATAGACTCTACTAAATAGAGTTCACAACGAATTCGTAATTTTAAATCTGACAACAGATTAAATCAACCAACCAATTTAAACCCAGGTACCTATTCTTTTTTTCCAAGCAGCTAGAATTAATTTGTTATTAAATCTCAGAAGCGTTGTTATTTGAAGTGGGTTCAGATAATTACCAGGATTTTGCGAAATAATGATGGATTTCACGAGGTAAAGTATCACTCATGAAAAGAATTTATTAGATGCATCTTTTTTATATTAATGCTGTCTCACTCTAAACCAATTTTTGTTTCATTCAATGTCTTATTACAATGTCCAAATCAGATAGACTGAGAATTTTGCAATTTTTGAAAAGTCTCACAAATGTTTAGCGATCACATATTCTAAACAGTTTCATACTCCCAGGCGAAGCAATAAACGATGTTTCTCAAAATGAAATTAAGAATATATTTTGAAGCGGAGCTAAAAATAAGGTGGAGACATTTGCACATTTAATCTTCCACCAAACAAAAATTATCGTAATATATTTTATTCACCGTATATTTAATTCGAGTTATCTTTTCTCAATTATCTCTGCATTAAATTTGCTAACACAAACTTAAATATGGTACACATAGTCACAGCACAGAACAGTTTAAAACACAA
>OZ024742.1:280715952-280765952 GCA_964016885.1 Eledone cirrhosa | reverse complement strand
ATTACCTTCCAGTGTTCTACCACTATATATGGATTGGCAGTATCGGTAGAGAGTCGGACGCCATGCTTTCCAGCATAGTTACCTCCCTTTACGGTCTGAATTCAAATCCCGCCGAGGTTTACTTTGCCTTTCATCCTTACGGGGTCGATAAAATAAAGTACCAGTAATGCACTGGGTAATTGCTGGCCTTGTGCCTAAAGCAGAAACAATTATATATATATATATATATAATAGTTTCTATTTTTGGCACAAGGCCAGCAATTACCCTGTACATTACTGGTACTTTATTTTATCGACCCCGTAAGGATGAAAGGCAAAGTAAACCTCGGCGGGATTTGAACTCAGATCGTAAAGGGACGTAACCCTTTGCGTCAAAGCATGGCGTCCGACCCTCTACCGAAACTGCCAATCCACCGCCTGAATACGCATGTGATTTTTCCCTCATTATTTTTTATGCTCCGTTTTATTTTTTTCACTCTCTATCTTTCTATTTTGCCATTTGTTTGTTAGTCTATCTTCTGATGAAGGACTATTTTCATAAACTTTGAGACACTTTTCATATCAAGCGTTTAACTAATATATTTCTTCATTGTACTTACTTGTGTGCTTTGTTATTTCACATTTCCTTTTGCACACACACACACACACACACACACACACACACACACACACACACACACACACACACACACACACACACACACACACACACACACACACACACACGCACATCAACACACACACACACACACACACACACATATATATATATATACAGTAGTTTATCATTTTCTCAATTTACAGTGACATTAGTATTTTCGGGCAATACAGATATAACTCATCATACACTTCATCAGGTAAAGCAATTCATATATATATATATATATATATCACCTTGATCACCTTGACTGACCAGTCTGTCTGGCGTCCATTCGGCGCCGCTGGTCACAGCACGTTGTGCGGTTTTAGCCATGAGATAACGCCACCCCACTGGCTGGGCGGGCAGGCCGATATATATATATATATATATATATATATATATATATATATATATATATATATTATAATAAAAATAATAGGTGGCTGGGCTTGTGTAAATCTTTGAAAGGTTTATTCTACTCTGATCATTTCAATGACCGGGTTCCGTATGAATCCGGTGATATCATCAGGTATTCGAAATATTATAAGTGAATGTATCATAAAATCTATGGGGCTGAAAATCATAGACTCGAGGACGACCGACCATCTAACATCTTCCACTTTAGCCGGTCGTCCTCAAGTGGTGGCTATTCGGTCTACTTAAGGCTATCTGGTGAGGGGGCGAAAGCTTATAATGTGCTACTAACCTCCAGGTCAAAGAGAAAAAAAAAGACAGAAAGAAAGAAGAAAAGTCAGCGTTGATGTCATGCTACAATCAGGCTAGGAATTGCCGCGAAAAAAGTTATTCTAAAGAACCTATTATAACAGAGGTATATATAGTGAGCGTCTGCATGGTATAATGTGTGAACAGAAAATGTTGTTTAGATTTTTAGGATGAAAGTTAAAAAAACTAAATTATAGATTAAAATTATAAAATAAAAAAAAATTGAAAATTAATAATTAAACAGTTAAAAAAAAAAACAGTTTAAACAAATGTATGGTTTGGGTTGCGAGATTTAGTTAAAGAATTTACAGAGAGAGTATTTTTTGAAAAAAATTTAAGTGTATTATAGAGATCCTCGATAAGCTTTCGGGTTGGGATATAGAGTAAAGATTAAGTCTTTGTTTAGCAGTCAAACAGCACGCGACGACTGCAGACTCCGGCCTGCCCATTTTAACCACGTGTCAGCCATTCCGAGTGAAACCGTCTATCGAGAGATATGGAAATCAATTTTTCCAAACGCTCGAAGAATGTAACTGTTCTAGGCTTCGGGTGTGCTAGTGGGAAGTCAGCCATCGTCGTCAGGCCATCGTTATACCAAACGAGTACTATTAATTTACACAGGAGGGGGATTTGTTTAAGTGCCAGTAGAGGGAGGCATGATACAGCTAATAGTTATGATTAGGCCTAGAATTTAAAGATACTATATGGGGGTCAAAAACGGCGGCGCGGCGGGCCCCGGGGCGAAGCAGCCTCTCCGAGTAATTTCATTTACCGAAAGAAGGGGAAATTTATTTTTCCAAGCACTCAAGGGAGGCTTATGCACCAGGGCACCGGGCGCGCAGCCAGGAAACCGACCACACCAGTCGGATGATAGCGTGTCATCAATTATAAAACCCGATGAAAAACGCAAGTAGACTATATCTAGGTCCCCAGATAGTCCGGGTTATAAGTATTGTGGTTCTCAGGTGGAGATATTCTAGTGTCGTCTGCTAATGAGTAAAATGATAAGTACTTAATGAGAGTAAAGCGAGTAAAAACATTAAATAAATGGAACAGTAGGCAAAAAACAAAAAAATACATAGATAAATAAAAGCAGACTACGAAGTAAAAACACATTAATAAAGTAAAAAGGTAGAAATATATAAATAAATAAATAAATAAATAAATGAAAAAATACATAAAAAAATAAATAAAACGCCGTCATAGCTAGGGTGGTGGTGGAGTAAAACGGAAGTATATAAGAACATATCGGAGAAATCAAAACACAGGGGAAATACAATATAGATCAAGTTGCAGTTAGATAATGCATATAGATATAGAGGATGGAAGAGATGGAATCAGTGTGTGTTTGAGCCTCCGAATCCAGTGTGAATTACAAGGGCCCTGAAGTATAGGGTAGAGAATTCAGTCAATACAGTACAATACAGTTTAAGGTATAATCCGTAGAATGTTGTCGAAGTCTGAATATTGGCGAGAGAGAAGTAGCATTGGACCAGGTGGGCGGTAGGCAAGGCGCAGAGTAGCCAAAATCCGAATGGTGAGTAGATCAAGTCAGTCCCATACCGCTGTTCATTATTACATATGTAAGGGCTCAACATTTCAGGTGCATTCAAATCCCACCGAGGTTGACTTTGGCTTTCATCCTTACGGGGTCGATAAAATAAAGTACCAGTAATGCACTGGGTAATTGCTGGCCTTGTGCCTAAAGTCGAAACAATTATTTATTTTTGTTTGAAGGTTGAACACTGGATAGAGCTGGTCATTTCGTATGGTCAATCTTGATGTAATATATGGAGAGTACTCAACGTAAACAGCTCAACCGTCTTCGTTTGTGTAGTTGTGGTGCGAGTACGGAGTTAAATATTATAATAAAATAACAGGAGGCTGGACTTGTGTAAATCCTTGAAAGGTTTATTATAATATGATCATTTCAATGACCGGGTTCCGTATGAATCCGGTGATATCATCAGGTATTCGAAATATAATAAATGAATGTAATAGATAAAATCCATGGGGCTGAAAATCATAGACCCGAGGAAGACCGACCATCTAGCATCTTCCACTTTAGCCGGTCGCCCGCAATATATATATATATATATATATATATATATATATATATATATACATATATATACATATATATATATATATATATATATATATGCGTGTGTGTGTGTGTGATTGTGTGTGTATATATATATGTGTGTGCGGGGGTGGGTATGAGGTAAGAATGTGCGTATGTATATATACACACTCGGAGAAATATTCGTGTATGCGTACGCACGTCCTTGTGTATATGCACGTGTGTGTTTCTGCTTTTGTATTTTATTCAGTTCCCAGGTTATTGTTTTCAATACGTATATTTATTTATTTAATGCTTTGAATTTTTGTGTTATTTTTTTGCCTATGTTTATGATGTGTGGAGGTTATTCTGGAACGTTCCTGATTGATAAGCAACGTTCTTTCCTAACCAACGGTAGACAAAACACCAGTGAAATAATTGCATATAGACTAACATGCCCTAGGATGGTGTAGATAGTCACGATGGGTTTTTGTGAGATGTATATGTGAATGTATATATATATATATATATATATATGCATATATGTATGTATCTATGTAATTATGGTATGTATGTATGTATATATATATATATACATATTTATATATGTGTGTATGTGTGTATGTATACGTGTATGTGTGTGTCCGTTTGTGTATATATGTGTATATACATAGATAGGCACATATCTACATATATAAATACATGTATATATACATGCATGCATATAAACATATATACATACTTAAATCTGTACATATATGCTTACATCTGTACATATATGCTTACATGTATACATACGTAGGTACATACATACTTACGTACCTACAAATATGCATACATGCATACATACGTACACATAAGCACATACATACATTTATGCATACATGTATGCATACATACGTACATATATGCACCCATACTTATATACAGATCTAAATGTATATACGTTTATATGTTTACTGTAAAACAAAATAAATTGGCACTAGTTTGATGTAGTCACGTTATTTGCTAGAAATATCGCCAAAACATTGCATCATGGGAACAAAAGACAATGTCACAGTTGCGGAAATATAACGACCAAAATACCTACTTTTCCCATCACTTGGGAGTAAATTAGTAATGAGCGGTTGTATTAACTTTGTGTGTATTACAGTAAGTTGCACACACACATACAACACACACAGACACACACACAGACAGACACACACACACACGCATATATATATTTGTATATACATACATATATATGTATATATATATTTATATATATATAAATTAAGAATATTTTCGAAACAGCGAGCGAGTTTGAGATTATAAAAGTAGCTATCGCCGTATTTTGACTAAAGAAATTAAGGAAAATTATTTAGCCTGATAGTGGAGTTAAGTTCCTGGAGAAATGAAAAAGATGAGTATTGACGTACATTTACGTCAATACTCATCATTTTCCATTTCTCCGAGTGTTCTTAACCCACTATCAGTCTAAATGATTTTCTTTAATTTCTTTAGTCAAAATACGGCGATAGCTTACATTTATAATTTATATATATATATGTTTATGTGTATATATATATATATATATATATATATATATATATATATATATATATATATATATATATACCTTACATATTATATATTCAATTACCTTACCGCTACTTACGGCAGCCTTTGTCTTCGCCGAAACACTTGTGCCCATCACCGACCAGGAAAGAAACATCATCCTCCACGCAGGTAGACAGTCTTACTCTTCGTCAACTCCAAATGGATAAAGAGAGCTCCCGACTCACCCTTCGACGTCAGCATGGGCGCGACGGATTCGGCTGAGGTCACAGATCTTTTAGGATTATTCCTAATAGCCAAACTCACCGATATGTTTCCTGCATTCGGCGGTGGATTGTACCGTGATGATGGGCTCCTTACCCTTAAAGGGTACAACCCCAGTAGTACAGATCGGGTCCGTAAACAATTAATCAGCTTCTTCCGCGACTGGGTATTTAAAATAACCCTACAAACGTCCCTGACCCGAGTAAACTTCCTGGACGTCACCCTCGACCTCGATAATGATCTGTACTAGCCATACAGGAACCCTAACGACAACCTGGACTACATCCACCGGCGGTCAAACCATCCTAGGAACATCACCAATAACCTGGTTAAAAACATCTCCCTCCTCATATCTCGTTTGTCAGCTAATTAACAGATATTCGAGGAACATGCGCCTTATTACAACCAGGCCCTCAAGCGGAGTGGTTTCCGGTAGGAAATATCCTAATCTCCAGCTTCCATTAGCGGAACCAGCAGGTGACACTGCCGCTCACGCAACGTAACATGGTTCAATCCTCCCCACAACCCCGAGGTGACAATTCCTATCGGGAAAATCTTCTTTAGGCTCATTGAAAAACACTTCCCACTATAACACCGCTACCACAACATAATTAACAAAAATACCATCAAACTTTCCTTCAGCACTACGCCAAACTTTGCACAAAACATCGTCTCCTCTAATAACAAAAAACTCAAACCCTATGGAAGAAATAACCTAAATAGCAGTAGATAGCCGACCAGGAGGTGTAACTGTCGTGATGGATCCATTTTCCCCCTCGACAACCGATGCAGAGATCGTAATGTGAACTACCAGTGCAACGTGAGGACGGACACCTCCAACAAAGCCTATATAGGATTAACCGCATGTGACTTCATGACCCGGCTATACCAACACAGACATACCTTCCGAAAACCGGCTCGGCGTCACGCCACTACACATTCGGGCCACATATGGGACCTCAAGGATAACAATATTACCTATGATCTCACTTGGAGCTTACTGTCCAGAGCCAACTCTTACACGGGAGGACGCACCGTGCAATTTATGCTCGGAGGTAACTTTACAAATGCTGTTTTCGACGGACCAACTCCTAAACAAGAAAGATGAAATGGCAACTGCATGTAAACACAGATTGGGTAGGACTTACCTCGCCCTCAAACCCCATAATGACCCTTTTAGGCTAGGGCTATGACACCCCACTTGCCGATTTTGTAATGGGTAACCCCTGCTTGCATAGGTAGACGTAAGATCTTTTTTTATATCTTTTTATCGCTTCCTCTATATTTCCTTCTTCCCCCCATCCCTTCCTAGTCCTTCCACCCCAGTCCTCTTTCTTTGTCGTCGTCCTTTTACTTTCTCGCACACCCCAAGCAGCCCCTCGGTCCTTTGTAGCCTCAGTACCCCCACCCCTTCCCCTATTCTATGATAGATTTGGCCGACTCCGCTTTTTATAGCAGATGTGTTAGATCCCGGACACTTGCCTTCTTATCCGATGGCTGCCCCTTTTCCGTGCTTTCTATATTTCTTAGTGGTATCTTTGCTTTAATTTCTCGTATATCAGTATTTTTTGTTTGGGGGGGGGGGGGAGATTCCGAATTAATTTTCCGTATCAAATTTTACATATACATCGTACGAGCATTTATGTAGTTTGCACTAGAATTTTTGTATCGTGGCGGCACCCTTAGAGATAGTATTAGTATTCATTTTCGGGATTCTGAATTATTATTTCGTATTAGTTTATTTTTTTTGCACTGGGTGGTTGCTGACCTTGTGCCTGGCGTAGAAACCTTTATTTCGTACTGGTGCCGGGACTCTGAATTATCATTTAGTGGTAGTTTCTTTAGTATTTTGGCCCCTCACTTGTTGACCCGTCGCCGTAAGATATATTCGGTTGTTTACTTATACCTCTTAAAAAGGTCTCATTATAATTCCTTCCTACCTAGTAAACCTTTCTTTAGTCTAGCAGTACCAGTGAGAGACTTGATAGCTGTCCTTAGGTTATAGTAACCAGAAATTGTTTTTTTTTTTACATTTAATTGTTTTTTAACACTCGGTATTTTTCTATATATTTACCCCATATTGTTTCACTTATTGTTTCGACTTCCTCCCCCTCCTCCCTAGTATCTTCTTTGACCTCCTGCCCAGCTGTAGATGGCACTATCAACGCATGACTGGGTTTCCTCCACCCCCTCTCCCTCTTTCTTCTACTGGAGGTTCAGCTAACCTTCCCTCCACAAATTGCCATGATAGAATTATTATGTCTCAACAACAAACTTTTGACCAATCCTTGTGACAATCACTTTTACCATATATGGAATTACCCCCTGAGAAGCTCGGCTATTCTAATACCAGGATAAAAATGTTCATTTAGTCCAGAATTAGCCGTCGAAACGGCTTGAGCTCAGCCATCGGGGTCCTACTCGTTCCTATATATATATATATATATATATATATATATATATATATATATATATATATATATATATATGTAAGTATGTATGTATGTATGTATACGTACAGTAGTATGTATATATATACATACATGCACACATATATATATATATATACGTATCGGTTTACCGTACATTTATTACAATGCTCGGTGTGTTTGTTTACAACAAACAAATCAAGCATTATAATAAATGTTCGGTAAACCGATACGTACATATATATATATATATGTGTACATGTATGTATATATACATACTACTGTACGTCTGTATACATATATGTATGTACGTATACAAATATACATATTTACATTTAAGTAAGTGCTGGACTAAGAGTGAGAAATGAAATTTCGTTTCATAAATATTACGCTACGGCCGACGCGAAGCGCTAGTTTCGGTTATTTGTCGGAGATTCCTTCATAGAAGCCTCATTCTTATAGTCTGGTCTATTCGATTTTTCATATCGTTAATTATGCTAATTGGGAGAGGAAATAGTATATATTTTATCTTGTGATTCTATAGACATGTTTTATGATATATAGCTCTGATTGTTTAATTCATTAATTTTTCATTGAGCCACAGAGTGAGCGGTTGCAAAACATGTATATGTATATGTATGTATATATGAAATATAAGAATCAAAGAACTGTTCAAAACATTATTGTGCTTACAGCTGTTTCCTCCAAACCGAGGTTTGGATTCTTCGGAGCAATTTATTAATGCATGGACAGTTATATGACCTCCTTTTCAGCCGAGAGACATACCAATACATATTCAAACATTGATACATATTCAAACATTGTGGGTCAACATTCATTACAGAATTTAGAGTGGCAGTACACACTTCGAGATTACATTTATATTAATAGGTACAATCAAAAATCAAAGATATAGGTTAAAGTACAACATGAAGATAAGTGGTTATATAGTGCAAATTTTATATGTGTGGCACGCATGTGCGTCTTGTTTATATAGTGTGGCAGAGAGATATGTGTGGTAGAGGCACTTAGGTAGGTAAATAAGAGTGTTAGGTTGGTAGATCTGGTGGCAAAATCTTTATATGATTGATATAGTCTGTGTGTGGAGAAATATTATAAGCATTAAAGATAGTGCAAGCATTAAAAGTGTTATAAGTATTGGAGATGCACAGCGCAGGGATGTCAAGTAATTCATGTACTTCGGCATTTTCATGGTCAAGGGAGTGTATATTTCGATTATATGCCTTTCACATAATCGACGACAATCCAGTTAGAGATCGTAGTCTGGTGTTCTTTAGTTCGATACAGGAGGTTGTTACGTTTCGAGAAACGCCATTGAATACCGGAAGTGTGTGTGTGGCTAAGGGGAGTTAATACATGCGGGGAGGTAACTCTGGGGTTTCTATATCTAGCCATTAAAATGTGTCCCAATATAGACCCTAAATTCTATGGTGAAGTGCACCTTCCAAGAGAGACTTTTAAAGCATAAAGTGTATTAACTATAGAGTAGTTTAACTAAGTTATGCTGAAGGTGATCATATTATTATGGTGGATTCACCCAACTTAAGGTGCTACAAATGGAAATTATAGATGATGAGCGAGGATTCTAAATTAATGATCTCTGTGGTTGTAGTCTGCTCATATGACCAGGCGCGGTGATTGCAGGATTGCTTCAGGACCCAATGATCTCTGGTAAGATCTGGGTCATCGCTTGCTACATTGGATGTCGAAAGATAATCGTCCCCAGACAGGCCAAAGGTCAATCCGCAGTCCTCGCGACCCCTCTCTGACCGTCAGGTCATCCATATACGTACAACCCGCACGGCAGTTGCATTGCATTCACTCACTGCGCTCAGCAGCCCGGTCCTACTAGTCTACAGCGCTACTCGATTAAATCATTTTACATCTGTCTAAGGAAGGTGTTTCCTCTGCCCAACACCATCCAACCGATCAATTTATGCTCAAATTACCCTTAGAGCGGTGTAGTGCCGTTCAAGTGGGTGGATGTTGTCACACCTGCCGTAGAGGTATAAATGGGTATTTTCCCTGCGAAGGGTTCCAGAGGGATGTCGTTGTTTGTGTTATAATGGATCAGCTAGTGTTGGGTATGTAGTATAGGGTGTGTCTCTGGTGTTTGATGCTAGATGTGGTGTTAGGTTCCAGTCCGACATTGCCATATATAGGGCTTAAAGTTTTGGAAGGAATGTCTGAGGCGGTGCAAACACCTCAGATTTTTTGTTAAGTAGGTTACAGTTGGAGAAGATAATATTGTGTGTCTCTAGTATACAGAGGTTACAGAATTTATTAGGTGGTTTGTACGAGGTCGCGCTGCCTATCACTTCCCATTTGAGTGTGTATGGTTTATTTTTAGATTTTAGATAGTGTATGTAGCTAGAAAGTGAGGTGGAGTTGGCTAGGCTGTGCTTTTTGAACGAGTGGATGTGCGAGTTATATCTGATTTTGAAGCAGTTAGAAATGGAGCCTACATAGGTTTCTGAAGAGTTATTAGTCGTGACTGTGCATGAGTATATGACATCCTTGGTTAGGCATTTTTTATCTAAAGGGCAGGTTCTATTAGCTCTACAGTTACAATTATCCTGTGCGTTAGTCCGCTGGTTATAATGCAATGCGGAAGTCTGTGTGGTGGATATAGGATTTTGGGTGTTCGGGTTGACAACCCTGGTGTTATTTCTATTGTTACTGCCGTTGCTATGGTTGCTTGCTACAGTGGTATTTAGAGGGTTTGCATCCCGTTGTGATTTTGTTTGTTGGAAGTAAGAACTAATTTTACTATTATTGCTGCTAGCTATGTGGTATGCTAAGTTAGGCGTCGTAGAGTATGAGATTTTAATGGTGTTTTTGTTTAAGAGGTTGTGGTACTTGTGTCCTAGAGGGAAGTTTTTATCTAGTCGTGAGAAGAAAGCCCTAGGTATGTTGGTGGAGACATTTAGGTTGAAAGGAGGGTTGAAAAATGTATTATTTCTTCTTCTATTTTTGCTTTTAGTGTTTGGTGTGTTGCTTCCTCCTAAGGCCCCACAGTAGTTTCCATGGTAATGGTTACTTCCGGTGGCACCCTCTGCTTTGGTGTACTTGTGGTTGCTATTCCTATTATTAGATTTCCTCATGGACATGTTGTGCGAGATGATGTTGTAGCTATGTGTTTTCTTAGGTAGGAACTCAATTTCTATATTATGGCCGGAGCTAGCTAATGCTTGATTGTAATATTGTGAGTTTTTGCTAAATATGTTTGCGTCATAAGACAGACTAGAGATTCTATTGGACACCCCCTTAGAGATAGAGTTTAATATTGATCTAGGGTGATTAGACTTGGTATCTACGTAAATAAGTTTCTCATTAGGCTTATGGAAAGGTGTATATATTTTTGAGTCTAGGTATAGTGTGGCGTCTAGGAAGTTAACATTTTTAGTGTTTTTGTCCATGGTGATACTAAGGTTAAAGTTTTTGAATGTCTTATGCAGTTGTTTTCTAGTTCTTTCTATATTAAATTTTTTATATTCTATGAGTAGAAGTGCATCATCGCTGTACAAACCACCATTGAGGTAAGGGAGGTCTTTATGGATTTCATTGAGGAGGTATAGGCCGACCAAATCAGTGACCTGCGCCGAGTCACTAGATCCCATGGTTATGTCGAAGTTGTTGTGCGTATCCTTGCGTGTCCATAGTTGGTCCTCGAAGGTGATTATGGTTTTACGGGCCGCAAGGATGACATCAACCTGGGCTCTAGTCAGGTCGCTATTGGCCATGGCCATGATAAGTGCCTTATTTAATAGGATAGGGGAAATAGAGGTGTAGTATGAATTGATATCAAATTGAATAAATTTTTTGTTCTTATTATTCTTGATATCCTTGAACCATTCAATTACTTCACCCGTATTTCCCCATTGTTTAAGGTGTATCTTGTGTTTAATTTGTGGGGTGATTTTATCCAAAATCTTCTTGCTGATAATACCAATGTCGGACTTGGAAGGGCAGATAAGTCTTATCGTGGGGTTGCTGATGAAGTTCTCCTTATGGTCCTTCAGAGAGAATCTAGGGGGGTTCGGAATGAAAGGTTGTGTATGCCTCTGTAGTCCTAGTTTAGACACTATATTATAACCCTCTACATTAATATCTTCTAAGTTTTTCAAGGTGGTTTTTTTGTAGCTTTTATGTAGTTCATTATATATAAACTTTCTATAAGTAATATAATCTAGGCTGTATATGTTATTAGTTTTATCTGCGTGTACAATAATTTTATTACTAGTTTTGAATCCATTAATAGAAGTGTTAAGTTTGTTTAAGAAGGTGTTGCTTCTAATATTGTGCTTATTGTATTTAATGTTCTTAACTAGTTTAACTAGGTCATTTTCAAAGGAGTTAAGTAGAGTGTTATGAGGGGGCTTTTAAAGGTTTTAAAGCCGAAGGAGTCAAAATTGTTAGTATTATTCCAGTTGTTAGACTGGTTTCTATCATAATGGAATGTCCTCCATCTCACTCTATTGATAAATGAATTTACACTGTTGATCAGCAATTTCTCATATGTATTCCTAGATGGTATTGGTATGTTCTTGGTTGACATGGGGAGTTGGTCTTTGATTAGCATATTGGCAATATTATATGTCAGCTCAACGATATGGAGCAGTTAATAGTATTAGTTATACTATTTATGGTTATGTAAATACAAAACCTTAAGCAGTTGTAAGTATTTTACACACACCCCAAATAGTGGTAGGCAGTAATGTATTACTACCTTATTACCAGTAAGTTAAGTAGCTCAATGTAAAAACATCAGATGATTTACAGAGCAGTTATATGAAATATAAGAATCAAAGAACTGTTCAAAACATTATTGTGCTTACAGCTGTTTCCTCCAAACCGAGGTTTGGATTCTTCGGAGCAATTTATTAATGCATGGACAGTTATATGACCTCCTTTTCATATAAATATTTTGCCACCAGATCTACCAACCTAACACTCTTATTTACCTACCTTAGTGCCTCTACCACACATATCTCTCCGCCACACTATATAAACAAGACGCACATGCGTGCCACACATATAACATTTGCACTATATAACCACTTATCTTCATGTTGTACTTTAACCTATATCTTTGATTTTGATTGTACCTATTAATATAAATGTAATCTCGAAGTGTGTACTGCCACTCTAAATTCTGTAATGAATGTTGACCCACAATGTTTGAATATGTATCAATGTTTGAATATGTATTGGTATGTCTCTCGGCTGAAAAGGAGGTCATATAACTGTCCATGCATTAATAAATTACTCCGAAGAATCCAAACCTCGGTTTGGAGGAAACAGCCGTAAGCACAATAATGTTTTGAACAGTTCTTTGATTCTTATATTTCATATAACTGCTCTGTAAATCATCTGATGTTTTTACATTGAGCTACTTAACTTACTGGTAATAAGGTAGTAATACATTACTGCCTACCACTATTTGGGGTGTGTGTAAAATACTTACAACTGCTTAAGGTTTTGTATTTACATAACCATAAATAGTATAACTAATACTGTATGTATATATATATGTAAACTTTTATATGTAATAATCTCCCACTAGGTTGAGATACAAATTTGGCTATATTGTGCTGTGCTTTCTAGCAAAAATGCCACCAGTCGTAAGCAACTACCACACCCCTTCCAACTTGACCGCGACTACGTCACGATATTTAGCCATTTTGAAATGAATTCTTGGCGCGATCGCTTTGGAAAATTTTGTGTCTAGATATGAGCGAGCTTCCTGAAGAATCCGGCGCTCGAGTTTACATAATTATTACATAATTATTGGAAGACTCAAAACAGGGACGAAACCATGGTAGAGGTATTTAAATGTATTCTATTTTCTCCTAGTTTATTTTAAACCTAATTCTGTTTAGTTGACTATATCTAGGCTATTACGCTGTCGAAATATTCGATAAACATTCCGCTACGGCCGACGCGAAGCGCTAGTTTCGGTTATGTGTCGGAGATTCCTTCATAGAAGCCTCATTCTTATAGCCTGGTCTATTCGATTTTTTATATAGTTAATTATGCTAATTGGGAGAGGAAATAGTATATATTTTATTCTTGTGATTCTGTAGACATGTTTTATGAAATATATATATATATATATATATATATATATATATAAAAATAATAATAATAAAATGTGGAGAGGAAGCACACGAGTTAGGATATATAAATATATGAACACAGGGAGAAAAAGACGATTATTGGGAAGAAGAATATATTGTTTTCCCTTTTTATTTATTTCTCTCTATTTTCTGGGTTACAAAATGATCAAAATGAAATATTTTACTTTGTGTGAAGTGGTAAGGTTGATTTATTTATTAATTAACAATGGCATTTATTTATTTATTTATATATTTAATAATTGTTTATTACCGGTTTCAGCATTTTTATGCATTATCAAATGATAATAATATGTATTGGTGTAGAATGGTGATGTTGGACATGTTAAAGAAATGGTGCAGAAAGAATAATGTTATTTACAAACATGTTCATGAGCTGAAAAGCAAAAAAGCAAAAAGAAAAGGTTCAACATTCCATTTTAAACAAGGACAACATTTGACATTTAAACACAACTTTACTTGTGCATCTGAAAACGTAATCTATGGTTTGACCTGCTCAGGTTGACAAGAGCACTACATATGACAGACAAAAAACAGCCTCCGACAAAGTATGACCGTCCATATATCACAAATCAAAATACAGGAATACAGAAAGATTGCATTTAGTGAACATATCGCCAATTGTGCACCCAACCAACATCCAAACTTTCAAATTTTCCCCATTTACAAATTCATAGACAACGCAACTTTCATCCTTCACAAACCTTCTTTGTAAATGACATTATTATTTCTGCACCATTTCTTTAACATGTCCGACACCACCATTCTATACCAATACATATATTATCATTTGATAATGCTTAAAAAGGCTGAAACCGGTAATAGACAATTATTAAATATATAAATAAATAATTGATTTTGTTAATTAATAAATAAATCAATTAATACCTTACCACTTCACACAAAGTAAAATATATCGTTTTAATCATTTTCTAACCCAGAAAGAAGAGAGAAAGAGATAAAAATGGGTAAACAATGTTTTTTCTTCCAAAATAATCGCCTTTTTCTCCCTGTTTTCATATATATGTATATATATATATATATATATATATATAGCTAAGCTGCCGAAACGGCCAGAACTCATCCGTCGGGGTCCTGTCTCTTTTCCTTTTACCCACTCTACTCCCCACAGTATCGAGTACTCTGGTGCGTTATTGTCTACATGTTTCCTTACTGCACCTCCTTCGTTATATATATATATATATATATATATATATATATATATATATATATATATATATATATATATATATATACATATAATATATACACACATATATATATACATATAATATATACATACATATATATATATATATATACATATATGCACACACACACATATATATATATATATTTGCTTAAAATTGAATCTGTTATTTTCATAAATATATATACATGGAGCCATTTTTTTAACATAAAAACAGGTAGAATTCCCAAAACTAATCAGATCAGAGAAAACATCACGGACGCTCTATCTCATAATTATTTTTGAAAAGCATTTAGAAATGCGCAACCGGCAAAACTTAAAACCCCAACTGAATACTAACCAAAACAATTACTAATTCTGATTTATTCCTAATTAAACTATTTTTCCCTGTGAACAATTTGTCAGCATTTTCTATTCCGTTTACCAATATATATATATATATACATACATACATATATATATATATATATATATATATATATATATATATATATATATATATATATATATATATATATATACATATATATATATTACTGGTACTTCATTTTATCTACCCTGTGATAATAATAAAAATAATATATATATATATTATTTTTATTATTATCACAGGGTAGATAAAATGAAGTACCAGTAATATATATATATTGGTCTTGTACCAAAAGTAGAAACAATTATTATTATTGTTATGAATTCGAAAAAGACCGTTGGATCGGCAGTATCGGTAGAGCGCCAGACACATTGCTTTTTAGCATAGAGTTATGACCCTTTACGTTCTAAATAAAATTAAAAACCAGCAAAGCACTGGTGTAATTGCTGACATTGTGCTCAAAGTAGAAACAATTATTATCATTATTATTAAATTAAATACTACAAAGAAGACATAACAGGTAAAAACGCTAGAATACTGATGGTTCCGTCAGTGTGGTTAAGATCTTCGCTTCTTAACTACGTAAGTCTGTTTTTTTCTGCACGGCATCTTGAGGCGAACGTATTTCTTTTTGTATGTGTATTGCTGTGTGTATCTGTATGTGTGCGCACATGCGAGCGAGTTAGTGCTGTGTGTATAAGTTGTTATGAGTATACATATGCATATATTAAGATAATAACTCGGGAAATATATTTGCGTTGTGTTTGTGTATACTCATTATATTTTTACACACATATATAATGTATTTATATATATATATATATATATATATATATATATATGTATATATGTGTGTGTGTGTGTGTGTGGTTGTGTGTGTGTGCCTGTGCATGTGTGTGGCTGTGTATGTGAGTGTGTATGTGTGTGTGTATGTGCGTGTGTGTGTGTGTTTGTGTGTGTTGGGGTGTATTTATATTTGCATATATTTAGTCATAAACCTACCAAAGCGTGTGTATGCACCTATAGATATAGATAATACAATGCAAAATGTAAACGCAATGAACTGTTAGTAATAAATACATACGTATCAAAATAAAATACATATATATTTTTTATTTCAGTCATAATTATTTTTCTGTGAGAATCTCATTAAAAAAACCTTGTATTCACTTCATCAGCAAGACACCAAAGGTATCTTTGTTTGAAGTAGATTCTTTTATATACGTTCATCACTGAGGCGTAGCAAATCAAGATATGTTATCGTAGACAATTTCAAAATGGCGGTGATTTCAAGAAAAAATATGTTTGTGTAAAATTTTTTACACGGAAATAATCGACAAATTCTGGAATGAAAGTTAAATGACTAAATCAGATCAGTAAATGTTTGTAAAATATGTCGTTAGTGTATTTTCTTGTGGATTCTGTGGAAGGGACTACATATACAACATTCGTATCTATTCGTGTCTTTTTATAACATTTCGCAGACGGTTCTTGTTCTTCTTTCCACTTTTTTTCAAATATTTTGACGAACTTTTTGCTTACCCTTTAATCCAAAAATAAATAATTAGCTCTCCCACTGCAGAATGCCTTTCATCATACTTCAGTTCCATCAATCATGGCCTTAGGATAACTTCAAAACATAGCAACAGCATGAAGAACAAAATAAGTGAATAAAGCAACAAAATTTCGCTTAAATCACATTCTAACCTCTTTAAATATATGAACGAACACAATAGTTTATGCCGTTGGACACGCATAATAAGACAAACAGTCACATTTGTAAAACCATGAATCAGCGTTCGGTAAAGAATAAAGATGCTTTTATCTACTAATTCTAAGAATATCCCAATTAAATAAAATTTATAACCTCGCTATATTTTATATGTGAGATATTACTACATGTTTATTGAATATGAAGAACAGAACTGCCTATATTTTTATGTATATGTTGATCCCTGTTAGTCTTGGCACCTGAATAGAATATGCTTAACTGAGAAGATCTCATAACAAATGACAGGAAATGTCTCTCACAAGTTAGCATTAAAATTCTATGGACATGTTTCTCTTGCATGTATTTTTTTATGTTAAACTATTTATTTTAAACTATACGTAGAGTGTATATTTGTCCACGTACCTCTTAGATATCCTCAGTAAAATGTTTCCACTCTCTACATGTGAGATATTACTCTATGAGTATTTTGTATGCAGATGGCTGCCGTTAATTATTTTCCCTCAGCCATGTTGTTAAGAATAATTATTATGGTAATATCATATGAAAAAATTAAAGTATTTAATTATATTCATCCTTTGATTATAATGAGCTAACAAATGGTTGAAATAAACTAATAAAAAATGTTTATGGAATTTATGATAATCATGATGATGAGGATAAATAGGATAAGATGATGATGATGATGATGATGATGGGGGATAGCGATGGTGATGTGGAAGGTGATGATGATGGCGTGGGAGTGATTAGGATGAACATGCTGATCTCCATGATGGCAACGCTGATGACGACGTGAAATATAATGGTGTGTATCTAGTCGATCAACCAAATAGAGGCTGTCCCGTTAGATCGATGACGATGAAGATGGGGGGGAATAGGAGAGGAGAGAGGTTAGTGGCGACGACGATGCTGAAATGATGATGGTGATGATGATAATGATGATGATGAGGAGAAGATGAAGGGGGAGGTGGTGGAGGAAGAGGTTGTGGAGGGGGCGGAGAAGGTGGAGGAGTAGCAGGATAATGATGATGATGAAGATGATGAGGTTGATAATGAAGATGATGAGGATGATGGCAATGATAATGATAATGATGATCATGATCATGATCATGATCACGATCATGATGGTGATGATGATGATGATGATGATGATGATGATGATGATGATGATGATGATGATGATGATGGTGGTGGTGATAATGATGATTATGGTCATCATTGTGGTAGTGGTGATGCTGGTGGTTTCTAAGGTATAAAAGTTTGTTGTGAATGCCATTAATTATAGTGTTTATTATAAGACACGGCTCACTTCTTTTCAACAACTAAGAATAATAATAATGATAACGATGAAAATAATAACAATAATAACAATAATAACAATAATAACAGCAAACACGTATACAGAATTTCCGTGAAGAATGTTGTTATTACAATTTCGATTGACATATTTTATTCAACGAAGCGAGAGTTTAATAAAGAAAACTTAAATTTCAGACGAAGTTAAATATATTTTGGCTATAATGTACTTTATATCTAATCCCCATAGGAAAAGACACACACACACGCACACACACACATATACACACACACACACGCACGCACACATACACACACATACACATATACATACTCATACACATATATACCTATATTTATTTATCTATGTATCCGCCATCTTTATCTTTATATATATATGTATGTGTGTATACGTGGTTTTATATGCATCCATACGTATAATATATATATATATATATATCAACATGATCTGATTTCAAATCCCGACGAAGTTAACTTTGCATTTCATCCTTACTGGCTCGATAAAATAAAGTACCAGTAATGCACTGGTTAATTGCTGGCCTTGAACCGAAAGTAGAAACAATTATATATATATATCAATATCATCATCCTCATCACCGTTTAATGTCCATTTCTCGAGGCTACCATGGGTTAGATTCATATATAATATATACATATCAATTTAGCCTAGGTATATATACATATATATATATATATATATATATATATATATATATACATACATACATACATACATACATACATATATATATATATATATACATATACATAACAAAGGAATTGTGGTAAGGAACCAGACGGACCATAACGCACAAGAGTACTCATTACTTAGGGTAGTAGAGTGGGAAATAGGAAAAAGTATGACCCCGACGGCAGAGCTCAAGCCGTTTCGACGGCTATTTTTGGTCCAGAAATACCCGTCGAAACGGCTTGAGCTCTGCCGTCGGGGTAATACTTTTTTCCTATATATATATATATATATATATATATATATATATATATATATTAATGATAATAATTGTTTCTACTTTTGGCACAAGGCCAGCAAGTAGCCAGAGCATTACTGGTACTTTATTTTATCGACCCCATAAGGATGAAAGGCAAAGTTAACCTCGGCAAGATTTGAACTTAGAATGGCAAGGGCCGTAACTCTATACGTCAAAGCGTGGCATCCGACCCTCTACCGATACTGCCAAATAATGATGATAAACAAGAAAGACGGTTTCATTTGTACATCCCTATTTATTTTTTTATACGTATTTCAAAAACGTAAGGCAGTTGTATAACAACTGCCCTACGTGTTCTCTTCAGACAAAAACCAAACAAGATGTAAATATCGATTGATATATTGATATGTCACCGCTCATACGTGTTATTCCCTTCACCGACCAGTAAGCATATATCCGAAAGTCTCAAGTAACAGTTCTTATATGTGTGGGAGATAGATGTCCCAATTGGAGTTGCTGCTTGTGAACTGGCTAGGGCGACGAGTTACCAGATTGGTCGCTTGTTAAGAAAACTCGGCAGATTTTCAATCAACCAGCTTTCTCCAATTGAATAAGGCAAGTAGTTTCGTAGATGTAATCGACTGAATCTCTCCTCCAAAACTAGCCATGAGGAATTGTGAGAGTCCATCACATGTTAAGTAAGGACAAAGTGCGGTATTTTTCCAGATATCAGCATTAGTATACAACTAAGCGATCCGATACTTGTAATCTAGTGTTGTTACTTGCGAAATTTGTCTTTATATTACAACTACTCCTAAGGATTGAGTGATCTGTCAGCTACAACATACATATATATTTATATAATGTTTCTCCTTCATTACCGAAGGTGAGTATGATCTCATGCATATAATAAGAAAAGAAGATCGATATAAAATGGAGAGTATTGAGGTCTGGAAATGCAGTGCTGTGCTCCAATTTGAGGGTTGAAGCTGCAGCTTTTCTTCCCATTTTTACTTTCTGTTGCCCTGTGTATGCTATTTCGGAGCTGTTGACCACGGAGGAATTTAGGCACATCCTTAGGGAGCTTGAACTGCTAGTTTCCACACATTCTGCTGATTTGAGATTTCCTTTCACAGAGTAGTTGTAGCATTTCGGAGGTCTTCCCAAAGTTGGCAATAGAAAACATATTTAGAAAGCGATTATCGTTAATGCAACACACATGGCCTGCCAATTTCAGTTGAGAACGTTTGAGGATGGTGTAAATACTTTCTAATCCTGCTTTCCCAAACACATATGTATGTCTGGCATTTCCTCTTCTTGCTTGACTTCCTCAAGCATTTCATGTACAATGGTCTAACTACCATAGAATAGAAAGAGAAACATGGCAGCATTGTAGACTTTTAACTTAGTTTTGATGCTGATTCCGTTCCTGTTCCATGCTGTTCATTGCTGTTTTAGAAAGTTTACTACCCAGGTAGACTAATTTGTCAACATCTTCCAGTCTTTGTCTTTTATGTTGATGAACGCTTCTCTGTAGAAGGTATCAGAGGCGGGTCGGTGAATCACTTGATTTCTTGTTGCATAAGGGAGGACAAAATTGTCATAGGTTTACGAAGATAAGTACACACTTGCTTCGATGTTATTTTCTGTATTGGTATTGAAGGGACACACATTGGCAAACGAAAATCCACACCCTTATCTTATTTCACAGTTTTTTCTATTTCTTTTCCTTCTCACTTTCCTCTGTCTTTCGATTTAACAGGGATGTTGATGAGGATTACTGCAGTAAGAATTGAGATTTACTTCATAAATGCGTGCGTATATATATATATATATATATATATATATATATATATATATATATATATATATATGAAAGACGTAAAATAAGAAAATTATAAAAATTAACTTACTAAAATTTCACTCCAACTAATTAGTTTCTGAAAGGGAATAAACATGGTTTCTAAATGGAACACCATGGAGAAAAATCCTTTCGTCATCAGGGAGGTCTATTCTCAGCTAAGTTCCCAGGCAATGCGTGTCCACAGGGAACTTATACAAAAATAATTCAGTGGATGGAAAAAGCAAGCGAGGACTAAATTCCAGGACATTGAACATATCACTGCCTACTTGGTCGGTGGCAAATTCAAAAGAATCAATCACGTGACATCGAGGTCAATCAGTGAGGAGTGGGGTGCTAATAAGACAGTAGCCTGACTATTACTATGAACCATAGTAGTAGTTTTTGAAAATTTTTGCTCAACAAAATAATTTGGAGATAATTATAAAGAATTAGTATATCTACCAACATATATGTACAGATGCATACCTATGCTGGCAAATATATAGGTTTTGTCTTAGTAACTTTGTGGTTCAATGCAAGGGGATGCAGAACAATTATATGAAAGACGTAAAATAAGAAAATTAGAAACTATGTTTATTCCCTTTCAGAAACGAATGAGTTGGAGTGAAATTTTAGTAAGTTAATTTTTATCATTTTCTTATTTGACGTCTTTCATTGTTGTGCATCCCATTGCATTGAACCACAAAGTTACTAAGAGAAAATCTATATATTTGCCAACATAGGTATGCATCTGTACATATACGTTGGTAGGTATACTAATTCTTTATATATATATATATATATATAATATTATACTCTGCTCTGCGCGAGCATCCAGTGCTCAACCAGCAAACCGCCTACGGACGCATTTACTTGCAACGCTACAACTATATATATATATATATATATATATATATATACATACATATATATACATGTATATACATATATATAGGCATATATATATATATATATATATATATATATATATATATATATATATATATATATATATATATATATATATATATAGGCATATATATTATTTTTCTGAATATATTTCTTTTAAGATACGACTTCTTAGACTACAAGAAATATCTTTTCAAATGTTATTCAAATTTTCATGATATATTGCATATACAAACAGTAAGGAGAGCACCATAAAATAAATAGAGCAAGGGATTTTTAATCATTAAACCATTTTGAACTATTCCCACAAACCACCACACGCAGAGGCGCGCGCGCACTGAGATATATACACACACAAACAGAACCCTATTCCCTTTAAAGAAAAAATAATTCGTTTCGAAAGCGAAAAAATAGACGGGGAGAGAAAGGAGTAAGAGAGAGGGGGAAAGGGAGAGAGATGGGTAGAGAGATAAAGAGAGAGGGATATATATATATATATATATATATATATGTATATATATATATATATATATATATATATATATATATATATATATATATATATATATAGAGAGAGAGAGAGAGAGAGAGAGAGAGAGAGAGAGAGGAAGATAGAGAGGAAGAGAGAGAGGAGGGAATAATTTGAAATTCAAACAACTAACTACTTCACTACCGAGCTAGCAAACTAATTAGTTAATTAACAGACTAATTAATTATGACAAAGACGTCATGATGTTATTTGAATGCGTAAGCTGAGGTGAATTGCAGAATGGAATTAAAGCTAAATTAAACACCAGATGTTGCATGTCTTCCTCGCTTCTCTGTTTGTTCAAACACATTCAACATCCAAAAGACCTTGGAAATTGAAAAAAAAAAAAAATAAAAAAAAATAATAATAATAATAATAATCATATAATCGCAACAACCACAATAATAATGATAATAATAATAATATACCTGGAGAATCAGTATATTACGTTCCAAAAGTTTCTTAATGTTCAAATACACGTGTCTAAAAGTATATTTTAGCTGAATATATTTCAATCAAGCACTATATATTCTATCATAAGGCAACGAATTGGCAAAGTCGTTAGACGTTTGCGGTTTTCTTTCCGCCTATTAGTTCTTCGCTCTTAAGTCAAATTCCGTCTATTTCAAATTTGCCTGTCATTCTTTCGAGATCGATAAATAAATTATCACTCAAATAGTGTGGTCAATTCTTTTATTTCCATCTCTTTCTCTCTTTCACCTCCTCTCTCACTTTCTTTCTCTCAGCCTCTTTTCTCCACTCTTGAAGATTAGTGGTGAGTCCATAATGTATAAACTTAGTTTATCTGACTCATTTCGGAATTTAGGAATCACCGATGTATTTATATATTCTCTCATTCAATCTGATGTGTGATAAATATGGTGACATAAGTCAATGCTTCCATGAAGAGATCTAGTAATACCGTAACTTAACAGGAATCGTGACTCTATTTACTAAAGATCAGACACACATCTACCCAAACACGCCCACACACACACACACGTACACACACACACACACACACACACACACACACACACACACACACACACACACACACACACACACATACACACACACACACACTGCATGTTTTCTTTCAATTTTAATATTTTTTTATTTTAAATTTAAGTCTAGTATTTTTCAAGAATTATCCTTAACGCTAAGGAATTTTCTTTTGATTTAACAGGGATTTTGATGAAGATTACTGCAGTAAGAATTTTAGATTTAATTCATAAATATATACACATTTATGAAGTAAATCTAAAATTCTTACTGCAGTAATCCTCATCAACATCCCTGTTAAATCAAAGGAAAATTCCTTAGCGTTAAGGATAATTCTTGAAAAATACTAGTTCCAAGTGAAGTCATTCTTTCCCTTAATTATATCTAATTGCACCAATATATATATATATATATCATATATTTTATTATATTATTTTGCAAACTGTGTGAAATACTTGGTGCAATTAGGTATAATTGAAAAAAAGGGAAATAATGACTTGACTTGTAGTTCTAAATTTAATTTCATAATATTACAATTTTAGAATCTTGCTACGTTGATCAATATAGCGAAATTATAAAATTAAATTATTTATATATATATATATACGTCAATACTCATCTTTTTTCCATTTATCTGAGGGTTCTAAACCCCATTATCAGGCTAAAATTCCTTTAGTCAAAAATACGGTAAAAGCTATATATTTTCTAATTTATATATACATATATATATGGACGACAAATCCAAAATGTCCAAAGTTTCAAGAAAAAATTCTCTATGTGTAAAATTCTCAACAAATTCTGAAAAAGATTAAATGACGGAATGAAAGCTATATCTGTAATTGTTTTTCAAATTCAACGAGACTACATCTTCATGCAAAATGTAGGGAAAGGGCTATATATGCATTTGTGTGCAAGCTTTGTGTGACTGCGTTTTCCTGCACATCGCATCCATCTCATTTCAATATTTCAGCAATTTACAAATCTGCTCGTGTGCTAAAATTAGTAAACGGAATGGTAGAAAACGGGTTATTCGTGGATAGAGTGTCTTTGATCTTAATTCCCCTTGATAAGATTTGGTAAGAGTCTAAACCAGCGGTCACCAACTTTTCGGACCTCACAGATCTCTAAATTCATAATATTAAATCCCACGAACCACTAATATGGAATTTTCTTAAAACATAAATACATTTGTAAAATAATTTTTCTACTTTTGGCAAAAGGCCACCAATTATCCCACTGCATTACTGGTGCTTTAATTCATTGACCCCGTAAGAATGAAAGACAAAGTTAACCTCGGCAGATTTGAATTCAGAACGTAACGAGTTATAACTTTATGCTGCAAAGCATGTTGACTGAGGCTCTACCGATACTTCCAAACCACTGCCCTGTGAAATAATGAACAGAGAACTTTCATTTTATTAAACAACACTCAAGAGTACGTGTACCATATTGTCGATAGATGATACATATGTGCAAAATTATTTCAGGGATGTTAGTTCTTTACTGAGGAGAAACATTGTTTAGGGGTGTTATGAAATATATTTTTTACTTTTAATAAAAAAAAGATTGTAAATAATGTCCAAATTTTTCTACGGACCACCAACATTTTCTCAGTATCACCAGTGGTGCGCGGACCATCGGTTGGTGACCGCTGGTCTAAATAACACAAGTAACAAAAACAACATGATTTCAACAAGCCAGTAAAATGTTCTATAGTTCGTGTCACGATTTGGTAAAATAACACGAAAATCTTCCTTAATTCACAAACTGTCACTTTAGATAATACAGCTCACCTAAAGTGATATATGGCAACATTTGGATAATCACCAACCGCAAGTTCTGCTTGATCAGTGTTGATCGATTCCGACGTAATTTCAATATTGCTCATAGCTTTACCTCCTGTTCAAGCAAGTGTAATGTAGCTGTCTGTAAATGTGATAATATTCTCAGGAAACTTTCGGTTTTTCTAATGAACTTTATTGAAATGAACTTAAATAATTAGTTCAATGATATCAAAATATATTATCAAATTAATTAGAGTAAATTGGATTATTTTATCTATTTATCTATTTATTTGTTTATCTATTTGTTTACTAGTTTCTTTGTGATTAATTTCTTTTTTTTAATCATTTATTTTTCATTTAATCCGAGAAAGAGGATCAGACACCTGGAACTCGAATATCTAGACTGGTTAAGATATTGCTGCTCTTGATGTTTTTGATAATGATGATAATTATGATGATGAGGATGTTGATGATTTGTTGCTGACACTACAATTATTGGTGCAGTTGTTGCTATTGGTATTTAGCACCAATCAACACTGACCCAACAGACTAGGATAAAAAAAAAATACCTTTGAATTCCAAGCATCACACCCTACTCCCGGACATAGAATATCCAATGGATATTCACAATTTTAATAGTGCAGGGTGAAATTGACTTTCATCATTCTGAACGAACGTTCAAGGCAAACACAGTGATTAGGTCTCTTACTTACTCTGTCGTATTCTCCCTATCTTCTTTGTTTCTTTCTCCTGCAGAATCGGTTGCTCTGTACATTGAGACAATTCAGAGCATCGTTTTGGAGTACATAGGTGCGGTTGATGAAAGAGGAAATTAAAGTGAAGGCGTTGGTGAGGGCGGATGTAGATGTTTGAGAAAAGTGGAGAAGATTTTCTTTGGCCTTGCAAGACTAACCCTTGCTTTAGCAGACAAAGTGGCATAATCATTTGGTTTTCAGGTCTAGCACATATATTATTTCTGAAGCAGGTTTGACACCATGCAATGGATCAGTAGTTATCACTATGATGATCTAACAAAACATAGCGGCTCTTCGCTAGTCCCGAATTGGTGACCTTGATGCTGTTATTATAGTTTAGTCACAGGTAGGCCTTAAGGGAGCATTCCAGCCAAGAACCTCACGTCTATTTAGGTTCCTAAAATTGAATATATAAGCATATGTTTATGTATCTGTCTCTATATAAATATGTATCTACATTGCCCCAGCCGGGTGGCTGGAACAGGTAATAGAGTGAAAGAGTAAAAGAGTATATATATGTGTGTGTGTGTTTGTTTGTATTCATGCGTTTTTATTAACGAGGGAACGTTGCTATTTTTACATGTTAATTACACCAGTAACACTGGAGTCACACTGAACTGAAAATGGACCGAGTGAGTACTCTTAAAATTCATCCTTCATACGAGATAGTAGTATTAATAAGCAGGTATATAGCAGTGCCTGTATGCGTGGGCTTTACTTCTTGGCTGGTTCATAATTATCCTTGAACATGTAACGGGTTTTTGTTTTAATTGCTCGTTTTTTACTTTGATTTATCTGCATTTTGTAGTCTCATCTTATTGCCTGGGATTGTGTTGTCAGTCATCATATACTTAATGGCTTCCAAGTTTATTTCATATCAATTCCATTGTTTTCTTAGCAATTTTTTGTTGGATATTTTACTTGATGTCCCATAATAAAAATGTTCTCTTCCTTGTGTAGGTTAAAGGTGTATTCTGTAATCAGATATAGTTCTACATGCTGGCAATCATGGTAATTTTACTCGGTGATCCCAGGCAGTTGTAGGAAAGAACAACAGTAACAAAAAAAAAATCCACAACAGTGAAAAGACTAATGGGGAAATAAACAAATATAAATATATATATATACATACAAAAGGAACTAAATAAATTCCTAGATCTATATTTTTGATCAATACCAATACGAGTATAGCATACGAGGAAAATACAACAGATTCGCTTAAGGAAATGTTACTGGTTAAATATATAATTGGAGTTATTCTTTATAGCGAAGACAGACCGGGTCAACTTCTTTTGATTAATTATTCTATAACTTAGTGTCATATAGTAAACTAGCAGGCGTGGGGTAACCTAGTAGAAACACATATCTATAGGAAAACTAAACGTGATTTTCCAAGTAAATCATAGACCAACGAATATAGATATTCAATGTTAGTATTACGCGTATTTGTTAGACTGGAGTTTCACTCGTGTACTCACCGGATCATAAGACCAATCAAATCTTGAGTGATGATCATGTAAGTATAAAAGTGAATCTCTTGAGTTACAAGACTCATCATTTTGCCAAAATATAGCATATTGTTAACTTCTACTTCGGTATTGAGTATTGACTCTCACATACGTGAACATTACAAACACTCACGCACACTCACACACATACATCCAATATGTTCAATTGGGGCAACCACGGTAAGTAAGGTACTCAATACTTTAGTAGAGTGTATACAACAAATTTAATATAGAAATGGCTCCTACGGGACTGGAATTATTTCGTTCGAAGGAAAGCATCAAGAAATCCCTGATTTCCTTTGAATGAAACAGTACTAATCATGGAGAAGCCATTTCTATATTAAATTTGTTAAATACATACACACACACGCACACACACATAGTTATATATATATATATATATATATATATATATATATATTCTAGGGCGGGTAAAATTCCCGAGATCCATGGACGAGTTCTCTCCAGCGGTCTCTGTCCTTCATTATCGCTGCAATGTTCTGCGTCTCCAACAGACTAGTATCTGTCCTTAGCGCATCAACATACGTTAACCCTGGTCTTCTTCTTCCAGTGTATCCATGTAGGGGCTCCCACAGGAGCACTGAGTGCAATGTTAACTCTGGATGTCGGGGAGCATGTCCAGCTAACCTCAGTCAACTCTGATGGGATGACTGAGTTCTTTGAGATACTGGCTGGAGTGATCCAGGGAGATACATTGGTTCCCTACCTTTTTATCATCGTAGTGGACTATTCTATGCACCTTGCACTGGAGAAACAGCAGGACTCTGGCTTTACTGTAGCACCGGCTCAGAGCAGGAGAGTTAAGGCGAAAAAGATATCGGATGCTGAATTTGCCGGCGACATAGTAATGGTGACAAATACAGTGAAGGAGGCAGAGGATTTGATGCAGGAAGTTGAGACTGTGTCGATGAGTGTGGGGCTGAGAATGAATGAGACTAAAACAAAATATCTGGTAGAAAATGTTGAGAAGCGAGAGGGGATCACTAATGTAGGCGGAAAGCCGCAAGAATTGGTTGAGGACTTCCTGTATTTGGGAGCAGAGATTTTGAATACGGAAGATGATGTGGTTGAGAGGAAGAGCAAAGCCTGGGCGGCGTGCCACAGCTTGAGATAGGTGTGGAAGTCGGACCTTCGTAAAGACCTGAAAATCCGCCTCTACATTTCAGTAGTGGATTCTTTGCTGCTGCACGGGTCTGGGGCTTGGACACTGACCAAGAAACTCACTTACATGGTGGATGGGTGCTACACGAGAATGCTGAGGATGGCTCTGAACATTAATCAGTATACACTGAGGATGAAAAATCAAAGCTATATGGAAGCCTCCCAAAAGTCAGCTCAAATGTGATATATATAATTATATATATATATATATATATATATATATATATATATATATATATACATATACACACATTTATGTTTGTCGGTTCACCACTTGAAGGTGGTCATCCAGACTGGCAACTACTGGCTTCAGGTCTTAAAGATTTCTCTCTACTCTTCAGCCCCTTGGAATGTGTCTATCATTACTATATTCCTCTATTAAATAAATTTGGTAACACCTGATGATGTCACCGGGTACCTACAGAACCCGGTCATTGAAATGTGTTTGTAATAAATCTTTAAGGAATTTCACCAGTCCGGCCTCCTGTCATTTTACTCAATAATTATATATATATATATATATATATATATATATATATATATATAAGAAAATGAGGTTTTTTTAATAAAAAAGTCGAGATGTCCTACGCGAGTGAAAGTATAAGGAAAAGAAATAGAAAATGTAACTGCAGTCTTTTTAAGAATATTTATAATAAATATTCTTAAGACCCCAGTTGCATTTTTTATTCATTTTCCTTATATATATATAGACACACAAACACACACATACACACACACACACACACACACACACCCCGCACACACGTATATATATATATATACACACACACTAAAATGTAATGTTCCACTGAAGCGATGGTACACTTATATTTTCGAGCCGACAATTCAGATTGTTATATTGTTATAGTTCAACGATCCCAATAGAAAGTTAAAATTATAATCTAAATCTTGGCGGAAAGTTCTCTGATCTCTCCGGTAATTCAATTTTTCACTTAGACTGAGCAGAAACATAATTCGGAAATTTCCCCTAACTACCATAGATCACTGACAGACACAGCATGGTGTCTGAATCTGCGGGAGTTCTACTCTTTCATACTCGCAGTTTTGCTATCCCCTGAAGTGATTTCAACCTAATTTTACGCATTAAAATTAGTTTTCTCGTCGAGTTATGAACCTAATTCTGTTCCTGTGTTTGAAACTTTTGGTATCTTTTCGTGTAGGATGAGAGCATAAAAACATTTTGAGCGATGTGTGAGCTAAGTATAAACTCTCTAGAGTTAGTTTGCACTATAGCGCTAGATCTTTGGTATGTCAATTACTCCACGTATATATTTCCAATTCGATAATAAATTCCATTCACATTTTATAGGCATATGAAGATGTGTGTATATATATATATATATATATATATATATATATATATATATACACACATATATATGAATATATAAATATAATTGGGCGTTTTGGAAGCCTCAACAATGCAGTATATATATATATATATATGTGTAAATATATATATATACATAAATAGATGTGTATATATGTATGTATATATATATATATATATATATATATATATATATATATATATATATATATATATATATCACGATAAATTAACGGAGCCATATGTCCTCGCAATACCCTGTAAATAATGTGCTCATGGGAGAGAGAAGTCACGGCGTGCTTAAGGGCAGAGAACCAGTGGCTTCTGGGGGACGAGCTGATAGAAAAGGCAGCCCAAAACCACTCAGAGAAGTGTGCTCAACCAAACAGAGATATAGGAAAGACTGTTATAAGTAGCGAAATATCACGATAAATTAACGGAGCCTTAGGCCCTCGCAATTCCCTGTAAATAATGTACTCAAAGGAGAAGAAATCCTGAGCTCTTTAAAATACAATATGTTGAAAAGGTAACACACCAGAGAAAGATATACAGTGCGCTATCAGTAAAACAGGGAAAAAAACCACTGGTCTATGGAATCAACATATTGTATTTTAAAGAGCTCAGGATTTCTTCTCCTTTGAGCACATTATTTACAGGGAATTGCAAGGGCCTATGGTTCCGTTAATTTATCGTGATATATCGCTCCTTATAACAGTATTTACTATCTCTCTGTTTGGTTGAGCACACTTCTCTGAGTGGTTTTGGGCTGCCCTTTCTAGCAGCTCGTCCCTCAGAGGCAAATGGTTCAGGGCCCTTAAACACGCTGTGACTTCTCTCTCCCACGTGTAGCTGGATAGTCACTTTTAAAATTCTCTTAGTGTTGTCTGAAACGTATAGCCATACACATGCTGATGAACCGAGGTTATTCCATTTCTGTCAACAAATTACTGGCGAAACATCTCTTTGGATTTGTACGTGTGTTATATAGTTATAACGGTATTTATTCACGCTTTAATTTATATTTTTAATTATCCTGTCTGTAGTCTGCCTTTCATAGGTTATAGATTCCATACACTGGTGGTTTTTTCCCTGTTTTACTGATAGCCCACTCTATATCTCTCTCTGGTGTGTTACCTTTTCAACATATTGTAATATATATATATATATATATATATATATATATATATATATATATATATATATGCATATATATATATATATATATATATATATATATATATGCATATATATATATATATATATATATGTATGTGTGTGTGTGTATGTGTGTGTGTGTGTGTGTGTGTGTGTGTGTGTGTGTGTGTGTGTGTGTGTGTGTGAAAATACATAAACACGCATACATACAAACACACATATATTCAGAAAGAGAGAGAGAGAGAGAAAGAGAGAGAGAGAGAGAGAGAGAGAGAGAGAGAGAGAGAGAGAGAGAGAGAGAGAGAGAGAGAGAGAGAGAGAGAGAGATCTGGAGGTAAGTATTCAGCTAATATGCGTTATATAATGCCAAAATGTGTACGCTACACATGTATACACAGACAGACACATACATATATATTTTTTTTTTCAGTTATATATATATATGTAAGTGTGTGTGTGTCTGTACATTTACTTATTTAATTACAAAAATATTTTTGGATTTACATTCTCAGAGTCCATAGTTATCCTTTTGGTATTTCTAAAAAAAATAAAACAAGTTTTTCACATGTTAAACGTTATAGTATCAGGTTCCTCTGATGTGTGATTCGCGAAGGTTATTCTTCATCTTTTATTATAGAAAGTTATTTAGTTGTTTCTATTTTATCCTTAAGCATTAAAACTTCACTTTGTCATCTAGAATAAAACAGTGTAACGTGTGTTTTTAATGAGCCAGCAATCCAATTTTTAATTAGCAAAGCAACAGGGAATAAAAACTACTATTTCATGTTTTCTTTGGTTACACCAATATTTCGTGTAAATTAATGAGATTATTCTATACGTAATCAAAGAGTGTCACAGAGAGACGGGATAATTAAAATCTTTCGAAAATAACTCGAAATAAAAGTACTCTACATTATGTCAAATAGCACCGCTGTTTTCTCTTTGCATTACATAACATTACATGTGCCCGCAATAATTATTCTGGTGACGGTGAATAAAATTCGGCTCTATGAGACAAATCGTATGAGACAAAGTTTCTCCGTGTCATTTTAGTGTACTTTCTCCACGGTCGTTTATAGATCCATGTGCAATGTACAGGCACTATTCCAATTCAGCGCACAGTATAACACAACTATTAAAAGAAGATCTCGAACCCTAACCATATGTGCAATCCGGTAGACAGGCCAGGTTATTAGAAAACGCAGTTTACGCATACTGCAGGAAAATGCACATTATGTAGCATATATATATTTTTTTAATCCTTTACCATTTAAACTGGCCATATACTGCCAGAATTCTCTCACCTTTTCCTGTTTAAACTGGTTGTGACCGGCTTCTCATCCAACATTAAGGTACTGTTCTCAAAATAAATAATATCAGAATCACATAGATTCAATATTATATGGGATAATTATGTGAGATAAAGCCTTTACCGCGAAAATACAATCATATATAGAGAGTAATATGAATGCTAACGGTTTTCACATTCCTTTATGCAACATTTCCTGAGTTCTTAAGAAGATTTTAGCCGATGATGTATAAAATATAGCTTAAAGAAATAACCTGGGCGTGATATAAAATGCTTTCCAATCATGCACGGGTGATATATTCTAGAGTAAACATTAGGAAACTGTATATAACAATACTTTAAAGACACTCACAAAATTAAGACAACCCGGTATATATATATGTATATATATATACATATATATATATAAATATATATATATATATATAGAGAGAGAGAGGGAGAGGGAGGGAGAGAGAGAGAGATAGAGAGAGAGAGAGAAGGAAATACAGACTGGTACGCAAATATTCCTTTAATGCGTGTTATACATTACCAATTAGTTGTTTACGGAAAATCACACAGAAATGTGCTGACACACATACTCACACACGCAGGCACATATATATATATAGAAAGAGATAGAAAGAGAGAGAGAGAGAGAGACATGTGTGCACGCGATATATATATATATATATATATATATATATATATATATCACAGACAGAGAGAGAGAGCGAGAAAGAGAGAGAATGAGAGGGATAGTGAGAGAGAGACAGACAGAGAGAGAAAGAGAGAGAGAGAGAGAGAGAGAGAGAGAGAGAGAAAGAGAGAGAGAGATCGGTGGATGATAAAGAATTCCATTTTTCAATTACAAAAATATTTTTCGTTTACATTCCCAGAGACCACAGTTAACATTTTGGTATTTCTATAAAAACAAAACAAACATTAATTCCACATGGTAATCGTTATAATATCAATTTCATTTGACATCTGATTCATTGACTCAACATATTGAATGTTTTTACCTCCTCTTATTTTATGCTCTTTTGTTTATTTGGTTGCTTATTTGTTTTTATCTTGAAGCATTAAAACTTCCCTTGTCATCTAGCATAAAAAAAAGAAGAAACGAACACAGTGTAATGCTGTTTTTTAATGAACCAGCGATCCAATCTTCAATTAGCAAAGCTACTGAGAATAAAAACTATTACTTCAAGATTTCTTTGATTACACCCATATTTTGTGTAAATTAATCAGATTCTTTTCTATATAATCAAACAATGCCAATATAGACCAGTTCAATGACCTTTTCATCACTATATTTCTAATGAATGACACAGCTAGTAATTTTCAAATAATTTTGAAAATAATGGCAAATTAGATGGAATATATAACTAAATATATAACTAAATTTCTCATTATTAAACTAGTGTTTTTACTTAAAATTATGATGATAGGATTTTAGATTAATATAAACATTTTTACTGTTTATTACTATATTTCCAATGAATGAAAAGGCCTGAAATTGTCTACAATATTCAAGAATCTTGAGGGATTGGTAATATAATTATCTCTGCAATTGTGTTTCAAGCATAGTCTAACGCTATATATATAAATATCGATAGTCGATCGAAAGGTTCCCAGGCCTCATTCGCTTAACGAGTGGTGTCAAATCGGACCGAGAAAACAATGTTTCCATTTGTTTTTCCATTTGCTAATACTATCTGTCTGTCGCAACTCCTGGCAGAAGGAGCAGCGTGCAATAAAGTGCCTTGCTGAAGGACATAACGCTTCGCCCGATCTAGGAATCGAAATTGCAACCTTATGTTTGCGAATCGAATTCTCTAACCACTCAGCAACTCGTCTATGTATATGTAAATGTATGTGTGCGTGAGTGTGCGTGTGTGTTAGTATATTAAGCTGATGTTTGTAAAATAACATATTAAAAGTTCTTACATAAAATTATGATGGATTTTATTTTAGATAAAAGCATACACTTTGAAATATAAAGGAACTTTTGGGATGGTTTGGTATGTCATTTGCCAAGAAGGTTTTTATTTTTGTTTTTGCATTAGGTATTGTTTCTGGAGATGACAAGAAATGTTTAGGTTGTGGAGAGTGAATTTTAACTTCTTGACTTAAAGCGTGTGTGAGATAAAGCTCTAGATCTATCTCAAGCGACATTTTTTAATATTTTATTCAACCAAGAAGGGTAGTGCCAAATTACTTTATTCGTTTGGGGGTCCCATAAACTGGTGGACAAAAGGTAGGAAGATACTCGTAATCTGGAGTCCAAGCTCGAATATTTGCAATAGAAGAATATCTGCTAAAACGATCATGTGTTTTAAAATCTATTGTCAGTTTTACTCTTTAAACAGTGAGGGATTGGAAGTGAGATTGAGCCTTTCCAGGAACCCCGTGACTGATAAGAGATACAGAGAAAGCTATCATCAATTCTGTGATCTGGACCCAATGGAAGCAACAGAAGGAAAATCGCTAGAGGCACCCAATATAGTGGCAGCGAGCTATGTATGCTACCCGAAGACTCGGGAAAAAATCAAACCAAATAAAAAAAATGATGAAGTGCAGATTCAAAATCAATGAAATCTAAGCACAGAGAGTTGAATGCCGGAACAAATACCATGAGGCCATTTGGCCGATGCTTAACGATCCTTCCAATAGCAACTTATTCTACAGTTTTAGAAGTACTTTTACTTGATCGATGTAATCTATATATGTTTATAGGCATCATTGCCGTTCACCATCAGACTTACCATTAAAGGCAACTTTTGGATCAGACTTATTGTCGCGATCTTTTCCAAACAGCACAGAGAAATACCCCTAGACATTTGTTCACATCTGCTTGGAATCAAGTAGCGGATGCCTGTCTTCATCTAGTATGGACACAGGAATATTTTATCGGTTTTCTATTTAGTTCAGCCTAAGCAGTAAATTATAAGACATTTGAAGCCTGTTTCCAAATTTGCATTTAACTTCTTCGGTACTACATGGGCACAGTTACAAAATTATCCATCTGCTGCAACGCTATATTCATCTCAAGACACACATATCAGAAGTGGAAATACCGCAGTAGCAGACTTTCATAATCTGTAGATTAATTATAAAATCGCGGCCTTATATCACTTTCATTGTAACCTTAAACCATTTAGTTACATGCTAGTCTGGCTTCTGAAGGCATTAAAGACGATGCTGGCATATACAAACCAAAAGCGTATTTTTCCCAAGGGTATAGTTTAGCTTATGTAATGGATTTCCTAGAATTCCAGATGGGCCTGTCAGAGGTTTTTACTGTTAGTCGCCATTGTAATACACAACGTTAAAGCATACAGAGGTACATACAAACATATATACACAATTAGACAGAGCTGTACAAGCACACGTTCGTAAATATATACATATGTATGTACACAAATATTTGGAAGTGTCTATGTGCATAAATACAAACATATATATATCTATATATATATGTATATAATTTGCCTTGGTGGCCCTTGAAATATGTATAATAAAATAAATATGGTTTTATAAGTATAGTTTCCATTTGTTAATATATTGTATATATATATATATATATATATATTTATATATGTGCATAGGCATAGACATAAATACATGTCATATATTAAAGATCCATGAATGTCTATTTACATATTGACATAGTAAATATCATATTTATACACACATACACATATATATATATATGTGTGTGTGTGTGTATGTGTGTGTGTGTGTGTGTGTGCATATGTGAGTGTATTTGCGTGTATGTTTGCGAGTATATATATAACTTATATACATATACAGATGTATATATATGTCTATAAATGTAGCACTCCTTGTTAAAAGACCATATTTCCCGTTAATATTTTATTACTGAGGATTTCGCATACTCCACATATTCGCACTAAATTTCTGAATCCGTACAAGCAAAAGCAGAAGAGTCTCTGTTTCACTATTAGGCCTGCTAGAAATTGCAGTCAAATCGCATGCTACCCTCATAAAAAATTCACCGCACATATTAGCTAATGTAGTTCTGAATTCAAATAAAATGACAGGGAGTTCACGGCTGGAAGGATATTTTTGATACTGCCGTCAGAGGTCAATGATGACTAAAATTACATGAGACAAAAACAACATCATGTTATACATAACATATATTTATCCCTTAATTCACAACCTACTCTGTTCGAAATGGAATGACAATATATTATTACTCGATTCAATATATTTTGAGAAAATAAAACTTTATGGCAGCGGCTAGAAAGCATTTCTTCATATGTTGGCACGAACAGAGCCGACCTGGGGTGTATAGCAACGACAGCATATAAATGTCAGCTAAATCTTTCTCATACCACAATCTTGTGTCCAAAAAATGGAACGTTATATTCTTAATTATATTGTATGAAAGAAAAAGAAACGTTGTTGTGTTAATGGGGAGAAAGTTTTTATCGTACGCTGGTTTGGTCAAGTCTTACAAAAGTTTGAGGTAGACTAGCAACTACGACAAAAACAACATCAGGAGATATTGTTATGGCTATACATAAGAGTGCGAAAAATCGGACACCTTTCTCACTCACAAATGGTGCTAGTGGCTGAGCGGAGAAATTCACGGTCATTGAATCTTCATATTGCTCAGGACGATTGAGCGTGAGAAGTGGTGAAAATGGTGCGTCTTTGAATTGCAGGTATATATCATTTTTGTCAAAAGAGTGATCTAAAGGGAAGGCATTTTAGCAAGACCATGACGCATCACTATATAGCGAACTCACATCGCGTATGCGCTGACCAATCTGACCATTAGTCACCTGTTTATATATATATATATATATATATATATATATATATATATATATATATATATATATATATATATATATATATATATATATATTTACAGTGGCGAACTGGCCAAGTTGCCAGGTGGCCCAATGGCAAGTAGGCCCCAGGAGGCCCACGGAAGCATTGCAGATGCCAACAATAGCATTGCATGGCCCACTGTAGCAATTTAGGGGCCAATGCTTTGCTTTCAAAATATACCTGAAGGCTAAAATAGAGCTAAAAGTATAATGAAAATTAATAATTATAAACCTACATTCAAAATCAAATTTAAAAAGATGTGGTGGTGACGTTCATGGCTTTCCTAGAGCTGTGAGTCATATTTAGGGTTGTCTTGTCAATGTTCTGGATCTTTGGTAAAACCTTATTATTCCTATGTGCGCTTACCTGTAGAATTAATTTAATTTGATTTTTTTAACAAACAAATAATATTTGTATATATATCTCGATAATTTATATTTATATATATATATATATATATATATGAGAGACGTAAAATAAGAAAATTATAAAATTAACTTACTAAAATTTCACTCCCAACTAATTAGTTTCTGAAATGGAATAAATATACTTTCCGAAGAAAATATTGAGAAGCATTTCGTCGTCAGGGAAGACTATTCTCAGCTAAGTATCCAGGCAAAGCGTGGACTCTGGAAACTTATTCAAAAATAATTCAGTAGATAGAAAATAGCAAAGCGTGGACTGAATTCCTAGCCATTGAGAAAATCACTGCCTCTGCGTCGGTGGCAAATTCAAAAAGTATCAATCACGTGACATCGAGGTCAATAAGTGGAAAGTGGTCTGTTAATAAGACAGCGGCCTGCCTGCTACCATAGCAGCAGTCTTGGCCAATATTACTCGACAAATAATTTGGAGATAATTATAAACAATTAATATCTAGTAACATATATATACAAAATTTTAGTAAGTAAGTTAATTTTATAATTTTCTTATTTTACGTCTCTCATAATATTGTTCTGCAACCCCATGCATTGAACCACAAAGTTACTTAGACAAAACCTATATATTTGCTAGCATTGATATGCATCTGTATGTATATATATGTTACTAGATATTAATTCTTTATAATTATCTCCAAATTATTTGTCGAGCAATATAGGCCAAGACTGCTGCTATGGTAGCAGGCAGGCCGCTGTCTTATTAACAAACCACTTTCCACTGATTGACCTCGATGTCACGTGATTGATTCTTTTTGAATTTGCCACCGACGCAGAGGCAGTGGTTTTCTCAATGGCTAGGAATTCAGTCCACGCTTTGCTATTTTCTATCCACTGAATTATTTTTGAATAAGTTTCCAGAGTCCACGCTTTGCCTGCATACTTAGCTGAGAATAGTCTTCCCTGACGACGAAATGCTTCTCAATATTTTCTTCGGAAAGTATATTTATTCCATTTCAGAAACTAATTAGTTAGGAGTAAAATTTTAGTAAGTAAGTTAATTTTATAATTTTCTTATTTTACGTCTCTCATATTATTGTTCTGCAACCCCATGCATTGAACCACAAAGTTACTAAGACAAAACCTATATATTTGCTAGCATTGATATGCATCTGTATGTATATATATATGTTACTAGATATTAATTCTTTATATATATATATATATATATATATATATATATATATATATATATATATATATATATATATATATATACAGTGGCGGACTGGCCAGGTTCCCATGTTTCCCCCTGGCAAGTGCGCACCAGGGGACCCTCGGTAGCATTGCAGGAGCCCATATTAGCATTGCAGGGCCCGCTGTAGTATTTTAGGGGCCAATGCTTAGCTTTCAAAACATACCTGAAGTCTAAGAGAAAGAATATACTAAAAAAATAATAAATTAAACAATTAAGCAAATCATTTGGTGAACCAACTCCACAGGCAAATAATAGAAATAAAATATATACGATAGTGCAAATAGCTGGAATGCGTTGTACATTCTATTAAATCTAAAGCTTAGTGTATTGAAACATACATATATAGACACATATACACAAGCATATATATATATATGTATATATATATATATATATATATATATATATATATATTGTATCTGTATTGTATCTGTATTATTTTTGACCGCCGGTCAGTCAATGGCAACATTGAGGACCGAGTAAGTTAGATCGCAGATATATATATATAAAAGACAGCGAGAAGCGAAAACCAACCAAACAGTGAGTGTGTTCTGTTATTAATTCTGGCAATATTACGCAAATATGACCCTCCCCAAATATAACAATATATATATATATATATATATATATATATATATATATATATATATATATATATATATATATATATATATATATATATAGTTATACTTGGGGAGAGTCATATTTGTGTAATAATATTGCCAGAATTGATAACAGAACACTCGCGTTATGGCATTAGCTTGTGCCAAGCTGAAAGGTTATTGAAATACACTGTTTTCTGTTATACAGTGAGTGTGTTCTGTTATCAATTCTGGCAATATTTTTACACAAATATGACCCTCCCAAGTATAACAATATTTGTTTCGACATACGATTTCATATCAAAAAGGTCGCAAAACTATATATATATATATATAATTGGAAATTTAGTAAAATCGAATCTCTGGCGGTTTGCAAGCAAATTCAGCCTACTTATATGAAATGATGAATTAGCAAAGCACTCGATAAGTTAGGACCTTAGAGTAATGACATACGTTTAAACAGCTTGACAAATTGAACATTGTGGGAGGCAAAATCTAACACACAATAATATACCAAAGTAACGATAGAGCTAACAGGTTGATCATATATATATATATATATATACATATATATACGTATGTATGTATATTGAGTGAGTGTGAAAGACCAAAAGACATTATTGAAAATCTCTGGATTTCGCAAAATACGTAATATTTTTTTATTGGAGAAGGTAATATTTTTTTCTGCAAACATTTGAGTGCACTGTTTTGTTTCCACTTAACGTATTTTTTGAAAATGTTATTTATTAATTATAAAAATTAATTGTTAGCATTCTATATGTGGGTGAGCCCCCTTCCTCTCCTGGCAACCAATATATTTAGTCCCAGTCCGCCACTGTATATATATATATATATATATAGAGAGAGAGAGAGAGGGTAGATCAACCACCAGTCACATCCTGATGCTGAGGAGGATATTAGAGGAAGCTAGAGCAAAATGCCTTCCTGCGGTCATGGTTTTCATTGACTTTAGGAAGGCCTTTGATTCTGTGGACCGTTACTGCCTGATGAAGATCTTACAGGCTTATGGAATCCCCAAGAGGATAGTGGACCTGATATCACTGCTCTACACCAACACCAAAGCCCAAGTCATTACACCTGATGGGATGACAGAGTTCTTTGAGATACTGGCTGGAGTGCTCCAGGGAGATACATTGGCTCCCTACCTTTTTATCATCGTAGTGGACTATTATATGCGCCTTGCACTGGAGAAACACCAGGACTCTGGCTTTACTGTAGCACCGGCTCAGAGGAGGAGAGTTCGGGCGAAAAAAGGTATCGGATGCTGAATTTGCCGACGACATAGTTTTGGTGACAAATATAGTGAAGGAGGCAGATGATTTGATGCGGGAGGTTGAGACTGTGTCGATGAGTGTGGGGCTGAGAATGAATGAGACTAAAACAAAATATCTGGTAGAGAATGTTGAGAAGCCAGAGGGGATCACTAATGTAGGCGGGAAGCCGCTGGAATTGGTTGAGGACTTCCTGTATTTGGGAGCAAAGATTGGGAATACGGAAGATGATGTGGTTGAGAGGAAGAGCAATGCCTGGGCGGCGGGTCACAGCTTGAGATCGGTGTGGAAGTCGGACCTTCGTAGAGACCTGAAAATCCGCCTCTTCATTGCTGTAGTGGAGTTTGTGCTGCTGTATGGGTCTGAGACTTGGACACTGACCAAGAGACTCACTCACATGGTGGATGGGTGCTATACGAGAATGCTGAGGATGGCTCTGAACATTAATCAGTATACACTGAGGATGAAAAACTCAGAGCTGTATGGGAGCATCCCAAAAGTCAGCTCAAAAGTGACACAGAGGAGACTGAGGTTGGCTGGACATGCTCACCGACATCCAGAGTTGACATTGCACTCAGTGCTCCTTTGGGAGCCCCTACATGGACACACTAGAAGAGGAAGACCAAGGTTAACATATGTTGATGCCCTAAGGACAGACACTGGTCTGTTGGAGATGCAGGATATGGCAGCGATAATGAGGGACATAGACCGCTGGAGAGAGCTCGTCCATGGATCTCGGGAATTTTACCCGCCTTAGATAGATAGATAGAAATATATATATGAAAAATGATAAAGATATGAAAAAAGTACTTAATGTGTTTTTATTTTATACACATGTCATGTGTATAGTTTACTAGGCAACAAAATCAATACGTAAGAAAATTGTTTTTGCACCTATATATTACGTGTATATTAAACAACAACAAAAGTGTTAACTTCAAAAAGAATAGTTTTCTACTTTGTTACCTTTATAGTACACAATGGAAACAATTTTTTTAGACATAATTTCGAAAGGAATTAAGAAAAGCAATATAAACCAATATGCCTAATGGCCTTGTCGTGTATGAGTGGAACTGTGAGGATAGAACCGAGTACATTAATTTCAGGAAACGCCAACAAATAACTTGTTTTGTAGGCCTCTAAAAGGCATATGATTGCGTCCCTCGGGAACTACTGTGGAAGGTTCTGCAGGAGTATGGGCTCATTGGTCAGTTTCTTGCTGCCCATATATAACTATACGAATGCCCGCGTATTTGTGTTCGGACAAAGGGTGTTAAATCGAAACCATTTAATGTGGGAGTCGGACTCCGCCAGTGGTGTGTATTGTCACATCTCATGTTCACTATTTTCATCAACCTGGTTGACATCTGCAGTTGGTTTGGAAGTGGTATCACGAATGGCAGGGGCAAAATCAGTCGGCTGGAATTTGCAGACGGCATGGTATTACCTAAGTCGACAGAAGGTGATCTACGACTTGTATTTGATAGGTTGGATGCGAGTGCTGCATAGCTGGAATGAAAATCAGTGCTGCGAAAACGGAGACATTCGTCCTGTGAAGGAAACCTGCACCATGCACACTCCATGTGAATGGACTTCCGCTAAAGCAGTGGGGCGGTGTTGACGAGTGATAGAAGACTGAAAGCTGAATTAAATGAAAGAATTGTCGGAGGTGGTGCCGTATGTGTCTGCTTCAGTATTCATTAATCTGAAGAGGGGAGGTAAGTGTAAAAGCCAAACACACCTTGTTCAGTTCGGTAGTCCTGCAACCTTTCACTATGATCATTAATCTTGAGTAATGAACAAAACAATGCGATAGCAAATACCAGCGGGAGAATTAAGGTTCCTCGCAAGGGACATTGGAGTTTGTTATTCGATAAAATGGGTAGCTCGGAGTTCAGAGAGTCACTCCAGATAGAACCGCTACTTTTTTGAGAGGAGAGATCACAACTCCGATACTATGTGATTAGAATATCTCAGGAAAGAATCGTTGGACATACTTTACAGACAAAATCCACCGACAGGAGACCCAGAGGTAGATCCCGAGCAAAATGGTTGGATAACATCTCTAGAGGATCCAGCCAGGTCAGTTTGAAATGGTTCCTTCTGACAGAACCCACTGGAAGGAGTATTTGGGGGACCATCCTCCACAACCATCTCAACGTGGCGAAGAAGAAGAAGAAGAAGAAGAAGAAGAAGAAGAAGAAGAAGAAGAAGAAGAAGAAGAAGAAGAAGAAGAAGATGAAGAAGAAGAAGAAGAAAACTCCTACGCACTCATATTTCTTCACCGCTACTTTCACCAAAACGAACAATTAAACACAAAACATATCTTTTTTAAACATGTTCTACCTCGTTTGATGCGTCTTATTTAATTCTCCCCTTCGTTCTCTTACCTTGCCTTGAACGACCACAGGAACTACAAACAAATTACACACCACAATTTATATATATACGTATATATATACATATATATATATATATATATATATATATATATATATATATATATATATATATATATATATATATATATATATATATATAGAGAGAGAGAGAGAGAGAGAGAGAGAGAGAGAGAGAGGGAAAGAGAAGGTAAAAAATAGATAAATAGATATTCATCTGTCTTGCTGGTTCTATCATGTAACCAAAATAACGAAAACGAAAAGAAATATGGCGTATCCCGATGCATTTCAAGGCCTCGTAAATAGAAATTCAATTACAACAGGATTGCTCTGCACATGGCACCAAGATATACAAAACAATAAAGATTCCTTGTCGATGGAGGTAGTTATGATGTTGGAATACACAATAACAGAAAAAAATATGCTTAACCCAGAGTAAATTGCCGAGGAGTTTACTGACACAATCAATATGGCTGCATATTGGACGCCTCCTGGAATATATTATTGAAGTATTTAATCGGAACACATGAATCTAGAGGTACAGCAATAAATTAATCCGAATCTGTTCTTCATTACAAGACATATTCCTAAGGGAGAATAGTGCTCTCCTCGACTTATATTCTGTCTAACCCTGCCTCTGCATTAAACATGCAATGGTTAAAATTAATATGGAAAATATAAATAATAATAATAAAATAACTGTACACAGTATCCGATATGTAGATAGTTTAAAACTATATACATGAAACTCTAAACAATAAGCCGGGGGGATATGAAACTAAAAGATGTGCGTGGATTAAGTAGCGACATTGCAATTAGTACCGGATTAACCAACTGTCCCAAATTTATTTGAAGACGCAAGGAAATAATTAAAACATTAAATATAAAGTTAGATATTAAAAAAACAAATATGGAAGTCAGGAAAATAATTAGAACAGAACCACTTACATAAACACTCAAGGTGAGATGAAGCTGATAAAAAAAATACATAAAGCACATGGATATATAGACAAGTTTTAGATCATATTGTTTCAGAAATGTGAGAAAGCTATTAAAAACAAGTGAAATTGCATGGCTTAGTGAATAGGATATGGGGATCACGATCATAAGGACATGGGTTCGATTGCCATATCGGGTAACAGTTTGTATTTAAGCACGATATTTCATTTCATATTTTCCCATTTCACTCAGTTAAAAATGTGCCGCGATAGCATTTGGATGTTATACCTCAGACAAACTTAACACTGAAGAAATGTTATTAGCCCCGGGCTCAGCACAACATGTGCAACCATCGGTAATCGGGCATAAAACGAAAGCTCTAAGCGATACATGACTGTAGAATGCAATTTGATAAGAGTTTAGCTATCATATCTGTAAATTTAGCGATAATATGCAGCCGTAATATTTCTCTTGCGGTTGCTGTTGTTGCTGTTGTAGTTGTTGTTGTTGTAGTTGTTGTTACCTTCTTCTTCTTATTATTATTCTTGTGCAAGTATACATAAACGCACACACCTGCACACATATACACACACACATGTATACATGTATATATATATATATATATATATATATATATATATATATATATATATATATATATATATATATATATATATATATATATATATATATATATATATAGTATAAAGTATGTTCATAGAATCATTTGATAATATATATACACCATTTCCTTTCCCAATTAGCACAATTAACCACAAAAAAATCAATTAGACCAGGCTATAAGATTAAAAAGGCACCTATGAAGAAATAGTAGATAAATAAACGACAGCAATCTCTTCGCGACCGGCCGCCATAGAATATTTACCCAACATTTCAACAGCACGTGGAAATCGATTAAATATACCATCAACCATACACTATCTATATATATAAAGCTGTGGTTGTCTGTCTGTCTATCGATTTTTGGCACACATCTCCTCTTAGAATCTCTGACGGAATTGCACCGAAATTGCCATACTTGTACATTGAGCCCTAGCGAAGACATCGGAAAAACAATATTTCAAATTGACCCAACCTATGTGACGAAATCGAATCTAATGTATCGATTTTTGAGCGTAAGTGACGAGTTATTTCCCTTTGTTCTGTTTACATTGTGCGTCTTACGTTCTGTTTACATTTTCTGCGTGCAAAAATTAAAAAAGTTACGCTGGCTTTCTCAGCGTTTAAAATGACATTAACACAATACACGAACAGTTGTCGAGCCAGCAACATTTTGACCTGCAAAATTCATCAGTTCGAACACTAAGCTTCCGTTTTGCTTCATTTCCATTTAAAAGCCTTTTAAAACAATATTTTTACTTGAAAACAAGTCTATTTAAAGACTACGTAAAACAAGCAAATATTTCGTAAAAAAAAGCAAAAATTATATAAGTTTATTTAAAATATATGTATCTGTAAATTTCGTTAGGCGTGCAGACAGACAGTCGTGCAGACAGACTTTAAGTCAAAAAAGAAACTTAACATTGTAACTTTAACACAGCTACTGAGCGACCCCGAGCAACGCCGGGCTTTACTGCTAGTTAGGTATAAAATTAAAGTTAGAAGAAAAAGTGCATCTACACATACCACGATTACGTTTATACCCTAGGGTTTCGTTCGCTTTTGGAAATATCCTATTAAGGATATATATATATGTATACGTATATGCAGAAGTTATATTTAATTTATTGGGATTCCAACAAACTTAAAAGTTTATAACTGATACAGAGCACTCAACAAAGTAGTGGTGTAAATATTCAATATATTAATAAATGGAAACTATATTTATAAAACAATAATTATTTTATTATACATATTTCAAGGGCAACCAAGGCAAAATTGGTGCGCTCTCATCAGATAAAATACAAAATCTGTTTCATAAATAGTGACATAACCGTGGAAAACAACCTTGACGGTTGGAAATTCGCTGGATAGTGAAACATTTTATTGAGGGTAATTCAAATTTCTGTGTGAATATGCAAATGAATGTCCGAAAAATTGTAAAATCAACCGTTTTTTGTTTTTTCAATTTTTCGGACATTCATTTGCATATTCACACAGAACTTTGAATAACCCTTAATAAAATGTTTCACTATCCAGCGAATTTCCAACCGTCAAGGTTGTTTTTCACGGTTATGTCACTATTTATGAAACAAATTTTGTATTTTATATGATGAAAGCGCACCAAGTTAGCCTTGGTTGCCCTTGAAATACATATAATAAAATAATTATGGTTTTATAAATGTAGTTTCCATTTATTAATATATTGTATATCCGTATATATATTTGTGTTTATGTGTGTGTGAGAGTATGTGTGTAGAGTCAATTGGAACCGCTCATATAAATGCACTGTGTGTGATTACACACAAATGCATAATGTCATACAAACTCAAATACCCGGAAAAGCAAACAGATAGCTACATATAATACTTCGGGAAATCTAAGGGGTTAAGTAGTTAATTGATTTCGCAGTGGTTGTAGCATAATAAGAGAACTAATACGTTGAGGATTTGTTTAAATTTGCTGACTGAAGCAGCGTCGTATTTTAATTCAATACTCTCAGATGAATCAGGCTGGATAAAATATATATGGCGACATATGTCTGGATAATATTCAGTACTTTACACACGCGTTCATATATACATGCACCTCAACCCATCTCTGAAAGAGAGGGAGAGCGATAACTAAATGAAAAAAAAGGCAGTTGTCGCACAAATTACTCATAATTAAAACATGTCGACAAATGGGTGAGTAGCAGTTACCAGTATAGTAAATAATAGCAAATGTGTACAGGTAAAAATTATATAAATGACAAACGAATACAAGCAACTATTCTCCTCTTCACTCAACATCTGCAAATACGGTTTCGTACGTTAAGGTTAGATTGTATTATTATTTCATATTGGTAGGATGGTGGATTGGCAGTACTGGTAGAGGGTCAGACGCCATGCTTTGCAGCACAAAGTTACGACCCTTTACGGTCTGAGTTCAAATCCCACTGAGGTAAACTTTGCCTTTCGCCCTTACGGTGTCGATAAAATAAAGTACCAGTCACGCACTGGGGTCGATTTAATTTACTTTCCCCATCCCCAAAATTGCTGGCCTTGTGTCTATATAAGAAGCCATTATTTGATATTGATTGATTGGTAGTATCAGCAGAATGTCGGAAAACATGATTTTGGCATCGAGATATGACATTTTACATTGTAAGTTCAAATACCAACAAGTTCAGCTTTGTCTTCCATCACACTGGGGTATGATTTAATAGACGTTCCCCTGTTCTCAAATTGGTTGAATTGTGTCTGCAGAACTTTCCTACCTTTTTTGTAAGAAAGTCCCTAACATGAAGACAAATGCGATATATTCGTGCATAATAAACACACCCTCCTCTCACTATGAATGTTTGTAAGCTGTGATTGTGCCACAGCAATCACATCAGGATATGTGATTTTTTAGTCAGTGAAATGCAGTCACTCGCCGCCACCACGTTTAGAATAAGTTATAACTTATATACTTGTATGTCATAAAACACCTGGTGGATAATTTGATTTGCATAAACATATATACATACATGCATGGATATATATATATACATATATGTATATATGAGAAGATACAAAAAGAATGTATTGTCAGGTGTCAGTAAGTTTGAAATGTAAGTCAAATTCTAATACTCTGTTTCTTTTGTTATTAGAATATTTAAAAATTTCGTATCATTGGTGAGAGATTTAAATGTCTTTAGTTGGTCAATATTCTTCCCTCACAATATGAATTATCATCGAAGTAAATCTTCGAGATTTCTTTTACGTAGTCGCCAAATTTATTTCGCATAAAATTGTTTCGTTCATTTTTTTTTTTTTTTGTAAATTTGTAATACATGGTATCCATGACTAAGTTGGTATATGGTCGCGCAATTTTTGAGGGAGAGTTTGGTTTGCCCCATATATTTTTCTTTAATCGCACATATTAAATTGTAAACTTTCTATTGAATAGGTGAAATAAATTTTTGCAAAATATGTTTGTTCTGATTTAAATTCATACAGTGTCTCTTCAATGAAGTTAATGCAAGTTCTACAATTAGAGAGACCACATTTTCCCACTGTTAGTGTGGTAATTTGGCGCTGCTGAAAAGTTTTTTTAAGTGTTTTTGTTTGTCTTTTGCTTTTGATTCATTTTATGTGTTGCAAGTGCAATTTTTATTCTGGGATTTTGTCTCAATAATTGGACGTACTGTGTATATATGCCTCTGTATTCCCTGGATTGTGTGTTGAGATATATAGTAGAATATTCGAAGTATCTGAAGTTGTATTTGTTTATCGTAATTATTGAAAGTACCAGCAAACGGTCATCAGCCTCCCCCCCCCATGATACTTTATACTTGAGTCCCTTTCCTACAAAAACCTGAGAATAACATGACATTCACGATTTTTGGCAAGAAATTACCAAAATAGTTGATGCATAAACTTCATCAACCTACCAAATTGTTCTTCAAACATATAGCATTCTAAAGGTTTTGCATAAAACTGAAAGAAATTCCCAGCATCCATCTCTGATATCTTTTGAATATCCTGAAACTTGTGAAATCGGTAAAGCCCATAAATTGATATAATAAACGTTCTTTTTCCTACATAATTATCTGTATATATATATATATATATATATATATATATATATAGGAAAATGTTTGACCCCGACGGCAGAGGCCAAGCCATCTGGTTCCTTACCACACCTCCTTCGTTATATATATATATGTGTGCGTGTGTGTGTGTGTGTGTGAGTGTGTGTGTATGGGTGTGTGTGTGTGTGTGTGCGTGCGTGTGCGCGCGCGCGCGTGTGTATGTTTGTGTGTAAAATATTATTGGAATATCAAAGCAAACGACAGTTAATAGAAAAAATATATTAGTCCAACACTTGAAATAGCCGCAATAGATTCTTAACATGTCGAACACTAGTACTTGATCGGGAGATAGAATTAGTAATCAAAAGCCAAGATAAAGAGTTAGAAGAGGACGAATAGAAAAAATTGAGAACAAAAAAACACACGTGCGTATTCTGTCAGTCACTTTGGATATATATATATATACATATATATATATGTGTTATTTGATTATACTACACTCTGCCTAGCCCTACACCTCGATACAGATGTGAACCAAAACATTGAGTGCTCACCCGGGTGAACCTACAGTAACTCCGCATTACACTCCCTGGATATATATATATACATATATATACATATATATACACATAACATATATATATACACACAAATATATATATGCATACATATATATATATATATATATATATATATATATATATATATATATATATATGTATGTGTGTATATATATATATATATATATATATATATATATATGTATGTGTGTATATATATATATATATATATATATATATATATATATCTATATATATATTCACATGTATATATCCACATATATATATCTATATTTATATATAAA
>OZ024742.1:280710952-280713452 GCA_964016885.1 Eledone cirrhosa | reverse complement strand
GATTAGGGTGACTGAAGCACGATATTATTGATACTAATAGACAGAAAAGAATATATGTATTCAAACGTATAGTGGGGACAATTGACATTAAACGAGACGTACTATCAGCAACATAGGGAAGTTATTTTCTCTATATATGTGTGTAGTGAAAGGAAGAACATTAGAGAAATAGACGGAGCTAGATAGTGGTAGAAATAGAATGATATAGATTCAGTAAGTAACATAGTCAAGAGGAGTAAAAATAGGAGCAGGAAAACGGCAGATGAAAAGTCTGGGATATAAGCCGGCGATAGTGAGAAATATATAGCTAGAAGTTCAGAGTTGAATAGTGATCAATAGAGAATGGCATAGAGAGTGAAAAAAGGGAAAGGTTAAGAAAGAGAGAAAGCGAGTGAGAGTGAGAGGGGGGAAAGCGTGTGTGCGTATGCGTGGGTGGTTATGAATGGAATGAAAGTTAAAATACAATAATTGAAAATTTCAGAGATGGAGAAATTGAACAGGGACGTGATGAGACAGCCAACGGAAAAGTACGATGATAAAAGAATACTATTAAAGAAAAAGAGAGGAAGCCATACTCACACACACACACACAGATATACATACGTATATATATATGTATATATATATATATATATATATATATATATATATATATATATATATATATATATATATATATATATATATATATATATGCATGTATGTATGTATGTATGTATATATATATATATGTATGTATATATATATATATATATATATATATATATATATATATATATATATATATATATCGGGGCTTTCCTCATGATTTCCTTCGAATGGAACAGATCTAGCTCTTTAGAAGACATTTCTATATGTTATATATATATATATATATATATATATACACACATGTGTACGTGTATGTATAAGTCTGTATTAACAACGAGATACGATGGTGGGGCGGGAGTTTTTTAGCAGAGACGATGGAGTATATATTATAAAGTAAAGATGGAAAACAATACATCAGAAGAGAGAAAATGAAAGATAGTGAGAAACATGAATCGTGTGTATTCAATGAACTAATAGCGAAGGAAGTTGGGTGAGATACCCGGCAGGAAGGAAGACAATATATAAGACGGCAGAAACAAGATTTCATAAGATTTGTAGGGGAAGTAGTAACAAGTATGAAGACAAAAAAAGAAATTTAAGAGAAGAAAAATAAATGAGAAATTACCCGAGCTCACACACACTCTCTCACACACACACACACGATCTCAGAGACACACATACATGTGGATATGTGTATTTATGTATCCACAACTTTCTACAACCCTTCTCTTTCTCTCTATCTCTCTATATATATATATGCATGTATGTATATATATATATATATATATATATATATATATATATATATATATATATATATATATATATATATATATATATATATATATATATATATATATATATATAATTAAGTTAAAAGTGTACATCCACATATGTATACTGAAATACTAGTATGCATATAAATACACACACGTATACATATGTACATGTACCGAGCTTTTCACTGGACACTTTACTGTGAGTGTTCAGCTAGTCCGTATGTAAACACACAGACAAACCGGTTTTTAGAGTCATACTGGTTTTCGAGGAAACACCTTTCCTCTATTCTCCAGAGAGCCAGACAGGAATATTGGACTAGTTTCGATGTTATTACATCTCATCAGCAATATTTACCCATCCTCCGGCCTCTCTAGAGAATCCTAAAAGCACATATCGTTATATACATATGTATACAGATGCATACCTATGCTAGCAAATATATAGGTTTTGTCATAGTAACTTTGTAGTTCAATGCAAGGGGATGCAGAACAATTATATGAAATACGTAAAATAAGAGAATTATGAAAATTAACTTACTTACTAAAATTTCACTCCAACTAATTAGTTTCTGTAAGGGAATAAATATGGTTACGTAACGTAATCATAGAGAATACTTACGTCATCAGGGAGTCTATTCTCAGCTAAGTTCCTAGGCAATGCGTGGACACAGGGAACTCATATAAAAATAATTCAGTGGATGGAATAAAGCGAGCGGTGACTAAATTCTAGGACATTGAACAAATTCACAATTATAAAGGTATGCATCTGTATACATATGTTGGTAGATATACTAATTCTTTATAATTATCTCCAAATTATTTGTTGAGTAAAAATTTGCCGAAATTACTACTATGGTTCATGGTAGTGGTCAGGCCCCTATCTTATTATCATCCCACTACTCACTGATTAACCTCAGTGTCACGTGATTGATTCTTTTGAATTTGCCATTGACCAAGTAGGCAGTGAATTGTTTCAATGTCCTGGAATTTAGTCCCGGCTCACTTTTTTCCATCCACTGAATTATTTTTATATGAGTTCCCTGTGTCCACGCATTGCCTAGGAACTTAGCTGAGAATAGACTTCCTGATGACGTAAGGGTTCTCTATGATTACGTTACGTAAACATATAT
>OZ024742.1:280680952-280698452 GCA_964016885.1 Eledone cirrhosa | reverse complement strand
GCATAGAGACGTTCTCTGGCAATGAACGAAAAAACAAAGATAATACGTCATATGTGGAGCGTGGAGAACAATAGCACGCAAAGACAAAACCACGTAAATAGTATAGCAGAAGTCGTAGACTAAAATTCTAACTAGGAGACCAAATGAATCTCCGCTACAGAGTTAAGAACAAAGGAATTAAATTCAATACAGAAGTAATAGAAATAAGTAAATACATACACGCAAACTAATACGTACATACACAAGCATACGCAAAAATTTACCATAGGTATACAAAACCCCGCACATATAAATATGTGTGTGTGTGTATGCGTGTATACAAATAAATAAATAATTATATAAATGTATATAAATAAATAAATACGTATATAACAAGCGCACACACATACCTACATATAAATACACGAATGTTCGGAGACGTAAGTCAACCAAAACATGAAGTACACATATACACACACCCACCAAACGTACGAACCTGCATACTCACACAGACGCAAAGCTCCCGTATACACTTAGCCAAATCATATGTACCAGAATATATAAAATTATACGCCATAACAATCAAATATACGTACGAGAAGGTATACATACCTTCACAAAACATACGGGTAAAATATACTTACCTATGCAAATAAGTAAAGGTATAAACAAAACATATACTTAACTCCCACATCAAGACGTAAAATATCCACGTATAGATCGTCCTATCCGTTAGGGTATAACGTGGGGCTGTAATACAGGAAAGTTTTGTGCAATTTATGTTTACAAGCCGAAATTGCCTCAGAGTTTTTGTTTAAGATGTGGTCTGTGGCGTTTAGTATTTCCAGGGCCTCAGCGGCGCAGAGGTCACATGGTCTTTTATTTCCGTTATACGATCTAGCCCTATCTAGGATCTCCCAGTGTAACTTATATTGGGTGTGGTTGTGTTTTAGACTCCAGATATAAGCTGAAATTATTGAGGACAGAGGGGAAGGGTTCTGCGTCCTGCTGGGTGGCGCGATGGTCTAGAACGACGGGCAGTGGGTGTTTGTGCGTAGCTGGGGTGCACATTATGGTGTGCGTGAGAGTGTGTGAGCGTTACATGTTTTGTTGCTGCTGGTGTGTGTTCGTACATATGTGTGACCGTGTGTCTGCTGGTTTTTGTCTTTTGGCCGAGATATATGATTGTTGGTGTGTATTGTGTGGTTGCATGTAAAGGTGTGTGCGTGTTTGAATGTGCGTAGTTTCCGAGGTGGGTATAATCTAGTAGTGCGAAAGTCAGGGAGGCCGAAGTTAATTGAATAGATGTATCTGGGTTGAAAAGCAAATCTATAGTGAAATGTAATTGAGAAAGGAATTGTTGCTAGTAATTTATTAAGAATTGGGTCACTTGAGCCTTAAGCTATTGCAGTAGATGACCTTTATTCTGGAGATGAAGGATGTAAAATTTAGCACTAAATACTAAAATCCTATTGATGGGTTGATCCAACACTGAATGCCAACATTTGTTGCTAGCTATTCCAGGATCTGCCATATGTATATAATTACGTGTATCTCTCCTGTCTTCGCCCCAGTAAGCAAACATTTAGTTTATTCAGCCTCTCTCAGTAGCTCATCTCTTTCACTGAGCTAATCCTCTTGTTGTAGGTTCGCTGGATTGCTTCAAGTTATGCAATTAATTTCATACTGTCATGAGATCACAGTTGGGAGAAATAGTCCATTCGGCTGTGGAAACATATCTTCCAGATGACCAACGTGCATTCCTCGTATCTTGTCCTGATAGACATCAAATTCCATCCCACCAGTCGTTTGTACATCTGCCTATCATGACAATAGGCGCCTGACACTACGCGTCGTGACGCACGTCAATTCCCAGGTCCAACACTAATTTTAACTCAAGAATTTTAATCTCTGCTGACACATATAGCCTTTGTTGTAGTGGCTAATTGTCAGTAAACGTAATGATGATATCCTAACACTTCGTTCCTGCTTATTATTATTACTCGGTGGATAGGCAGTATCGGTAGAGGGTCAGGGAGCATGGCTTCCAGCATAGAGTTACGTCCCTTTACAGTCTCAGTTCAAATGCCGCCGAGGTTAGCTTTGCCTTTCATCCTTACTTGGTCGATGAAATAAAGTACCAGTCACGCACTGGGGTCGATTTAATCGACTTTCCCCTCCCCCAAATTGCTGGCCTTTTGCATAAACCAGAAACCATTATTATATATATATATATATATATATATATATATATATATATATATATATATATATATATATATATATACATACACACACACAGAGACACGCACACATGCATCGATATATAAATATATATATATAGAGAGACAGAGAGAGATTGTGAGAGAGCGAGAGAGGGAGAATATGCATATCCTTCTTTCAGTAATTGACTAGAATGTAATAGCTGTGGTTTTAAGGAGAACAGCAATGCATTCTCTCATGAAGTGTAACATATGATGCTTACGCCAGCATAACCAATATATGTCACAATATAATAATAAGCCGGCCTTAAAACATAGCGATGCTCAAAAGCTAGCTTACTATATATTGATTTCTAACTTAGGGACAAAGCTACACGTTTTTCTGTATACAGGTTATGGTGGCTGTTGGTGCTGGACAGAGTTTTATTTGTGTTGTTCTGGAACTGGTGGCAGCGCTGGTTGCACTGGCGGTGGTGCTACTGGTATTGGAGAGACTGGTGGTTGTGATGCCTTCAGTTGGGGCTGGAATTATGCTGTGTTGTTGATTTTGTTGATTGTGGTGTTTGAGGTGATGGTGATGATGGTGGAGCTTGTTGTTCTTGTTCTTCTTGGTGTTGTACATTTGGGTGGTTTAGTGAGTTGGTGTCTATTGATGGTTGGTTGCCTAGGTCAATTGAATTGACTCCAGTATAATATTAGATTGGTCAAATCCATTGTTTGTGCCAGTGTGCAGCAACCGAACCCTGTGTAAATGGCACTAAATGATATATCGAAAGCTGGCGAATATAAGTGCTTTCAAATATCACGTTTGAACACAATTAAAATCTAACGAGGAGAAGAAATTTAGAGGGAAATATATGTAAATGTTCTACTTATATATGTATAACGGGTATTAATGGTGTGAATAAAACTAGCTGACCCAGTCGTAATTCGATAGTGGAATTTGAACCTACCTGCAATTATCTACCAGTATGAATCGTCAATATTTAATGTTGAATTTATAAGCTGTATATATGTATTGTATATATACATATATATCTATCAATCTCTCTCTATCTCTCTCTCTATATATATATATATAGAGAGAGATATATATATATATATGTATATGACTTTGTCTAGTTTATGTATATGTAAATCTTTATATTTGATAATCTCCCATATGGTTGAGATGTAATTTAGGCAGTATTAGGCTGCACTTTCTAGCAACCAGCTACTCGCCGTAAGGCACCAATCACATTCTTTCTGATTTGACCACTAGCCACGTCACAGTTCTTAGCCATTTTGAATTTGTTTCTGGCGGGGATCATTTAAGAAAAATCTTCGTCCATTTGAGTTTGTTTCCTGATGATTTCGAAACTCGTGAATTTATCCTTGATCGGATATTTCCAAAAAGCGAATGGAACCTCATGGGGTAGGAGCATGATTTTGCTATTCTTATATACATTTTTTCTTCTAACTTTGAATATGTACCTAATTGTGTATGGTTGACGATATATCTAATCGATTTCCACGTACTATTATAAATGGTCGGTAAATATTCTATGGCTGTTGATCGCGGATAGATAGCTGTCGTTTATTTATCTAATATTTCTTCATAGGTGCCTTTTAATCATATAGCCTTGTTTAATTGTTTTTTTTTTGTGTGGTTGATTATGCTTATTGGGAGAGGAAATGTTGTATATATTTTATCAAGTGATTCTATCGACATGCTTTATTGTATATATATATATATATATATATATATATATATATATATATATATATATATATATAAATATATATAAATATATATACCAAATATATATATATAAATATATATACCAAATATATATATATACATATCTCTCTCTCTCTCTCTATCTGTCTCTTTCTCTCTCTCTCTCTCTCTCTCTCTCTATTGCATACATAATCGTTTAGTATTTCTATCTCGGTCCAGTGTATACTGAGTTCAAACCGCATCCTCTCTTACCGAAAAAGTAGTGATGCTTCCGCAAGCTGTTGCGCCCACTAGAATCAGTAATGGAAAGCCCAATCAATATGTAGTTTCCTTGGCCCGATCTAACAATCACCTCTTTTTTTTATGCCACTTGAAATAAACGTGATATTTATTACAAATACGGAAATAGGAGCAGCGAAATATTCCACAGTATCGAGAACTTACATAATATATAATTTTGTTCTAGATATACAAAGATGCGACGGTTATTCTTGAAATACCTTGTATTATCGATTGCTAGATAAGTATGTGGGCTCTATTTTATCGAGCTGGGAAGGGAAATGCAAAAATGCCATCGAAGCTATCTGAACTCGGAAAGTATAGAGCCAGAACAAATATCAGGAGATAGTTTGCCATGAGTATAATTGCACTAAATTAGCTTGGTAACAGAAAATGTTATACATAAAACACATCTAATGTAAAATATGCGCAGATACAGAGTCAAATTTCCACACATTATAAATTCAAAACAGAGGTGGTGGATTGGCAGTATCGGTAGTGGGTCGGACGCCATACTTTGATGCATAGAGTTACGGCTCTTGCCATTCTGAGTTCAAATAAGCCGAGGTTAACTTTGCCTTTCATCCTTATGGGTCGATGAAATAAAGTAACAGTAATGCAATGGATAATTGCTGGACTTGTGCCAAAAGTAGAAACAATTATTAATTCAAAACAGAATTTATTACAGAATATTAAGTAACTTATAGTAATAACTAGCAGAATGGCCCGGCGTTGCTCGGGATTTGCTCTAGGGTTCTTATATATTTGATATATATTAATATATTATCCTTATCGAGCTTCGTAAAATAAATACGTTTGTTTCTATTTTGTTATTGTGTATGCAAAAATATCTGTACACGAATATATGATTATATATATATATATATATATATATATATATATATATATCATAAATCATGTCTTTAGAATCATCAGATAAAATATATACTATTTCTTCTTCTAATTAGCATAATTAACCATATAAAAAATCAATTAGAAACAAGCTATAAAAAGAAAGGCTCTTATGGAGAAATCTCCGACAAATAACCGAACGTAGCCTCTTCGCGGTGGCCCCGATCGGGTATTTATCCAACATTACGACAGCATGTAGAAACTGACTAAATATATCATCAACCATACACAATTAGGTGTAAAATTAAACTTAGAAGAAATGCGTACATACCGTAATTATATCTATACCATGGTTTCTTCCTTATTTTTCGACATCCAAATAATTGGAATGTCCTGAGTTACGATTCATCAGGAGACACTCAAAATCAGACATCTAGTTTTTCAATCCGATCCCGCCAAAAATAGATTAAAAAATGTCTAAGAATCGCTATGTGGCTGTGGTCAAGCCAGAAAGAATGTGATTGGTTGCTTACGGCGGGTAGGCTTGCTGCTAGAAAGCGCAGGCAAATATTGCCAAATTTAATCTCAACCTATCGGGAGATTATTAAATATAAAGGTTAACATATACATAAAGTTATAGATATATACATGTTGCAACTGGTCACTTTTAAGCTCTATGAAGAATTAATAAAATAAAAAATCAGAGCAATATCTCATAAATCATGTCTTTAGAATTATCAGATAAAATATACACTATTTCTTCTTCTAATTAGCATAATTAAAGAAGTTGATGATCGATTGATCGATGATAAAGTGCCACTCGTCAGTCCATTAAACTTGTTCGACTACAGATATATATATATATATATATATATATATATATATATATATTAAAATAACAGATTAAAGTTTAAGCAAAGAATGGCTGCTTTCACTCTTAACGGGATCTTCTGAAAATAAAAAATAAATCTGTGAACGCAGAAGTAAATTATTTCGAAAAACGTTACACACTATATATATACACACACTATACATATAAACACACTATATATATACATATATACACACACGCATATAGAGAAGTCATAATGTCATAATGCAGACAGATATTATAAGGCCGTAACGTTATATCTATGTATCTATCTAAAGATAATTCCGTAGGGCATGGACAATTTGAAATAAGTTTTGCCCAAAACACTCACAGGACCATAAGTATTACATGTGTAAAGTTTGAAAAGAATCGGTTGAATGGTTCTCGAGTTTTTGGGAGTCTGTCAGACAGACAGACATACATTCTCTGTTTTAGATATATAGATATCAATAATGATTTCTCTATTGGATACACATGCCTATATATAGGAGATAGTACCAAAATGACAGGGATAGTGGGCGTTTACAATAAAATCGAGTAAAAAGTTTAGATAAAACAAAACAATTCGCAAAAATATAAACAAAAGAATTGCCCAATAGGGGCGATAACCAACATTGGATGTGTCAGATACCCACCAATTTTGAGACACCTGACGCTACGTGAGCACCTAGAAAGGGCACCCTTCTCTTCCTCGAATCCACCACACTTAAGGTGCATGCTTAGATTAGGCCCATTCTCACGATCCATTCTTGCAAATTTCACTCACCTTTTAACAAATGTATTGGCTAGCGTCAGCACACCCCTATCCACCCTCACCTTTCTTTCAAATTGAAACTTAAAGAAGTTGATGAGGGATTGATCGATGATAAAGTGCCACTCGTCGGTCCATTCAACATGTTCGACTACACAATCTTTTTCCCGACGGACAGCATACAGAGGAAAACTGCCTGCCCTTTCCGGCGAAAAGAAGGCGGCATGGCGATTTCACTACGGACTCGATCGATAGCTGAATCAGTCCTACACGCGATAACAGCTGTTCGGTATAACTCCACCAAGCAGTAATGTACATACACTGGACAACTGCATTTTGAACAGACGCTAATCGAGGGATCTCTGGAAGTTATCCATAGTCCCCGGTTCGAAGGTCGTACGGAATAGACTCATAGGTTCGATTTGGTCGACGCCGCAGTGATCCCATCTTTGAAGGCAAGACCAATGCTAGATTATTTGAGGACATCCTCCAAGTATCAATGGTCCATCCTATCAAAGGCTTTCGATTGATCGACATTGATGAGAGCCCTATCCCCCGTACCCAGATTAACTCCATCCATTCTATGATGTACCTCATGAGGTGTAGATTGTTGTGCATGAACCTAATCGGGATTGCACAATTTTGCGCCTCCCCTACCAAATCCTTGACGACAAGCCTCTTCGCTAACACCTTGGAAATTATCTTAAACTTTGTCTTTAGCAGATTATGGGAATGAAGTTAGGTAACCCACCTCTGCTCGTCTTTCCTCATCTACGTTGCTACGACCGGACTCACAAAACTAGTATTACTGCCGGTCTGATGCCAGTTGCAGTAGCTCGCTGCGAGAAGATCGAAGAACAATTGATAAGGTCATCGAGTTAGGAATTGTAGTCTGCCACCGTCTCCGACGCACCGCTCCCCTCGAAGAGTCAAGCAAACTGCTGCATACATCCGCCTGCAATCGTTCAGCACGCGACCGACTCGGTACGTCAAGGACCGAATCCTTCTTTTGTTACAACGCTTCGCTTCCATCTCCCGTGCCCATTGAAAGCTTTTGTTTCCTCGTTTCTCAGAGACGAGCCTTAAATCACACAATGCACCCTTCGTGTTTCGCATTGAAGAAATGGTCTGAAGCCATCCTTGCTGCTGGAACGTCAGTTGAAATGCCATTTCTAATTGCCTCGTCTAATTTAGCTACCAATCTCACCCCAACAAACTTTCTTTTATTTTTTTCTATCGCTACTTTTTTTATTAAGACCTATTGAAACTACGCTAATCTTCTGTTGAAAACACCCCACCACCTATTGTAGACAACATCATCTGTCAACTTACACATAACTAAGGTTGTAACCCGGTCCCTGTAGGCTTTACGTACCAGGAATGACGTCTTTAGCTTCCAATAACGAGTTCCTAACCAACATCTTCTATCTAGGTCGACACACTCTGAAAATCGAGCAGATTTCACTGTACATGGCAGCGATCCATGAATTGAAATCAGGACCGAACTAACCGCTTTGTGGACAGCCAGTGAGTATATATGGTCGACCCTATCTAAAGCTCTCAATTTATGTCAGTTGATCAGGGTCTCACCCTCGACAGGCTTTTACTTACCTTCTATGTTTTATCACATGATATAGAGGTTGCCGTGGAAAGATCTTTGTGATGGCGCATGTCCACGTCTCTGCACCAGACGCTTGACAAGCGCCAGCATCTTTGCAAATATATTCAACAACATGTTTAACTCTTAGCAATAATGGGCCTAAAACGTAAATCTCCTCTGTCGGGTCCTATCTTAGCAGCGTCAGCGCCTTCATTTCAGAAAACTGAGAACTCTGTGCTGGTGTGAAAGTTGGCGATTAAAATCACTACGGTGGTGGTAGCGGTTTGTCGTAGATGAAGGTTGGGATTGTTGTCCTAAAGAATTTTAACTTTCGTTCAGTTTTTCCCATGCATTCATCAAATAGCAAATTATGTTGGGAGGATTAACGAACATTTGCTAAATGGAAAGAAGCCAAGGATTTATAATGCGCGTGTGTGAGGGGGGGGGGATAACCGATATATCGTATTTCCTACCCAGACAAATTTCCACATTATTGCCGGCTAAAATTAAAATTACTTAAGAGTTTAAATATTTCCTTTCATTCCTTCTCGTTCAGAACTTTCTTTCTATTCCTCCCTCCCTTCTTTAACTCTCTCTCTCTCTCTCTCTCTCTCTCTCTCTCTCTCTCTCTCTCTCTCCTTCTCTCTCTCTCTCTCTCTCTCCTCTCTCTCTCTCTCTCTCTCTCTCTCTCTATATATCTCTTTCTCTCTCTATTTCTTTATGTATATATGTTCGTGTGTGTGTATGTGTGTGTTACGAAATTCAAAAGGAAAAGCAAAGGAAAAAAGTGCTCTATGTATAGAAGAGTGTTATTTATTAGAAAGTGAACAACACAAAATATAACTACTCCATTACTGAAGGTTCCTGGATCACAGACGATAATGTTATATAACATCTCTGTCTGACGAACGATCCAGACGTATATATTATTATCGTCTGTGATCCCAAAACCTTTGGTAATGGAGTAGTTATATTGTGTTGTTCACTTTCTAATATATATATATATATATAAACGGAAAAAAAAACGAAATTTATTTCCCACTCTTAGTACGGCTGATACTTAAATATATGTATGTAGACGTACATACATATATGTATACAGATGTACAGTAGTATGTATATATATATACATACATACTAATATATATATATATGTACGTATGAATTCACCGAACATTTATTATAATGCTCGGTGTGTTTGTATTAAACCGTAGTGTCTAGCAACCGTCATTGCTCGTTTGTTCAACACTGACAAAATGAGAAGAAACGGATCTATTCAAGCCGTCATATAAACACACACACACACACACCCCTCTTTATATATATATATAAATATAGATATATATATGAAGATATATGGAACTCATTTTTACAGTTGAGTAAACTGGAGTAACGTGAAATAAAGTCTCTTGCTCAAGGACACAACGCTTCACAGGTTCCAATAATTGACCTAATAATCTCTTAGTTTCAAAGCCCAACGCTCTAACTACTAAGCCAAGCATCTGCATATATATATATATATATATATATATATATATATAGGAAAATCTTTAACCCTGACAGCAGAGCTCAAGCCGTTTCGACGGCTATTTCTGGATTCTAAGTTTTGAGTACTCTGGTGTGTTATGGTCCATCTGGTTCCTTACGACACTTCCTTCGTTATATATATATATATATATATATATATATATATATATATATATATTTATGTATTTACATGCATTCCTTACATACTTAAATACAAACATATACACACATATATACATACTAACACACATACATACATATGCACATAGATACATTCATCCTGAGTCTGTACATACATACATGCATGCATACATAGATACATACATACTTGCATACATACATCCATGCATACATACATATATACATACATACACACGAACAGATACATAGAGAGACGTCGTATATTTATGGAATACATTTTCTAAGCATTAATGCCGATGATGTCACGTTATTTATCATCAACATGATGAAATAAACATTTCAATGCAAGACATATACCCACTAAAAATAAGTACGTTATTGAAATGTAAATGAACATTCCACTATAATTGATACAATATGTTGCAGTCTGCTCTGAAATCCGACATGAATATACGCTGCTATATTTCTGAAAGTTTAATTTTTTTCAAAATTCTAAATAAGAATTAGATATCAGTCGACTGAATAATCATCATAATCATCATCACAATTATTATTATTATTGATCTGTTCGGAAGTCTTTTTGCTCGCTCCCCGTAAGCCGCTTTATTTACCTGTTATAATTATTTGTTGTCTAACCTTTCTTGTTGTGTAAGGGATATAAACCCTTGGTCTTTGCTCTGTGAAGGGGAAAGTATAATATCTGGCCCTTTTGGTCCAAATATTTGAACAATATTTGAACATTTTACTTTTAAAAATAAAAAAAATTCATGGCTGAGCCACGCCCTCTCCAGCAATATGTCTGCTGTCGTGTAACAACGGCATAAAAGTTGAGAGGAGGGTTACAGAAATTAATACACAAACATCACCACAAAAAACGTGAACAAAGACAACAATACTGAGAACACTAATTTTTAAAAAATTACCACACCAACTACAACAATAACAGTCACATCCAAAATACCGACAACAGAAAAAAATGCCAACACTGAAAATATAATTAATAGCAATGGCACTTATTTATATTTGTCTCATACAGACATGGATTTCACGCTATTACCAATGTTTACAGGTGTTAAAGCCGCCATCCCCACCACCACAATGTCAAAAAGAACAGCCAACAGCACTGATACCACCACCACAACAGCAACAACAGAAACAAAAATAAATTTGTTCTCGTGATATCGAAATGGATTCTCCGAAATCGACTTTTCCACGCAGGACGCCACTGATACCACCACCACCACCACCACCACCACCACAACTAAAACTAAAAATAATAATAACAAAAATAACAATAACAGCAACAATAAGAATAACAACAACAACATCAACACCAGCGTAAAATCTAATGTGTCGTTTGCTAAAGCGGCAAACAAAAATGAAACGGTTGCGGTAAGCCAGGAAGAATTGAATGAAACCAAGCAAATGATAAAAAAATATGGTTACAGGGTCAGCCTCATCCCCCAGCTAATACCATGGAGCATCTGCGCCTATACACCGTGTCATATCGGACGATAAATATTAATACGCACCGAATGGAACAGGCATCCGAGCCCCAGATACAAAAAGATTTGGGACATGTGTGGGCTCAAAACACCCACATAAAACATGGGCAAAAATATGGAACCGTGGACGTGTTCTTTGGAACCCCACATGAAGCCAGAGAGTACTCCATGGCCCCATTAAAAAGTGACGAGTTCACACTCGTCACAAGCTATTGTGGTCAGGGTCTGGTAAGGATCAGGGTCACCCAGGCCATTCAGCCGGCCATTGAAATTCCTTGGCTAATGGCTGCCGTCCTCGCCGACATCGAGCCCGACACTAAAGTAATTAAGGTGATACAAGTAAAACAGGAGACATGTCCGCATCTGGGATGGAGCTCCTGATCCTAACAACCAAAAAACATACAGGAAATTCCAGAGGTGATAGACCTCAATGGCGGCAACCACATCATCGTAATCGTTGAGGGAAGTAGAAGGCCTAGGTGTGTCGTTTGTGGCGAAGGAACCCACGTAAAGGCTTTCTGCCCTCAGGCTAAAAAGTTGAGGCCACCTCTCCTACCCACCCCAGTGACTCAACCATCAAAACCAACAGCAGAAATGAGAGCAACAACTGTAGCAGCAACAACAGAAGCAACTGTAGCAGCAACAAACCCAGCATCTGTAGCAGCAACAGTAGCAAAACCAACACCACCACCACCGCCTCCCACCGCGTCAGAATTAGCACCAAGGCCTCCACCATCCACCACGCCACAACCAAAACCAACGCCTGTGGAGGATTGTTCACTCCCCGACCTATCGCAACTTGAGACAGATTGTGACCACGAGGAGCAGTGGGAAACTGTATCTGCAAAAAAAAATTTAAACCAAAAAGAAAGAAAATCCACTTCCTTCGCCCTCCAAAAACGAAATGTGAGCGAAACAAAGAAACTTACAAAAAAGTTAAGACAGCTAGCTCACCACCAACACCAGCATTACCAGCTCCATCATCACAAACAACAACACCATCACCATCATTAACCTCAACACCACCATCACCAACACCACAAAAATCATCAACAAGCGAAACAGAAACAAACCCACAACAAATGCAAACAAAACAAAGCAACCAAAACGATACACACTACACAGCATTAACTTTGAACAACAACCGGTGGTTTGACAGTATTAGTAGAGGGTCGGATGCCATGATTTGACGCATAGAGTTACGGCCCTTGCCATTCCGAGTTCAAATCCCGCCGAGGTTAACTTTGCCTTTCATCCTTACGGGGTCGATAAAATAAAGTACCAGTAATACATTGGGTTATTGCTGGCCTTGTGCCTAACGTAGAAACAATTAAATTTGAACAGCAACCAATTATTACACTACATCCAACATAACCCCAGCATCACAGTAAAAGACTATACAATATCCCAAAAATCCACACCACCCCTACACATACAATTCACTCGCATCACACAGAAATCGTACACGACACACAAATTAAAATTCCCCGAGGACATCGGAGACTTCCGACAAACATCTCCAGGAGGATTTATAAAGACAGCCTTCCGGAGGGGGCCACAATCAGTGAGAAGGACGGAAAAACCATCCTTCCTCCACAAGAAGTGAGGTAAGTGGTCGTTCCCATCTTTCCCACTCCTTTTCAACATGACCTTACTCAGAATAGGCAGCAAAATGTGCGTGGCCTGGGGTCGTCATGGAAGCAGGGCCACCTACTCAATGACCTCATGTCAATAAACATAGATGTGGTGGCCATCAGCGAGACCAGAATCTCCGAAGCAGGAGCCTTCGCACCGATCTTCGTCGGCTACGATGTGTACGCATCTCCCAGCCGTCCTAGATCGGTGGAGGAGTCGCTGTGCTTTTTCAGAGAGGTTTGGATCTCGCCATACAGGCCATCTTAGTGGACCCAGAAGGTAAGCTGGTTGTGCTGCACGTGACCAGCGTAGACGGGCAATCGTTCAGACTAGAGGCCGTCTAAGCCCCGACAGGAGCAGGGCGGCTGGATTTCTTCCGGCGTCTGGAGACCTTTCTTGGAATGTCCCGCTCTTTAGTGTTAGTGGACGACTGGAACGGGATCTTGGATGCACGCTTGAACTGTGTGGGATTAGCGGATAGGGGAGGAGGGTGTAAAGCCTCGGAAACCTGCTCAGACGGTTTCAACTGTCTGATAGGTACCGTCTGAATTTCCCGATTGTGCTAATGTGGACATGGACAAACCGCGTCGGGTCATCCAGATCATATCTAGATAGATATTTCGTAGGGAAATAGATAGGTCTAGAAAAGGCTGTCCACAATTGAAAATAGTCGACTACACGGACCAGTAATTCATGATCAGTGAGGTTGACTTAGATAGTCTTCATAGACAGAGACTCGGCTACTGGAAGCTAAATGCGTCGTTACAGCTCGTAAGGCCTAGAGAGACCGGATTAGCGAACTAGTTAAGCGGGCGTTGACGGGGGCCATCGTCAACAACAAATGATGGTTTGCTCTGAAGAGAGCGATTAGAATAAAGTCCATTAGGTTTAGTAAGGCGTTAGCAATAGAGAAAAATAGATCAGAGGGAGAACTAGTTAGAACATTAGACGAGCCGCTTAGTAAAGGCAATGATTCCGACGTGCTAGCGGCGAAATAGGCCCTCGACCAATTCTTCAATGCAAAGCACGAAGGCTGCGTTGTCAGAGCTAGTATGCATGCTCTCAGACACATGGGGACGAACGGTATTCAATGGGCCCGCGTGGCAAAGGGCGCTGTGTCAATAAAGCCACAATCCGGTCTTTGGTGGGCCACAACGGGGGCATGCTACTCGATCCCGGGTGAAATGTGTGAAGCTTTTCAGTGACACTTAGCCCAGCTATCCAGGGCAGCGGCGGGCCGGATCGCGGGATGGACTTTAGTGGCTACCTCGACGGACTGCCGCGGCTCTCGGCCACTGAGTCGGAATGTTGTGAAAAGCCGATAACATCAGCTAAAGTACTGGATGCAATGACTGGCTGCACAAAGGGTAAATCGCCTATTTGGATGGTCTGCCCTACGAACTTTACGTACACATGCCAGACTTGTTCGGAGACCTCTTGGCGGACGTCTAATGCAACTGGCAACGCAACAGGAGAATTCCCCGCTCTGTGAGCCAACGAGCGGTGGCGTTGCTGAGAAAGGATCCGAACAAGGGGGATAAGATAGATAAAGTAGGCCCATAACCCTGCAAAACACAGAGTTCAAGATTTTGGCCCAGGTGCTAGCAAAGGGATTGGCGCTTGTCGTTGGTGGTCTGGTGAGAGAGACGCAAACATGCGCCACCCCAAACAGATCCACCTACGACAACCTCCACCTCATGCGATACATGGTGGAGAGGGTAGCTAGGGAACCTGGCACGGGTGGGGCCTGGATCAATTTAGATCAGTCGAATGCTTTCTATATGGTCGAGCATCGTTATCTGGCGGCAGTCCTGAGGGCAGCTGGCTTTGAGCCCGTCTTCAGAGGCTGGATCGCTGCCATGCACAGCGACATCTGCTCTGTGGTGAGTGTGAATGGCCACCTTTCGGAACCCTTCAACATCATGTGCTCAGTCCGCCAAGGATGTCCCCTCTCGTCCATGTTGTATGTATTGACTCTCGAGCCATTACTGCACAAACTGGAGACGTTGAAGGGGGTCCCGCGCGAACTAGGATGCGGAAGATCCGTGTCAGCATATGCGGACGATGTCACCGTAGTGGTGTCGAACGCCAAACACATCGAGGCGATCGGCACTACACTAAGAGAATACAAAGCGGTGACGGGAGCAATGATCAACCAGGAATAGTCGGTGGGCCTGCAGCTCGGCACCTGGAGAGGCAGGTCCATGCCGTCCAACACCGTCGTCGGGCGCCGGACGGATGGACCGGTTAAATTGCTAGCGATCTGGTTCGGTTCGGACCTCCAGACGGACAAAAACTCGGACGATGTGACGAGCAGGGTGGCTTCTCTCACCCAGAAATGGGCGGAGATGAAGCTATCCCTGAAAGGTCGAGCGGAAGTGGCTCACGCGTACATCGCGTCCATCATCTACTACCGCCTGACCGTCCTACCTTGTCCTAAGTCTCGCCTGACTGCGCTGGAGCGTTTGCTCTTTCGCTTTTTGTGAAAGGGACGCGCTCCGATGGGCAGGCGGTCCATCTGCTGTCAACACCCGCTACATGGAGGGCTGGGCATGCCGCGGCTGATGATGCGCAGCCACGCGCTCAGTCTACGACATCCTCAGCTCTTCCTCGACGGTGATCATGTGTGGTCGCCGTTTGCTAGACGCGTCTTTCCCCAGCTCGTCTCCTTGACGGAGCGGCAGTCCTGGGTCAAGCGAAGACCGAGAGGGAGCGCTTGGAGACTGGAATGTCCTCAGGCGCTCACAGCCCTCCACTAATCGGGCAATGTGATTGGTGGAAACTCCACCTTGGCTTTCTATAGAGGATCAGTGGAGAGGAAGCGCAACGACGTACTTGGGCACACCCTAGGCGTCGACGAAAATCAACTAGCCAATTTCTTCGGAAGAAGTTTCGGGCCGGGGCCTATGGGCAACTTCCAGAAATCCCTGGCCTGGCAGTGCTACCGAGGAGCTTTGCCAGTTCGGGATAAACTCTACAGGCATGGAGGTGAGGATTTCCCCACCCTCTTCCTTTAGCCGGGAAGGGCAGGCAGTTTTTATCTGTCTGGTAGCCATGGCGAAAGAGATAATATGGTGGACGCGTTTGAAAGTGCTGAAGACGAGCACTTACCTCTTCGGTGATGCCCTGATTAACTTTTTCTAATTTCATTTGAAAAGGAAAATCAGGGTAGAGAGGGAAGTGCTCTCTTCCTAGCAATTTGTTGAAAGATGGGTGAAAGAGGCAAGAATGGCCCGTGTGAATGGGCCTACTCTGAGCATATGCCTGTAAATTGAAGGTGGAAAACTGGGAGAGGGCACTTGCCCTGGTGGTCAGAGTCACCGTGGCCTTTTTAATGGGCTTTCTCCACAAATGTCCCTCGGAAATCTCCTCCCTATTGGGGAATTTGTTATTGTTTCTTTTTTTGTTGCATCCTTTTTTTTTTCTTTTACACGCAGAAATGCCCATTTGTACCGTCCTGTATTATCCTGTATTGTCCTTAATGTCTTGCTGTGTGTAAACCCTTTTTGGTTAATAAAGAAAGCATTATTATTGTTGTTGTTATTGTTGTAGTTGCTGTTGCTTTCATTTTTGTTTTTCTGGCCTGTACGCCACACAGTTTATACTCTGTAAGTTTTTTTTGAAGCTAACCCGTTTTTAAAAAAAAGTCTCATTTGGAATGTTTCATCATTTCTGTAGGTAACATATCCATTTTCCGAGTGAATTTATTGTCCGTCCGCCACCTTCTGTCCCAAGGATCTAAAGATACATTTACTTTGATGCTTCACCTCCCCGCAATGTTTAGCAGAAGAACATGGCACAAACCGAAGTTTCTTCCGCTAGGAAAACCGACGGCGTCATGCACGAAACAAGCAAGAAAAGCGTCACCACTAACGACACAACTGTTACCAATAACATTACAAACATTGTCAGCAGCAGCAACAACAACAACATCTGCAGTAATTGCCGTAACAGTACCAACAACAGCACCAACAACACCAACGACAAAAATATCAACAGCACAAGAACCAAATCTAAAACCACTAATCGTGCCCAGCAGAAAGTTTACATGAAATTCATTTTCCTCTGCTACCTAAATCCGCAATTGTGAACGCCGCTACCCACACCGCCATAATCGTAAGCAGAGCCCAAACAAACTGCTCTTCCTCTACCATCTACATTACTATCTGCAACACCACTTCAATAACAACAAAAACACAAAAACAAAAGTAACAAATACAATGACGACAACAGTAACAACAATAATAACATAAACAACAATAATTAAACAATAATACAAACAGCAGCGACATGATCAACTGCAACCACAACATCACAAACAACAACACCAACAACATATTCGCAGCCATGTCTACAAATGTAGGTGAATTATTCACTTAGGATATAAAAAAAAGACGACCATTTAAGATAAGAGGACA
>OZ024742.1:280668452-280675952 GCA_964016885.1 Eledone cirrhosa | reverse complement strand
AACAGTTAGTTCACCATACCGAGAACAATTGTTTCACCACGAGCTGAGGATCCGCTAAGGTGAAACAATTGTTCTCTGTAGGGTTAACTAACTGTTGTGTAACCACTTCTCTCTCTCTCTCTCTCTCTCTATATATATATATATATATATATACATATATATATATATATATATATATATATATATATATATATATATATATATATATATTTGTGTGTGTGTGTATGTGTGTGTGTTTGTATGTATATACGGGTATGTATGTATATAAATATTGGGAGCTATACACACACATATCTGCAACGTACTCATATAAGTGATCTTCCGTTGTTTGTAACTCAATTAATTAATCTCGAAAGAATAAGTGCAGTTATTAATAAGAACAAGTTGAAATTAATGTATGCAAGATTCTACAGTTGTAGCATCACTGCTTCATAGTCAGCCTATGAAGCTTTCAGCCATCCTTCATTTATACTATTTATCTGTTCCTTTCTCTATTCCGTTTCCCTAATGATTGTTAGACTTCTTGCATAGACTTATAAACAAATATTCTTTCTTGCCTTTCAACTGTTGCCTGTTTATGGCTGTCTATGGTTGTGTGTGATTTTGCCGGCAGCCATTATGTGTCTATCTCTTTTTATGTAGATACATAAAGGTAATACAGGTGATATGTATGATGAACTTGGTGGTGGTGTTGCCGGGTCGGGGAGTGTGATAGTGATGGTGGTGACGAAAATAATAATGGCAGTGGTGGTGGTGATAATAACCATGATGATGATGCTTGAAATGGCAATGATGAAATTAATTAAGTTAACGTGGTTGTGATAGTTATGGAGATGATAATGATGATGATGATCCTGATCCTGATCATGACGATTATGATGATAACGATAATGATGTTGGTGGTGAAGTTGATGGTTTTCGTTGGAGTGGAGCTCATATTGGCACTTCTGATGTTGATATTGATAGTGATGATAATTATGATAATGTTGATGATGATAATGGTGGATTGATTACTCGATATATTTGTTCATATTCGTGCATGTTTGTTTATTACGATCACATGGTTGATGTGTGTATGTGATGCTAATTGTGGTGTTGGTGGTGTTGGTGGTGATGGTTTTTCTGGTGGTTGTGGATAGCGTTGTGGTTATGGGTGTATATGAATGTAATGTTTATATAGTGATCTATGAATACGTGTGTGTGTGCGTGTGTGTGCGTGTGTATGTGTGTTTGTGTCTGCTTGTGCTTGTAGACGACATCGAAATGTTATCAGAACACACACATTGCCTGTAGTCAACATATTTCCATCCTTCTTCATTACCCCCACTACAACATGCACAGTCATTTACTACATACAGACATTCATATAGACAGACAAACGGCCTATCGTACCATGTTATAGCAACACCATTTCCGTTTTATCACTATTTACTATTATTTATTGTCAGCTAGTGGTTTGGCTATCCAATTCAACACCACCACCTACAACACATTCATGTGTAGATCATTTTCCATCATCGCATGATGTAAATGTATGTGTATATATAGAGAATGTGTGAAGTATATTTAGCGTTACCATTTACTAATTTATTCCTATCGAACGTTGTCATTTTATTTTTATTCTAAGCAAATACTGGCCTCCCGATCTTTGGGAACAAATGTTTTTCTGGAATTACAAGCGCATCACTTGGGTTACATTTTCAGCTTATTTGTGTAATTCGCCGAAAAACATTACCAATCCTATCTTGGTTTCTTCCTGTTTTGTGAAGTCCCAATGTGAAGTGGAATAAACGGTATCAACTGCTACTACCGGAACCATAGTGATTTTCAGAGTTTCACTCGGGAGATGCGACTTTCCATTTCTTCGTTGTATTTTCGTGTGCCCCTTTTGACTTCATATTCTAAAGACTTAGCCATAGGGGCTATATTTAACAGAATATATAGATACAAACATACATGCATATATATATATATATATATATATATATATATGAGGGTGTTAAAGTTTGCTTGAAGCATTGTGAAATGTGTAAAATACGTAGTTTAGAAAGCCACAACAATGCATTGTTGTGGCTTTCTAAACTACGTATATATATATATATATATATAGGGAGAGAGAGAGAGAGAGAGAGAGATAAATAGATAGAGAGATAGATATAGATATATATTTAAGGTGTTATCTTTATAATACAACCTGTAGATGGAGAAACAAGAAGATAATATTTACCATTCACTTACAGTTATTGAAATGGTCTTTAGTTTAGGCACAGGGCTAGACATTTTGGAACAGGGAGGAGTTGATTATATTGAACCTCATATTTATTTGTATGTAATTTATCGGAACAAAGAAGATGAAAGGTAAAGCTCACCTTGGCAGATTTTGAACTCATTACCAGAAAAAAAGAAAAAATTGTCGATCGACTTTCGTCAAATCGGACAAAAGAAACAATGTTTCCGTTGGACTTTCCAATTGCTAATACTATCTATCGGTCGCAACTCCAGGTAGAAGGAGCAACATCAAATTTTCCGGAATTGTAGTACAAGCAACTGTAAAAGCAATTGTAGTAAAAGCAACTGTAAAAGCAATTGTAGTAAAAGCAACGTCAAATTTTCCGGAATTGTAGTAAAAGCGGACAAAACATCAAACATGTATACTATGGATTGCACTATATACAACAACTTCATTCGAAAATAATTACATAAAAAATATAGAAAAACGAATGAAGTAACTCTTAAACACATCAATGATGAGGCATGCGAAATAGTGAAAAATCTCGGAATCGAAGATAGGACAGGACCACTCTTACCGGCGGTACCCAACTTCAATCTTAAGGACCATAAGGTAAACTTTGATAATGACCCTAAAATTAGATTAATCTGCCCCTCTAAATCAGATATAGGTAAAATAAGCAAATATATCTTAGATAGAATCATCCCCCAAATTAAGGCTAAGGTTAACATTAAACTCTGGGGTAAGACCCAAGAAGCAATAAGTGGTTTAATAGCATTAGCAATAAGAATAAATCTAAGTTTATCCAGTTTGATATCGATGAATATTACTCATCGATATCACCTGAAACTTTGAATAGAGCCATTAAGTTTGCTAAGGATAACTCTGACCTTACAAACGATGAAATTAAGATTATATTAGAAGCTAGGAAAACTATAGTCAAATTTGAGAACAGTTATTGGGTACGTAAAGATAGACCCTCTAACTTTGACATAACAATGGGCTCTAACGATTCGGCGGAAATAACTGATATTGTGGGGTTATTTATCGCCTTTAGAATCCAGGAAAAATTCAGCAATCTCCACGACGGAATATACCGCGACGATGTTCTCCTCCTAGTTAAAAACCTAAATAACCAAAAACTAGAAAAACTACGCAAAGATATAAGAAAACTACTACTCGAAATAGGACTAACGATAACATATGAATACAACCTTAAAGTAGTTAACTTCCTGGATGTCACACTCAATTTAAACTCTGGTCTGATTAAACCGTTTCATAAATTGAATGAAAATATCAAATACGTAAATGTTGGGTCTAACCACCCCATCTCTATAATTAAATCTATCCCTAAAAATATTTCCCTTAGAATCTCGGGTCTATCTTCTAACATACAAGTATTTAAGGAACACGCCGAATACTACGATAACGCCCTTAGTAAAGCAGGCCCCCTCCACAAAATAGAGTATATAGATGGGAACAATCAAAACACCCAAAATAAATCCCACATAGGTAGATATAATAACACAACACCAAACCACACTTACTACCATAGTATGCACACCAGTAAACCAACAAACAAAACTAATAGAAAGCGATGCAAAGAGTACTTATGGTATAACCCCGAATACAATAGTTCCATTAGTACAAATTTACCAGTACTCTTCTTTAAAATAGTTAAGAGACATTTTCCTACATCACACAAATACCACAAAATCCTAAACCCTACCACTATAAGACTGTCATACTCTACAGCGTTAAACCTTGAACAACACATAAAAAAGATCAATACTAGAAGGTTAAACGAAAACACTAAAAACTTAAGTACAAAGAACACAAAAAAAACAGTAGACAATACACTACAGAACATAAATAAACCACACCTAAGTTCGTCCGCAATACTACTCCAGAGAAAACCCAACGTACACAACTGTAACTGCACCTATCCTGACAACTGCCCCCTCGGCAATAACTGCCTGGAAAAAAATATTATTTATAAGTGTACCATTAAATCCGGAGGCAACGAGTGGTATTACGTGGGATCAACGGCAACATCGTTTAAATCTCGATTATATAGGCATTCTTACTCAATAAAACACCAGAGCCAAAGAAATGTAACAACTTTAGCAGAAAAAGCTTGGACGCTCAGGGATAGCGAGCCAAAATTTCTTCAAATTGTGTAATCTTGAGATTTATTACATAATCACACACAAGAAGAAATTGCTGAATAACAGAATTGAACGAACATTATTCTGCCGTCACCGAACTAAAACCCTTTTTTCCCACTACAAGCCGAATATTACATAAAAGAGGGACATCCCCCCAACTATATAAACCTCAATCTAGTTAGAAAAATATAAAAACAATTTCTTCTCAACATATATATGTATATTAATAACCTCAAATTACCACACTAATAATGGAAAGATATGCTGATGAGAATAGGTGGAAAAATGCGATAATGAATGTGTCTAAAAGCGACCATAAGTATGTATATATATGTGAAAATGTATATAAATATGTAAATATATATATATGTTTGATATGTATAGTTAGATGTAAGTGTATTCATGTATTAAAGTGCTTATATATATATATATATATATAGATATAGATATAGATATAGATATATATGTATATGTATATATATACACATAGACTTGAGTATGTATGTATATATGTGTGTCTATACGTGTGTATATAAAGAGAAGTTGAGTATGAAAATGTATACACATGAACGCGTATGTATGTACATGAATACATGTGTGTATATATATATGTATGCATGTGTATATGTATGTAAGTATGAACATGTTACTATGTGAATGTGAGTATATGTATTTTGTAGAGGTGTGCAAATATGTTTGTGTGTGAATGCGTGGGTGAAAGGATACGTACACTTGAAAGAAAAATTTAAGTCTGAATGTTAATTAAGTGCAAACACAAAACCAACCACGCATATCTTTACTATCTCTAATCCCTCTATAGATTTAGAAAAATAACCAATAATATATTCTATAAAAATGTCAAAACAACAGATGGGAATCTAATTACTCACTGCCACCAAAAATTCTCACTGCTATCAAAAAACCACTCCCTCAACTATTCTTCTAACAACTTCACCCCTCTCTCCTAATATTCTCTATAAAAACCAAATAGGTCCTCAGTAATATTATTCTGATGAAATGACAGTAAATAATAACATTGAAATATTGAATGTCTACATAACTAATACTTTGTAGATAGCAGCTGTTTTCAGGTTATGTAACTGTTATAGAAACACGTGTCAATAAACTCCTTTCAAGTAAACTGTATCCATTCAAATCTTTATATATATATATATATATATATATATATATATATATATATATATATATATATATATATATATACGTTATTCCGGGTTGAATCGGAGGTAACCACAGTAAGTAAGGTACTCAATACATAGCAGAGTATAAAAGTTTTAATATAGATGAGATTCTACAGGACTAGAACTGTTTCATTCATTAGAAATCATCAGGAATCTGGGTATCAAAAATAAAAATGGTATTTATAGGTCTCTACAAGTGGTATGAGAGGGTGGGGAGTGGGATGGGTGCAGGTCATTGGTTGATAGAAAAGGGAATTCATTAAAAGCTAATTCTACAAAGCTATAGTTTATTTTTATTTTTATTTATTTATGTTTTTAGAGTAACAAGGGCAGACAGAATTCTATAAACAGGTTCCGGATGGCATACCAATCTCTATATATATATATATATATATATATATATATATAGTGTGTTAGAGAGTCAGAGTAGTCTCTTACAATTAAATAGCTCTAAGAAACTAGTTTTCCGAGGCGTGTAATATGATTGAATAAACAAGAGAGATGAACACTGATATAAACATACCTGTGTTCGAATCGTAAGGACCAAGTTTGCTAGGGTGAAAACAAACTAACTACAGCAATATGGTTTGTCAGACTTAGTTTTAAGTATTAAATTAAGAAAAATAACAGACCTATATTGGGGAATCGCTTGATAAGAACTAGACAGTTTTGGAAACTGTTTAGCAACATCTTATTAAGTGAAGCCCACACTTTTCTTAATTTAATACTTAAAATTAAGTTTGACAAACCATGAGTTTGTCGAGCCGTTCCATTGCAAAAGAATCGAATATTATTATTAATGTTCGATATAATCCATAGGTACACATATATATACATATATATATATATATATATATATATATATATATATATATATATATATATATATATATATATATATATATGTGTGTATATATATATATGTATACATACATATATATATATACATATATATATATATATATATATATATATATATATATATATATATATATATATACATACGTATATATATATATATATATATATATATATATATATATATATATATATTTATATATACATACAGAAAGAGAGGATGCGGGCGATAGAGGGAGAGAGAGCACGATCTAACCTATCAACAGCGGATGTTCACTTAAACATGTCAGTTAAAGCCTCAAGGTATGACGTGTGTGGTTGAGAACGGAAGCCTGTCTCCAACTCATTTCTCTCAAATATGATCTAAGTATAGATAGGTCGAATTATATTTTGATATCAAGTAGAAATGTATATAATTTATGAATTATATCATTTAATAGTATATTATATATAGTATATAATTTAAAACAAGTTATATAACTTTCTTATATACTTCCTAAGTTCCAATAATATATATATGTATATATATATATATATATATATATATATATATATATATATATATATATATATATATATATATATATATATATATATATATATATATATATATATATATATATATATATATATATATATATATATATATATAGTTAACGACTCTGTAGTATACTAGTTATCCTACTTGGAGCTAAACCCACACTGTCATACCAAGGGCAATATATCTGCGTGTCTGGACATATTTATATATTTGTCAACAAAACTATATATATATATATATATACATATATTCTTCTTCTTCTTCTTCTTCTTCTTCTTCTTCTTCTTCTTCTTGCATATATAAATATAACTACCTATATTTATACATATGTAAGTTTAATATATATATACAGTAGAGTTATATTAGTTTGTATATAGAATAGAAGTAAACGATACTATGAAAAAATCTCAGATATTAATATAACTGTTTCTACTTTTGGCACAAGGCCAACAATTATCCAGTACATTACTGGTACTTTATTTTATCGACCCCGTAAGGCTG
>OZ024742.1:280655952-280663452 GCA_964016885.1 Eledone cirrhosa | reverse complement strand
ATACATACGCACACATACGTATATCCATCCATCCATACCTACATATGTGTTTGTGTGTTGGGGGGGGGGGGGTCCATATTGTTTATGAGGGACTTTGCATTCGAGGGAGAAAAAGAAATGTGAGAGAGGGTGAAAGTTGAAGGGAGATAATAAATTCATATATGACTTATGCTAATTAAATATGCAGGAGCTGGTGATGTTGGCGGTGGGGATGGCTGGCTGAATACAGAAACTGCGTCGTAACCAAGGTTATAGGGATCCATCGCTCATCCTCATGAATTCATATCTGAGTAATGATGAGAATTATTTATTAATGTTAGCTCTGATAGAAGTTGTGTTACAGGGGGGTGGCAAAAATGGTTGACCCTCGTACATAACAACTTGCCTGGCTCTCCGATAAAAAAAAAACTGTTTTTGTAAAATGTTTGTGTTTAGTTAAAAAAAAAAAGTATTATTTTATATGAGAATTATATAAGTTGCTAGCAGAATGGCCCGGCATTTTCCCGGGATTTGCTCTAGGGTTCTTATGTATTTGATATATAATTATCCTTATCGAGCCTCGCTTTGTTTATATTTTGTTATTGTGTATGCAAAAATATCTATACACGAATATATAATTATATATATATATTAAAATAACAGATTAAAGTTTTAGCAAAGAATCGCTGCTTTCACCATTAACGGGATCTTCTGAAACTAAAAAAATCAATCTGTGAACGCAGAAGTAAATATTTCGAAAAACGTTACACACTGTATATATACACACACACACTATATATACATATATACACACACACATATATAGCGACGTCATAATATCGTAATGCAGACAGTCAGACATACAGACATACATTATAAGGGCACAATGTTATATCTATGTATCTATCTATAAAGGAAGACATTCTCTGTTTTAGATATATGAAATCGTGTGCTGAAACAGATACCGTTATAATGGGGAAGGGTCATGTTTTTTTCTAATATTGCCAAACAAATATAGTAAACCAACCAGTGCGTGTGTTTTACAATATTTTTCTGGCAATATTAGAACAACATGATCCTATACAATTATAACAATACCTATATAGTCTCTTTCATTAGAAATATGTCACTGAAAGGGTTAAAATGTTTATATTTATCAAAAGCCTTCAGTCTATCATAATTGTTTGCCAGAACCTTGTAAATTTATTATCCTAACACCATATTAATAGTGAAACATTAATTCTATCTCTACACAATTTTAATTAATTTCAAACTGATTTGTGAATTAAAGGGAGTGTGCCTCTTATTAAATATATGGCAAATATGCTAGCTTAATAAGCTATTTTTACTACAATGAAGCAGCGCTAACTTGATGCTGAAATTTGGCTGATATATCTAGTACGAGAATTACTATAAAAAGTCTCCATCATCGGAATGAGATACTTAGAACATTCTATTTTGGGATCTAATTGTATATGAATAAATAGCATATGCTGATTTCCTTGCTTTGTAATTTTGTATTATTTGTTCGCGCTCGTGCATGGGTATTCTGGATTGTTAGAATGACAACGGATTGAAAAATCTGAAGTTATAATTTATGAAAGATCTTGTAACGGAAGTCGTTTTCATCTCATGCTACTCCATCATGTATACCACATACGTACGCATGTATTTATGCTATGTATTGTTATATATCTATATGTTCATGCTTTAAGTATGTAAGTATGTATTAAACATTGTAAGAAATATACGAATATGTGCATACCCATACACGCATAAATATACATACATGCATGCATGCATACATACATACATACATACACATGCATGTATACACACATACATGCATACATCCATCCATCTATCCATACATGCATGCATTGGCTGCATCTCAGTATCGAGCATTGCCATCTCTTGATTTTGTTTTTGATACATGAAAGGCATGATGAACAAGACATTTTGGTCTCGGCAAAAACCTAAGATTCCTTTCTGCGTATGCTACAGCGTGAGAAAAACGAAAAGGCTATGACCACGCAACACAGGCGAAAGTCGTTTTCATCAAGTGGAGGCAGTTTTTGAAGCTTTTTTAATTGAAGAAAGCCCTTGCAGTGGCAGATACCCAAACATTCGCTAACGGGCTGAATGTTAACTTGGTATGTGTGCTGATGTTTTCGTGGTATGTAGTGGTGGTTTCAGGGTATGTATGTTAATTCGAAAGTAGGAGCTCTCTGTTCTACGTATATATGTGGGCCTCGTGGAATTAATCTAGTCTATGTGAGATGTCTAGTATCAGTGGACTTAACCTGTGGAAGCAAAATAATAGATAGTTCAGTTTTCATCATGGAGGTATAGGATGCTCATAACGACGTTAATATGAGGGGAATCTACCTATTTAGGACAGTATAGTTGCTCAGGAAGCCATCTGGTGATGTGAATGTGATTATTTTAAGATAATTTGTAGCCTTTTTGCAATTACACACTGCTGTTTGTTGGAGTTTGTTTGATTGCGTGCTTTTTTATGTTACAGCGTGCGATATGTGTAGCGATGCTATCTAAACAGGAGTAACTAATATAATATTATCGTACATATGGCTATATGGTAAATATTTCCTGATTATGGACAGGAAGTTCTTAGCTATATTTGTGAATAACACTAGATTGAATGGAGGTAAGGTTGAGGCATTTTGTTTTTTCTCCTTCTAAATGTCTTAATTGTGGGTAGTGTATTATCAATTATACTATTTGTTTCTTGCTAATGATTCCCTATGATGAGGTGTAGCCCTATCGAAGAACTGTTTGTCCTATGATAACTGAGATATTTCTCTGCTAGTCCTGTTTACAAGGTTCCAAATTGCTGTTGTCATAGTTGTAGGAATTGTGTAGCTCATGCCGAAAACTTTGAAAAACTTTATATGATCGTTTCCGAAATTATCCAAGGCGTTGCCGTTCATATGACTTTATATTGCCTCATAAGAATGCAGCATATTATGTTTTCACTTCCGACCTTTACTGGAAACTTCCTAAATGCATCGCCGCTCTTCCTCCAGTTTCCTCACACACCAACTCACATGCACAACTCCCTGTACTATAAAAATATTTTAACCAACACATCCACTTGCGCACTCCAACATAAATAATCAATTAGTTATACCAATATGACTATAGATGCATTAACACAAATTAGCTATACTACCTCGAGTAATTAATTCATTAAATATAATGACATGACTAACTAACAATACTAACACAGTCAATTAAGTAAATAAACGTGACTAAAAAAACACAATACAAACACAGTTGCCTAATTAATTGTTTCTACTATTGGCACAAGGCCAGCAATTACTCCAGTACATTACTGGTACTTTATTTTATCGACCCCGTAAGGATGAAAGGCAAAGTGAACCTCGGCGGGATTTGAACTCACAACATAAAGGGGCGTAACTCTATGATGCAAAGCATGGCGTCCGACCTTCTACTGATACTGCCAATCCTCCAATTAATGTAAACCAACACAATTCATTAATTAAACTAACAAGATCACACACACGCACATCGCCACAACCACTTGCACAAACACCACAAACAACAGGTCCTCACAATCAGGGTCAGTTTTAGACCTTATGGTTCCGGAGCATTTCAGATTTGGGCGGCCCCCATACACAAACATTTAGAATATAGAGCAAACACCTTAATTTTACATATCAAAGTTGACTTGGCACAGGTAATGGGAATTTAATGGTTATACACGTAGGTTTTAAAGTCAAATATTCTAAACATCCTAAAACTAAAAATCCCAGCTGAGGACACAAATAAATTGCTACGGCCATTACCGGTGGGGGCCCGGGGGAAAAACCGGCTTTTGCCTCCCATTAAAACCGGATCAGCTCACAGTGATGCTCTGATACTATGCTAAGCTCTGCGTTCAGTGTCATCACGCCTTGGTTCCCCCTCTCTGTGATATACCCCACCCAACACACACATTCTCAGCGTTCTTACTTAATATGCTACACCGACTCCTCTTCCTGAAAACGCCAGACAACAATCCGCTACTTCTTATTTGGTACACAAACACACTGATAGAGTTAATCATACAAGCTTATACACACACCCGCGCGCATAAACGCACTCAGATACACTCACTAATAACCGCATGAACTCACTCATTCAACACACAATGATAGCAGGTATAAATACATCCATACACACAGACTTATACATAAGTATACTTACACAGGCACACAAAAATACATGAAAAAATTCTCAGACACACGTATATACACACGCGTCCATCACCGATTCATAGAACGCGCGCACACACACACAAAGGAGAATAATATCAATGATATGTAGACCTTGTTCAGGTGAAAAGTAAGGTTGATTCAGCATGGCAATGATCTCGGCCAGGAACTGCTGTGCTGGATGCTCAGGGCGCTGCAAGCCGGCGCGTTTTCGTGGCGAAGCAGTAATGAGTAATTCTTCCAAACACTGTTGGGTTCATACCCAGCTCACTATCGATCAGTCCATCGATCAGCCAACGATCATCACGTATTCAACATTAGCCTCATTCCTGTAGGCTGAAGATCTTCCGCGCTTGTGGTCGTCTTCTATGCCCTCGCGTCCCTCTTTAAATCTTTTGTGGTATTCGAAATCCGTTGTGCGCGAAATCGCCTCTTCTCCGTAGACTGGCTGCAATATTCCGCGTGCTTCTGATGGAGTTTTACCCAGCTGGACCCGAATCTTCAGGTTTGTTCGTTGTTTTGTTACCATCGCTCAACAGCCTAAAATTAAGCGGCTGTGATAGATTTAGTGACGAGTCGTATTACTCTGGAATTTCACCTGTGTATTCACAGTTTCATCAGGTAAAACACCAGGGTAACTAGATTCATCACAATATCGAAAGATATTAAACTTTATTTCGGCATTGATTGAGTTCGCATGCATACGCCCATGGAAATATATATATATATATATATATTAGAAAGTGAGTTTTTTTTTACAAAATGAAAAATAACCGAGGTGTCCTACACGAGTGGAAGTATAAAGAAAAAGAGATGAAATCGAAAATGCAACTGAAGTCTTATTTTTTTTTTAAATATATATATTTATTTGGTTCCTTTACCGGTTTCGCAGTTCTTCTGCTTTTCAAAAGGTGAGTTGAGATGGAGGGTCTGTGGTTTTTACCACAGACCCTCAATCTCAACTCACCTTTTGAAAAGCAGAAGAACTGCGAAACCGGTAAAGGAACCAAATAAATATATATATTTAAAAAAAAAATAAGACTTCAGTTGCATTTTCGATTTCATCTCTTTTTCTTTATATATATATATATATATACACGGTACAGTTGAACCCGTTGGATGGCTAGGCTATTTCTTGACTAAATTAGATTTTTAGCGTGGTAATAGATAGCGGAACTTTTCAAGAGGTAATTCCCTATATCGGCGTGCGATAATCATGCATTTCTGAAGATTGTAGTTGTCAAAAGGGTTGGTCAACATTGCTTGCAAACACAATTAAATCTTTCATAGCAGCAGGTGGATGTACTTGTCTGTAGAACAAAGAGGGAGTGGGTTAAGCCGGTCAAGCATTGAAAGTGAATTCTATACAGCAAATTCTAAGGAGTGTGGGGTTATTTTTTTCATTATTTTTATGGTTCTTTTAATTTTAATTTATTAACTTTTTAATTTTTTTAATTTTATAACTTCCCACTCTCAGATTCCTCTAGAATTCATTTTTTGCCTGCTTTCTAGCTAGCCTAATTCAACCGCACTCCTTATAATTTACTGTATAGAATTCACTTTCAACGCTTGACCGGCTTAACCCATTCCCTCTTTGTTCTACAGGCAAGTACATCCACCCACTGCCATGAAAGATTTAATTGTGTTTGCAAGAAATTTTGACCAATCCTTTTGACAACTACAATCTTCAGAAATGCATGATTATCGCGCATGCCCATATATGGAATTACCCATTGACAAGTTCGGCTATTTATTACCGCGCTAAAAATCTAATTTAGTCCAGAAATAGCCGTCCAAACGGCTTGAGCTCTGCCGTCTTCAACATTTTCCTATATATACATATGTGTTACCAAACCAGCGGAATAGGGAACCGTATACCTCCGCTCGGTTCATTACTCGTTCAATGAGACTTAAAATTTGAACTTGAGAACTCACAGAACAGTTCCTCAGAGTGCACACAATACATTATTTTTAATGGTGACGACTGCGCGTGGTTTATGAGAAATTGCATACCAAATACCCCGAATTAAATTTAGTTTCTGCCAGTATGGACTTATCAGACATGTGCAGCTTCATGTGTCATTCACAGTACTTACACGGTGCATATATTTGGCAGCCAATTCCACATCTCTGCCTCGGCGGGAATATTCTTCCGAACATCAGGACGCTCTCGTATACTTGCTTCAATGTTCAACTAGTACCACTGGAATGTAGTAGTCACATACCAGTAGCATCATGTGACCTCAGAGAAGAATAGCCAACTGTTGCTAGCGAACGTGTTTGGCGAGAAGTTCAAATACTTAATTCATAGAAAATAACTCTTAACCACTAAAAACACAAAACAAAAAAACAAAGAAATACAGAGGGAATTGAATTATAGAAAAAGTTCTATTTACATTCCATTGTAAACCTGTTGACTAACACTGTGTTGTTTATAATAGTGTTGTATATGAAGTCATGTATGACATATTTCGATGACTCATTCATTTATTTGTTTAAGCAATTACACTGTGACTATGAAATGAGGCCTAAACTAGAACGGATTCCGCCAATTATATCAAACCAGTACGTATATGTCAGTTCTAGAAATTATTGCATCGATCTTCCTCGTCGAACAGCTATGTCATGTGCCAGCGTATCACAGTACACACATGGATATAATCATATTTTGGGCAAGTGCCATTTCCTATAGATTCGTATCGATGCATGCCGTGCGACTGCATTTATGTTAGGTAGAAATTATGTGGATGGACTACATTTGTAATTCAAAGGACTGGCTTTGCCGCATATTGTGCCGTGCTGAGTATTCCTGAAAAGGATTTTAACATTACCCATGTCTGATGAAAGCATACGCATTTACACGATAAATTCATGGACATGCCGTACTATTGATTAAACATCTAGAACTGTCGTCGTCGAAACTGAAGAAGGTCCATTTACAGGAAATCGCTATATTTTAGTTGGATTCCTTTAAAAGCATGTTGACAACCTTAAATTGGTTGGGAAACATTAGTTTTCGCAATTTTGTTTTATTCCAAGCTATTCAGAACATGGTTCAAGTTGGATTTGATGAAAATAATCACCCAGCCTTTATCCAGAAAGTTTAATAAAGAAATACTTATAAAAAAATAAAACAATTTTGCTCGCACATTTTTGCTCGCACATTTATTGAAATTTCTGGAAAAATGTTTGGTTGTTTTTTCGAAATTCTCTAATTTATATAATTATTCTAAATGAATTATTTTCTAATCAGGAATTTTTTCCAATCTCTTTTGCTGTGCCT
>OZ024742.1:280595952-280650952 GCA_964016885.1 Eledone cirrhosa | reverse complement strand
GAATTTTGTAGATTATGTAATGTAGAATTATTTTGTATTATGAAATCCAAAAACATTTTATTAAATAACAGAATAGAGCGATCGTTATACTGTAACCATCGCTTAAAATCTACATTTTCATATTATAAATACTACCAGGATTGAACGCCTGTCTCTATCCCCGTTTGATTGTCAAAATAGATATGAACATTCTTTATTAGTCTTAATTCTATCAACTCTTCTATTATTTACCTTTTAATACAAACTGCTATAGATAAAATGAGATTTCTGATTTTTTGATTCAATTCCCTAGAGCAAATACCAGCTGACCACTAGCATTGATGTTATTTAGTAGCAATCGAAATCTCCCCCTTCCCCAATTGACACTTTATGATTAATACTACTGCACCAAATGACCAGCCCTGTCCACTGTCCAGTTGGTCAAGTAGAGATTAAAATCGGCACCCCCAAAATTCTTATTTAGATTTACTCATGGTATTCTCATTAAAAACCCATTATATACTTGTTTAGCAGTAAATTATTTTACCATCTGTCATATTCTATCCCCTCTGTTCCTTCCTCTTTTACTAATATAAATACTTCAATTTTTCTGATTTTATCCAGTTTATCCAAAATCTCTGAAGAAGTGACAACTGATTATACATTTGCTATCGAATACTTGCTAACATTATATGATTACGCAAGCAGCGATACATAGGTATTCGGTCTGTTACAGAAACATATGTCAATACCTAATAAATTCCTTTTTTAACAAAAGCACTTTCATTTTATATTCATCCTTTCTACATTTCTCCGGAATATAATTTATACTCGTTGAGCAAACCTGCACGTACGCTGTTCATCTCTAACGTAACGATATATTATCACTACATTATTGATAACCTGAAATTTTATATATATATATATATATATATATATATATATATATATATACATAAAAATATAAATATATATAAATATGTATATATATACTTGGGTAGGGTCATATTTGTGTAATATTGCCAGAATTAATAATAAACTAATATATTTATATATATATATATATTTATATATATATATTTATATATATATATTTATATATATATATATATATTTATATATATATATATATATATATATATATATATATATATATATATATATATATATATATATATATATATATATATATATATATATATATATATATAGTTCAAAGAATAGAGGTGTAAAACACAAGTTATTATATATTGGTAAACGGAATAGAAAATGCTGACAAATTGTTCACAGTCGAAAAATGGTTTAATTAGGAATAAAAGAGTATTAGTAATTGTATGGGTTAGTATTCAGTTGAGGTTTTAAGTTTTTACTGGTTGCGCATTTTGAGATAGAGTGTCCGTGTTGTTTGCTCTGATCAGAGCAAACAACACGGATATTCTATCTCAAAAATTATTTTTGAAAAGCATTTAGAAATGCGCAACCAGTAAAAACTTAAAAACTTAAAACCACAACTGAATACTAACCCATACAATTACTAATACTCTTTTATTCCTAATTAAACCATTTTTCAACTGTGAACAATTTGTCAGCACTTTCTATTCCGTTTACCAATATATATATATATATATATATATATATATATGCAGAAGTTATATTTAATTTGTTGGGATACAACAAGCTTAAAAACTTTTATAAATGATAAAATGCACTCAACAGTTTAGTGGAGTAAATACACAATATTAGAAAAAATGTATTTTGTATATATATATATATATAGGAACAGGTATCTCTGCTGTCGGAGTCATACTTGTTCCTATTACCCACTCTACTACCCTAAGTATTGAGTACTTTGGTGCGTGATGGTCCATCTGGTGCCTTACTACATTTCCTCCGTTATATATATATATATAGTTGCTAAAGTACCCGTCCATTGGACGGTTCAAGTAGCTTTCGATATAGCTCATTAAACTAAACAAAGTAAATTTGAATACATAACAGAAAAACGTACTTTATGTAAACATGAAGACCTTAGGCACTATTCCAGCGAAATAATTAATATATGAGCTCGGTGTCATCAGTTATCCCATGTAACAACAGAAATCCAGTCTAGGTATAAATTTTTTTGAAAACAGTAAAAGTGCATCATGAAATAGAGAAGTGAAGTGAATAATAGACACTATTATGTAGATAGGTTGGAATAACAATACAGATTGGACATAACAGTGGGGAACTGATGGATGAGCAAATCGTTATAAAAAGAGGTGGATGTTGGGTGGGAGCACTCATTGTCTTTTGGCTTTTTGAAGAGCAGATTCATACACAACATTTTTGGTTTTCCCGCCAGGAGCATAAATAAATAGGTTGTCAGGATTACCAACTCGAGAACAGCCAACGTAATACTGACCATGTGAAAAACAATGGGTTCGAAGATCCAGACCAACAACTTTAAGAGAATGGCCTTGAGATTTGTTTATGGTCATTGCAAAACTAGGCTTGAGTGGGAATTTTAACCTTTTCATGGGAAATGGACAATCAGAAGGTGTAAAAGGAATTTGGGGAATAAAATCAGATTCATTTCGCCCGGGTGCTGTGATTATTTCTGCCTCAATTACAAAGTTCATCAGTTGCTTTACCACCAGTCTTGTTCCATTACAAAGAAGGGGGTGGGGGTAAGTTACGTAGCAGGATAACAGGAGCTCCAACTTTTAGATACAACTCGTGAGGAGGTAGTCTTTGAGGATCCCGAGAGTTAAGAAACTCTGTTGGGAAGTTGCTCACTTGATCAAAGTCTGTAACAGTGTCAACTAACTTGTAACTGCGTTGAATAGAGGGCAACTGACCAACTATTTCGTGATTGATCAAATTAACAGCAGCATTTGTGGGTGCAAGAATAACCGGTCGACAATCTGTTGAGGCAACTTCTTTTTTTTCCACGAGGCATGAAAACGAAATGTGTAAATTAGACATGATATAACACAATCGAATGTAAAAATAAACATTAATTGTAAAATGTATTTGAAGAATATGTAGCTGAAGAACGTTCGAAATGTACAGGGTATGTAAGTTAATAACTAAATTATGTGTCAGAAACGTAGTCTAATCTATGAGAAAAAATAGAATAATTTTAAGTCTTTGATATATAAACCATCATTTAGATAAATTCAAGCATAATATTGTAAAAGTTATGACATCACTTAATGTATGAACACCAAGCTTGAAACGATAAATTATACAATGTCAAATCTATAACTTAACTTAGTAATCTGTTAGAAATTTCTGGTTGTAAAATATACAAAATGATATTGTTAGTCTCAAGGAAGGGTACCTTTTGTTTCAAGTACAAAGAGTAAAGTAAAATCCGAATGGGCCGAATTGTAATAATCAAAATGCCAAAACAAAATTTTTGACATCAAAAATGAGTTCCTATTGTATTGACGAAAGATAACTCATATCTTACTTAATCACTAAAGTTGACACAAATAACTCCAAAGGCCCCAATATCGATTTTGGAAAGCGTTTGTAGATCATGTACAGGATTTGTGCAAGGAGAAGCTCTGTAAAAAATTTCAAAGAAATCACATGAATGTTTTAGAATATATGATCCCTCATTAAAATGTGTCCTCACACACACACACACACACACAAAATCTTCAGCTTTATATATATACATATATATATATATATATATATATATATATATATATATATATATATATATATATATATATATATATATATATATATATATATATATATTATATATATCATATATATATATACATATTTATACATATTTATATATTTATGTATACATATATATATATGGATGTATATATAATGTATTTTGCAATACACTTTATGCTTAATTAAAAGCATTTTGAAGACCGTATGCAATTGTTTTAGAGTAGTGACAAATTCACTTACTTTAATCTCAGCAAACAGGGGAGAAAAGCCGACAAGGGCCTGGTTTCGCTTTTGTTGAAGCTTATCAAGGTTAACTACCCCTCCTGTCTACTGAGATTACTGATGTTATATTCTTATAGAATTCTAGTAAATAATCAGGAGCTGATTATACAGAGCGATTGTTGGTCAGGCAGAAATTAAAAATTAGAATTGGAGCTCTGAAATAGCAATATATATATATGGATGTATATATAATGTATAATCAGCTCCTGATTATTTACTAGAATTCTATAAGAATATAACATCAGTAATCCCAGTAGACAGGAGGGTAGTTAGCCTTGATAAGCTTCAACAAAAGCGAAACTAGGCCCTTGTCGGCTTATCTCCCCTGTTTGCTGAGATTAAAGTAAGTGAATTTGTCACTACTCTAAAACAATAGCATACGGTCTTCAAAATGCTTTTAATTAAGCATAAAGTGTATTGAAAAATACATTATATATACATCCATATATATATTGCTATTTCAGAGCTCCAATTTTAATATATATATATATATATATATATATATATATAGTTTTGCGAGGTTTTTTATATGAAATCGTGTGTCGAAACAGATATTGTTATATTTGGGGAGGGTCATATTTGCGTAATATTGCCAGAATTAATAACAGAACACACTCACTGTTTGGTTGGTTTTCGCTTCTCGCTGTCTTTTATATATATATATCTGCGATCTAACTTACTCGGTCCTCAATGTTGCCATTGACTGACCGGCGGTCAAAAATAATACAGATACAATATAGACAAACACATATATATATAGTTTACATAAATCTTTCGTTGCACATCTGCAACATCGTCAGTGGTGTTATATTCATTGCTCCTCCTGTTGTGTTGTATGTCTACGCCATTTTTTTTTGTTCAGTCTGTCTATATATTTATTTATTTATTTGCTTGTTTGTTTATCTTATTTTATTTTGTCTTCTTTGCGCATGCGTTTGCGTGTGTGTATAGTGTTATGTGTGATGTGTGACTAGTGTGTATAGTGTTGTGTCTGCTGGGTGACTAGTGTGTGTTTATGTGCTTGTGTATGTATTTATTTATCTTATTTTATTTTAATTTAATTTACTTATTTATTTATACTTCTCTTAGGTCAGTGTTGTTTGTTTGGGTGTTGTTGTTGTTCCACTCATTCTTTCTGTTTAGCTTTGGTCTTCTAATTTCTATTTCACTGGCCTCTCTGATTTGCCTATCTGCTGGGTCATTCCTATGTTTAGATATTATTCTAATTTCTATGTTGTCTATGTTACCGTCATGATGTTGTCTAGCATGTTCGTATAGTACTGACCCGTTTTTTCGTCCTTTTAGTTCCCCCCAGTGTTGGTCTATCCTTTCACCTATGCTACGAGCTGTCTCACCTATGTATGTTGTTGTCGTGTTTCTGCAAGTACCCTCTGTACATCTTATGCTATAGACTATGTTTCTAGTTTTACAGTTTATCCGGGGGTTCACCTTACATATGATACATTTCCTATTGGTACAGTGGGTTTTCTTAAAAGGGTAGGTTTTGCTGATCAGGGATTTTATGGTGGTTCCTGGCTTTTCTACCACCTTTATTTTTAAGTGGGTCTTTCTCAGGGCCTTTCTACACTGGTTAGCTAATTTCCCTCCAGGGGTGGCGTCCACAAACATGACACTCTGATATCTCTGGTTGTCGTACCATGATGTGGCCTTCCCTATCTTATGTCTAGCCCTATCTAAGCTATTCCATGATTTGCTCCTGTATAGTGGGCAAATTCCTTTCATGTCCAGTTCTATGAGGGTCTTATACTTTTCCATGGCTCCTTCGTATACTCTGACTCTGTCTCTTTGGTTGTAGCCAGAGAACTGCATGCGGTTGATGAAGTGTTGGATGTGTCCTTCCATTTCTGTTGGGTCGCACATGCTGGACACATTCTTCATCACTCGTACCAAATCTGCGATCAGAATATTAAACTTAGCACTACTGGACATTGCTGAGTTTTTGAGTATCAGGTATTTGGAGGCCATGGGTTTAGCATAGTGTGAGTGGAGAATTTGGGCTCTCTCGTCTATAGTGTTAATCCAGAGTTCTGTGTCTAATACAGGTAGTCTATTGTTAGGGTGTTTGGAAGGGAAGTCTATAGTTACAGTTATACTCTGGTGTATGGAATTAGCTATCTGCTGGATGCTTTCCATCGTGCTACGTTCTAAATCAAACTTGTTAGTGCTCTCTAGTGGGGGTGTTCTTATAACTATATTGATATCGTCTACATAACGAGAGTACATGATGAGGTCTATGGAGCTTTCATTAAGGAGATCTTTAAGTCTCCTTTCCCACCATACCATGAAAAGGTTGGCAACATCGCCAGCTATGCTGACGCCGATGGCTGCTCCCTCATTTTGGGTGTAGATTTTCTCATTGAACTTAAATATGTGGCCCTTTAGGGTAGTTTTGATACTAGCCCCTATTGCATGTGCGACCATTTTTCTTACCTGATCAGTGTTTTGGGGGGTCCGTATAGCTTTGGTCCACCCAATCCACCTTCCTATGGGAGTCTTTTTAGCCATTGAGGTTATGGTGGGGGGTCTACCTCTTATAGGTCTACTAGGGCAGAAACATCTAAGGTCATGGCTGTCTAGGTAGTCAGTGTCGTAGGTAAGTCTAAGTAGGAGGCCCAGTTCGTCTGTGTCGACGTCGCAGAACTCCACCTCACTCTCAATGATCATCTCCACACATCTTTTCACAGCAAAATCAATGTTAATGGATGGGTACAGTGACACCACATCCATGCTGCCTATTATGCAGTTGGATAGGCTCCTGTTTTTGTTGCACTCACTGATTCTGCTGAGGAGTTCCTCTGTACTTTCACATACATCTGGGGACATCTTGATTATGGGGCGCATAACCATTGAGAGGAAGTAGGAGATCCTGTAGTTGCTAGCTATATTAGCTCCGCATACAGGTCTTGTTGGTGGTCCTATTGTCGGGTCGTCGACTGTCTTGTGGTCTTTGCGGAGCCCATACAAGGGTGGTATGCCATTGTTAGACGCCTGGAAGTTGTTGGCAGTGCGTCTGCTTGGCTTTAGGATGTCAGTCCACATCATCATGTGAGCGTTGAGGATTTTTTCTCTCCCATCGTGTGTTAGTTGTGCAACTTCGCTCGTGTTGGTGATGTGGGGTTGCATTGCCTCGATGTAGTTCGGCATGCTATCTATTGACATCCTACCAGACTTATCTGTGGGTAGACACACTACCTCACCATCCCTTGTGCGCTGCTTGAGGCTAACCAAGCCTTCTACAGGTTTTATCCCAAGTTGTTGGGCCTCTGGTCTGCTCTGTCTCATAGTGTACCTGTCTACTACTTGTCTAATCTTATTTCTAGCTATGGTGAACTGTGCCTCCGTCTCGTCATCTATTTGTTGTGGTATGCAAACTCTTTTATTAAAGGGTAACCTCGTAGGATAGATATTACCCATCTTATATGTTTTGTCAGCTGGGTTGAAAAATAGTTTCTCTAAGGGGTTGTCGTTATTTCTATCGTCATAGTTGTGTGTGTTGCTATTATTGTTATCATGGTGGTTGTTGTTGTTTCTATCCTTAGCATTAATATTACTATTGTTATGATTGCTAGATGTATTGTTGTTTACTTCACCGTTATTGTTGTTGTTGTTACTGCTATTTCTACCATTGTGGTTGTTACTATTATTATGTTTCTTGTTTTTGTTGATGTTGCTACATGTACTATTTCCATTATTACCACTGTGGTTATTGTTGTTGTTGTTGTTCGTATTGTTACCGTTATTACTACTGTGGTCACTGTTGCTGTGTCTGTGGTTAACGTTTCTATTATTATTATTATTGTGGTTGTTGTTGTTCTGTCTATCGCTAGTATTATTACCATTATCACTATTTCTCACTTTCCTGCCATTGTTATGGTTATGGCTGTTATTTCTATACCCAGAGTTATTGTTTATATTACTACTACCGTTATTATTGTTGTTGTTGTTTACCTTTGCATTCCAACGTATTTTTGTGAAACACTTTTCCAGCTCCGTTTTGCATTCCATAGGATTAATCTTTTTGTAGATGGCAAATTTTGCGACGTCGACACAGACGAACTGGGCCTCCTACTTAGACTTACCTACGACACTGACTACCTAGACAGCCATGACCTTAGATGTTTCTGCCCTAGTAGACCTATAAGAGGTAGACCCCCCACCATAACCTCAATGGCTAAAAAGACTCCCATAGGAAGGTGGATTGGGTGGACCAAAGCTATACGGACCCCCCAAAACACTGATCAGGTAAGAAAAATGGTCGCACATGCAATAGGGGCTAGTATCAAAACTACCCTAAAGGGCCACATATTTAAGTTCAATGAGAAAATCTACACCCAAAATGAGGGAGCAGCCATCGGCGTCAGCATAGCTGGCGATGTTGCCAACCTTTTCATGGTATGGTGGGAAAGGAGACTTAAAGATCTCCTTAATGAAAGCTCCATAGACCTCATCATGTACTCTCGTTATGTAGACGATATCAATATAGTTATAAGAACACCCCCACTAGAGAGCACTAACAAGTTTGATTTAGAACGTAGCACGATGGAAAGCATCCAGCAGATAGCTAATTCCATACACCAGAGTATAACTGTAACTATAGACTTCCCTTCCAAACACCCTAACAATAGACTACCTGTATTAGACACAGAACTCTGGATTAACACTATAGACGAGAGAGCCCAAATTCTCCACTCACACTATGCTAAACCCATGGCCTCCAAATACCTGATACTCAAAAACTCAGCAATGTCCAGTAGTGCTAAGTTTAATATTCTGATCGCAGATTTGGTACGAGTGATGAAGAATGTGTCCAGCATGTGCGACCCAACAGAAATGGAAGGACACATCCAACACTTCATCAACCGCATGCAGTTCTCTGGCTACAACCAAAGAGACAGAGTCAGAGTATACGAAGGAGCCATGGAAAAGTATAAGACCCTCATAGAACTGGACATGAAAGGAATTTGCCCACTATACAGGAGCAAATCATGGAATAGCTTAGATAGGGCTAGACATAAGATAGGGAAGGCCACATCATGGTACGACAACCAGAGATATCAGAGTGTCATGTTTGTGGACGCCACCCCTGGAGGGAAATTAGCTAACCAGTGTAGAAAGGCCCTGAGAAAGACCCACTTAAAAATAAAGGTGGTAGAAAAGCCAGGAACCACCATAAAATCCCTGATCAGCAAAACCTACCCTTTTAAGAAAACCCACTGTACCAATAGGAAATGTATCATATGTAAGGTGAACCCCCGGATAAACTGTAAAACTAGAAACATAGTCTATAGCATAAGATGTACAGAGGGTACTTGCAGAAACACGACAACAACATACATAGGTGAGACAGCTCGTAGCATAGGTGAAAGGATAGACCAACACTGGGGGGAACTAAAAGGACGAAAAAACGGGTCAGTACTATACGAACATGCTAGACAACATCATGACGGTAACATAGACAACATAGAAATTAGAATAATATCTAAACATAGGAATGACCCAGCAGATAGGCAAATCAGAGAGGCCAGTGAAATAGAAATTAGAAGACCAAAGCTAAACAGAAAGAATGAGTGGAACAACAACAACACCCAAACAAACAACACTGACCTAAGAGAAGTATAAATAAATAAGTAAATTAAATTAAAATAAAATAAGATAAATAAATACATACACAAGCACATAAACACACACTAGTCACCCAGCAGACACAACACTATACACACTAGTCACACATCACACATAACACTATACACACACGCAAACGCATGCGCAAAGAAGACAAAATAAAATAAGATAAACAAACAAGCAAATAAATAAATAAATATATAGACAGACTGAACAAAAAAAAATGGCGTAGACATACAACACAACAGGAGGAGCAATGAATATAACACCACTGACGATGTTGCAGATGTGCAACGAAAGATTTATGTAAACTATATATATATGTGTTTGTCTATATTGTATCTGTATTATTTTTGACCGCCGGTCAGTCAATGGCAACTTTGAGGACCGAGTAAGTTAGATCGCAGATATATATATATAAAAGACAGCGAGAAGCGAAAACCAACCAAACAGTGAGTGTGTTCTGTTATTAATTCTGGCAATATTACGCAAATATGACCCTCCCCAAATATAACAATATATATATATATATATATATATATATATATATATTTATATATATATATATATATATATTCATATTTATATGTGTATGTGTGTGTCTGTGTCTGTGTCTGTCCGTGAGTGTGTACATATATATGAAATATATGAAGTTATGTCTGTGTGTAAATGTATGTACGTGTTGATATTACGAGTCTATCTTCTATTTTTCAATTATGCATGTAAGCTTATATGTCTGACTCGTTCGAGCATGTGTGTATATTTGTGAAACTATTGCGTATCTAATGATTAATTCAAAATAATGAAACACTCAACAGTCAGAGAATTTCATAGAAACGTTTGAACATACCATATCTACTTGCTAAACTCTTTTTTAATATATATCCTTCTAAATGCTTTATCAAATTATACGATTAAAATGACAAAAGTTTACTCTTCTGCTGGTTTTCATGATTACAGTTTAGCCATGCTGGAACACTAGTCGTTAGTCGAATATATTTTGTGGGGAGATTATAGTTGATGAGATAGAACACTCTCTTTAACGGACGTTTATTTTCATTAAACTCCCCAACCCCCGGACAAATAAAAGTCAAATTTTTTCATGTCCGTCTTTTGCGCCGTTCTATGTATGTGTCCTCAACTCATGACTGAGTCGTAAATTCGCTACCTTGACAATGGCTTTTAACCACGCCAGGTCAGAATATAGCCGATTTCCTTAAAAAATAAATGTGAGCGAGACTGAGAGCGAAAGTGACAAAGAGAAGAAGTATCAATCCACGTACGAGACCGGTAATTTAGTTATCGATATCGAAATGTAAGACAAATTTGACCTCGGCAGAATTTCAACACAGAGCTCCAAGAGGTGAAACGCGTGCCACAAGACATTTTATCTAATGTTCTAACAACTCTGACAATCGACAACCTGCAGAAGTCAAAATTCTCTCGGTCATTCATTAGATCCTATTATGATAGTAATACAAAAAAAAAAAATTCATCAAAGACATGCCATATTCACCGCCCATCTCTCTCTCTCTCTCTCTCTCTCTCTCTCTCTCTCTCTCTCTCTCTCTCTCTCTCTCTCTCTCTCTGTATATATATATATGATTTCTACCGAGTGAAACAGTTCTGTAGAAGCCTTACTGTATTAAATATTTATACTCTACTTTGTATTGAGTTCTTTACTTTACTTACTGTTGTTACCCCCGATTGAACCCGGGATAAACTTGTATATATATATATATATATATATAGTAATAATAATAAATTTGAAGACTAAAATCCAAAGAGGGCTCGATAAGGACAAATAAACATCAAATATATGAGAACCGTAGATCAAAGAGTTTCAGAAGATCCCGTTAAGGGTGAAAGTAGCGATTCTTTGCTCAAACTTTAATCTGTTATTTTAATAAATATATATATATATATATATATATATATATATATATATGTGTGTGTGTGTTCTTCTATACATCTGTTACAGGTGCCATCTAAAGGATACTCCTACAGCTCAACCCCAATAGTATTCCCTTTGCTTCCTGCATAATGTCATCTTTAAGATCATCTTTCACCGTAGTTTTATAAGTGTGTGTGTGTGCGCGTATGTGGGATGGGCTGTTATAATTCAAAACGTAGCCTGTGCGACACATATATATTTATTTTAATTTGAATATATATATTCTCTTTTATTTATTCCTGTATGTTCCGTATGTGTGTGTATCTCTGTGTGTGCTTGTGTGTGTGTGTGTGTGCACGTGTGTGTACGTGTGTGTGCCTGCTAGCAATAACAATGTATGCCATTGTGTCAAAGCTACTGAGTGCCATGGTGTAACCTAATAATAATAGCAACGACAATAGCAATAATAATTGTTTCTACTTTAGACACAAGGTCAGCAATTACCTACTTTATTTTATCGACCGCGTAAGGATGAAAGACAAAGTTAACCTCGGCGAGATTTGAACTCAGACTGTAAAGGGACGTAACTATGCTAGAAAGCATGGCGTCCAACCCTTTGCCGATAATGCCAATTCACCGCCCTCTATACAATAGCAATAATAATGATAATAATTCTATTAGCAAGGTGAATGTGGCGGAAAAAAGTTAGAGTCTATTCAGATGCCGTTTGTATCCTTGAATAAATATATTTTATTTATTTATCAGTGTTTGATTTGTGGCATAATGTGGACAATGATATTAGGTAACAACCTGGAATTTAGGGATCATTTGTTCGTTGCACAGAAATCTAAATACTCACTAAGTGGTAATTGTATCGTGGTCGGGTATCACAATTCTTTGCGTTCAATGGGGTAATGTTTTTTTACCATTTATAATCGTCGTTACACTCTTTATAGTTAAAGGCATATATCAGGATTTTTTCGGGGAGGTTATTTTTTAACAAATGAAATGATTTTTTACAAAAAAAATGTTTGTCCTCATTTAGCTTATGGCGACCATACTTTTTGAGTGTTGGTGTTGTAATTTGGCGCTGGTGAGTAGTTGTTTAAAAAAAATTTGTCGTGTTTTGTTTTTGATTAACTTAGGTTTCAAGTGCTATTTTCATTCTTAGATTTTGTCTCAATTCTTAGGTTTTGTCGATTATGTTGTATGCCTCTGTATTTCTTGAATTCAGTTTTGAGATATAGAATAAAGTATTGGATGTATCTGAAACTGTTATTGTTTTTCATAATACCTGAATGTCATTGTATATTAGTAATTGTTTCTACTATTGGCACAAGGCCAGCAATTATCGATTCCGTAAAGATGAAAGGCAAAGTTAACATCCGCGGGATTTGAACTCACATCGTATAGAGACATAACTCTATGCTGGAAAGCATGGCGTCTGACCCTCAACCGATATTGATCATCTACCGCCCTTCATTGTGTATAAACAATGATGGATACTCTCTTTCGAGTAGAATATATTTTAGTTCTTGGAAGCTTTTATTCCGAGCTTCATTATTTGAGATAACTGTACGTGTTGCTAGATTAAATGGAACATTTGTATCCGTACGTCTCGTTCTGAAACACACACACACACACACACACACACACACACACACACACACACACACACACACACGTACGCACGCACACACACATACACCCCCACCCCCACACACACATACACACACACAACACACACACACATACGCATACACACACACACACAACACACTCACCCACACACACAGTAACACACACACACACGCATACACACACATATACGCGCGTACACGCACACGAGCACACACACACACACATATATATGCATGCATGTATGTATGTATGTACGAATCTGTGTGTATGTATGTGTGCATGTATGAAAATATAGACAACGTCAAGAACACAACGGTATTTGAAATCAGAATGCATATGGTAACTCTGGGGTAACTAAATACAGATGTGACACATGCCACACATACCCCATGGTTCTGTCCCTCGTTCATCTCCATCTCTATATCTGTAACATGTTTCCTACACCTCTTAAATTAAAGATTTCAGAACCAATCAGTTTTCGCTGGTTAATTTGATGGCAATATGTTGAGTAATTTAGGTGAAAATAAATGTTACACAGTTGAACTGTAATTGGGTCACGTTTCAGATGATACGTCTTCGATGTCGACACTAATACTTTTAAAATTGTATTTTATCTATAGATTGTTCGTCTAAGATTTCTGACATATCTCTGTGTAATACTGTCTTGCTATTTCAAGAACAAATCAAACATCATTTTTACATAAAATCATTCCTTGCTATACTTTTAAAGAAAGACACTGTCTATTGTTTGCAAATAATTTCAAAGATAATAAAATTATTTGAGGTAGTAAAAATATCCTTTTTTCATATTAAGTTGGTACTTACATAATTTAGACGGATACTTAGAAACATTTAAAATGAATATATATATATATTAACTATTTTCATGCTATACTGTTTGAAATTTTCAAGTATTTGAATGGATTTTGAATTTAGTTTCTCATAATTAAGCTAACGCTTGGTGCACAATTTAATTTTCTTTTTTCTACATAGAATTATGACGTTGTTTAGATAAACACACACACTTTTAAAACAACACTCATATAATTTGATGCAGTTTCAAGTAATTTGATATATAAAGATTTAAATTATTTTTGTTACCGTAAATAAAACCAAAGAAAAGTCAGAGACTATGCAGCAATATTTTAGAATGAAATCCAAGAGAACAAATTTTCAACATTATGGCAGTGGTACTGATAATAATCAAGTCACTCTGAAAAGTATAATACTGGAAAGCATTCTAAAAATATTCTAATTTACTCACACATCACAATACGATTATATATAAGTGTATATATGTGTATATATACACGTACATACACACTCACACACACACATATATATATATATATATATACAGGTGTCCCAAAAAATATATACTCACTTCAATATCATTCTATTCAAAGTGTGCATACATTTTTGAGGTTCACCCTATATATACACACACACACACACACATATATATATATATATATATATATATATATATATATATATATATATATATATATATATATATATATATATATATGTGTGTGTGTGTGTGTGTGTGTGTGTGTGTGTGTATGTGTGTGTGTCGGTGTGTGTGTGTGTGTGTGTGTGTTTTATGTGCGTATATATATATGAATACTCTCACACACTCACTACGCACACCAACTCGCGAGCTCAAACTCCCGCGTTCCTCAAATAGCCCAAGTCAAAAGCGTTTAATTCAAAAGTATGTTGATCGAAGATAAGGAGTAAGTACTTCTGAGATACCAAACGATACTTTTCTTGCCACAGCAGATTATTATCTTCCGATTGTTCTGTAAGTGTTATGGTATCGCCACTCATATAGATGTGTATACTCTCTCTCTCTCTCTCTCTCTCTCTCTCTCTCTCTCTATATATATATATATATATATATATATATATATATATATATATATATATATATATATATATACATACATACATACATACATACATACATGTACATACATACATACATACATACATACATACATACATACATACATACATACATATACATACATACATACATACAAACATGTGTATTTGGATAATTTGTATTTACATATGTATTTTATCTCTGTTACTATGTGCATGCATATGCCCACACATTAAATAACATTAAATAAATACAAATTGCAGTCTTTTTCATATTCTTTATTAAGTATATATATATATATATATATATATTTCGTTTCTGAATTTGTTTAGCAAGATTCTTTATCTGAAATCGTGTGTTGAAACCGATATTGTTATACTTTGGGAGGGTCATGTTGCCAATAAGAAACACACGCACCAGTTGCTTTCACTTCAATTTATTATATATTTATAAATTTATAAATTTACAAATTTACAAAATTATAAATTTCTGGTTCGTTGGTTGGTTCCACAACCAGATAGTTGTTTATATATAGTCATAGTCCTTTCGTCACACACTCTGTGACCTCTTCTGTGTGTGTGTGTGTGTGTGTGTGTATGTGTATTTATAAAATAACAGATTAAAGTTTAAGCAAAGAATGGCTGCTTTCACACTTAACGGCATCTTCTGAAACTAACAAAGTCAATCTGTAAACGCAGAAGTAAATATTTCAAAAAACGTTGCAACCGGAGGAAGACAAAAAGACGATACTTTGGTTCGTGGAAACGTTCCCTGCCAAATAACTGGAAAAAACAAATATAATACGTCATTATTTGGAGCGGTGAAAAACAAATACACTCAAAAATGACAAAACCACGTTTATAGTATTAAAAAAATCGTAGACTAATATTCTATTAGGTGGTTCATAGAGACGTTCTCTGGCAATGAACGGAAAAAACGAAGATAATACATCATATGTGGAGCGTGGAGAACAATTGCACGCAAAGACAAAACCAGGTAAATGGAATAACTGAAGTCGTAGACTAAAATTCTAACTAGGAAACCGAATGATTCTCGGCTTGAGGGTAAGAATAAAGTAAATAAATACAGAGGTAATTGAAATTAAATAAATACATACACGCATCCATATACGTACATACACAAGCATACGCGAAAAACTAGCCATAGCTATACAAATACACGCACCTATAAATATGTGTGTGTGTGTGCGCGTGTATACAGACAATTAAATAAACGTATATAAATAAATAAATATGTGTATAACAAGCGCACAATCATACCTACATGTAAATACACATATGTTCGGAGACGTACGTCAACGAAAACACCAAGTACACATATACACAAACCCTACATACGTACGAAACCGCATAATCACACAGACGCAAAACTCACGTATACATATAACCAAAAGCATATGTACTAGAATATATAAAATATACGTCATAACATATACAATCAAATATACGTACGAGAAAGTATACCTACCCTCACAAAAAAGACAGGTAATATATACTTACCTATACAAATAAGTAATGGTATAAATATAACATAAACTTAGATACCACAAGAAAACGTAAAATATCGTACTATCCGTTAGGGTATAAAGCGTGGCTGTAATACAGAAAAATTTTATGTAATTTATGTTTACAAGCCGAAATTGCTTCATATATTTTGTTTAAGATATGGTCTGTGAAGTAGAGTATTTCCAGGGCCTCAGAGGTCACATGGTCTTTTATTTCCGTTATACGATCAATGTGGCCCCCGATCAAAAAAGTTTGCCCACCGCTGTTCTAGTAATTTGGGAATTCCGCAGTTAACGTTAAATAATTTGTGCACAAGGGCTAATAAATAAATAACGTAAAATAAAATTAAATAACTACACATAAGCTGTTAGACCTCCGTCGGTTCCGATCATGACTGATCCACTTAGCCGAACAACGTAAATTCCTGGTCGACTTATTACATTTCAAGTTGCTGGGTATTCTACAGACACGTGTGCTCTTTATGTAATAAGTGTTTCTCCTTTTAGCACAAGGCCAGCAATTACCCCACTGCATTACTCGTGCTTTATTTTGTCGACCCGTAAGAATGAAAGGCTAAGTTAACATCGGCGGGATTTGAACTCAGAACGTAGAGGACCACAACTCCATGCTGCAAAGCATGGCGTACGACCCTCTATCGATACTGCCAGCCCACCGCTCTTTATCTAATAATAAGAGAAATTCTGTGGGACCCAATGTGTGACACTCTGGATCTTTATATTTTATATAGAACATTTTGCATTATAGTTAAGTGGTTAAACGTTGCACAGATACATAAACGCATAACATATTTGTCATGGTGATTCAGTCCAACACACTGTGAATAACCTGTATAGCCTATTTTCTAGCAGCAGCGGAGCCTGGAAAAATTGTACCTCCGAAATTAGAAATCACATCTATAAGACCGTTAAGCGATCACACGAACCACTGAAACACACGATTACAATGATCCACACACACACATATATATATATATATATATACAAACAAGAAGTGGAAGACGAAATACCATTATATTACTTTCCCTGCACATACGCACATGTGTATATATATATATATATATACATATATATATATATATATATATATATATATATATATATATATATAGGAAAATAGTCGGGACCCCGACGGCTGAGCTCTAGCCCCTTCGACAGCTAGATCCAATTATTATATATATATATTATATATATATATATATATATATTTTAATGTTTTTTCACCACTCCCCCACACACCCTTGGAACTCTCTTCCTGCCCACTTTTCTCCTGATGAAGGGCTTCTACCAGAAATGTCCCCCCCCCCCACACACACTCTCAAGCGTGAAACTAATTTTAACATTGGTACGGCCTCTTCGCTTCCACGTTGTTTTTTTTTTTTTTTTCTGTTTACTGTCTCAACTTTAAAATATATATATATATATTCGAGGATTCGTTTGCAAGCAAACGGCCTCAATACGGATAGCTTTTAGGTGACAATCGTCATCCTTTTCTTCTACCAGTGACAGAGAGAAAACATATCATAATGTGGCTTGCAAAGGAATCCAATATTATTATTATTCGATATAAAACTCACGAACACATTTACATATTCGCTATGTTAAGGCGAAAAAACAATTTCTAATTTTGTTATATAATATATTTGTACTAACAATATATGGTAGACGAGTTATTTTAATTTTATTTTATACAACCGCCATTACAAGTGAGACATATTTTTAAAAGTAACATACCAAGATAACACATCAGTGTGAAAAAATTCTTTCTAATTTTAAACATTGAGGTTAATCACATGCAATAATCTTTGCCGTTTATACATAATCTGCTGACTTAACCAGGAATTTGGTCAAAATTGTTTAGGATGTATTGTTTTCTTTGTTGCTATGTTTTCCTTGGTTATTGATATTTATATCATTTTTATTTTATTTTTTCAGAGACTAACACAGAATATCCTTCTCATGTAATTGAAATATTTGAAATAATTTAGCCTACATATAATTGTGAAGATGTTTATGAGTGAAGTGAAATTCAATCATTAATGACTTTAAATTCAATCTCTCCTTCTTCACATAAACACAGCCCCACCTACCATATACAAACAAACATATTTATAAATATACATATATATGTATAAATATGATAATAAGGGCGCTGCGGAGTTGCAAATGGGTTACATATGAAAAAAGTTTGTCCTTCATCAGTGATCTTCCAACTATCATAGGCATTTCATTGCTTTAAAGACCATATACCTCCGGTTGGTGCGAGCAACGGCTAAAAAAAGTCGTTGGGACACGTAAATAAAGGGGATTGCGAGGGTAAACAAACAAAATGGTGAGGCAACAGAAAGTGAGGAAGAAGGAGACAAGTCCCAGATTTCTATGAATTTAAGTTCGGTGAAATCGTGAACGAGAGAATAAAGACCATCAAACCTGGTTGAAATGTGAGCAAGGAAGGAATTTCGCACAGGTCTAACGGTGGAATCATCCGATGATTCCAAACGGTTGTTTAGAAGAAACGATTGTCAACAATAAAATGCATTGAACATAGTTTTGATTGTTTTCAACTTTATATATATATATATATATATAGTAAGAATATTTTTGAAACAGCGAGCTGGTTTGAAATTATTAGAAGTGTAAGCTATCGCCGTATTTTGACTAAATAAATTAAATAAATTATTTAGCCTGATAGTGGGGTTAAGAACTCTCGGAGAAATGGAAAAAGATGAGTATTGACGTACATACTCATCTTTTTCCATTTCTCCGAGGGTTCTTACCCCCACTATCATGCTAAATAATTTCATTAAATTCTTTAGTCAAAATACGGCGAAAGCCTACATTTCTAATAATATATATATATATATATATATATATATATATATATATATATATATATATATATATATATATATATATATATATATATATATATATATATATATATATATATATATGTGTATATAAGAGAGTATTGAAGTTTGCTTGAAGCATTGTGGAATAATAGGTAAATATCTTTAAGTCGTTTGGAAGCCTCGACAATGCAAATGTTGTTTTGAATATTCAAAACAACAAACAGCGGAGGACGCCACGCATCTCAACGTACACCCACTTACATCTCTCTCTCAACCACCGGATCTTGTTACCCGGAGATTTACCCATTTGCATTGTCGAGGCTTCCAAACGACTTAAAGATATATATATATATATATATATATATATATATATATATATATATATATATATATATAAACATAGTGAAAGAGATAGAGGAGGAGTGAGATACACAAATATGCACATGCTTGTATGTATACGTATTTATATACACAACCCACACTTGTACTTATATAATTGCTTACTTGGTAGAGTTCAATTTCTATACCACTTGGAAGTAATCGCCGCGTGACTCCACACAGCCCATCGATCAATCCACTGTTTTGAAGCCTATCTACATTATGTTTTTACGTTCTCCCGGCTTTCAAAAAGAGTACGTTTAATGACATCTTCATTTTGCAGATCAATCTGAATTCAATTGCCCTATTTGGAGAGCAGGGAGACTAGTGAATAAACCAAAATACTTTTATTTTCGAAAAGCGTTGCTGAGCAGCGGGAAATGAGGCATGGCGTTGTCATGATGCAGCTGTCACATATGCAAGGCCTATAATTCCAGACTTGTGCGTCGAAATGTTTCTGAAACATTAGGGATATTCTTGATAATACTCCTTTGTAATTGTTTGCCGTCATTACCTGTATTCCTCATGTATAACGCTTCGGTATTTAAGGAAACTGTCAGCATCACTATTATGGATTTCCTCACGTGATGTACAATTTAATGTCTTTGGGATTTTAGAAACGCACAGCTTGATCTGATCTTTAGTTTCCGGGTATTATCCCTAAGTTTATATTTCATCTACAATAAACATGAGAACGCAGAATCATATAAGTAAAATCAGACGATAGGTATTTACGACGAGTAAGTTCAGCACTTCAGAGTCTCCCAGCCTGACAGTGATTGACACTTTAACTGAAAACGTCAAAGAGCCATGCATGGGCTTCACTTAACATATGTTTGTCTTCGCAACGTCATTATTTCTCAGGGAACATAAAATAAGTAAGAAATTTTACCGATGGATCTCTTACACACACACACACACACACACACACACACACACACACACACACACACACACACACACACACACGCACACACACACACATATATGTATATATATATTTATATAAATATATGTATGTAAAAGGTAAACAGAAATAACAACACAATCGGTACAGTATATGGAAGGGTTGTATTAGGTTAACGCTTGATATATCAGGAAGAGGATCTTAACGTTTCGGACACTAGACCTTCAATGAAGAAAGAATGAGAAATAAGATAGATTGAGGGGACTGGGGGGGGGGGGGGGGGGGATTGGAAAAAAAGTCTTTAGATAAAAATAACAGGTCCATTCATGTTGACATTTCTTACAGAGAACGTAACTTAAAACATGCTGTCCGATACTCTACCAATACTGCCAATCTAAATAGAAACTGCTGCTAGTAATAAAAAGTTTACGAGAACAAAAACACACCAATGAGTTGTTAAAGTTACATGATAAAGTTTGTAAATATTTATTTAGTGAACAAATTATATTTGGAGTTTCTTTACAAATCACGTGTTAGAGGCATAATATCATTTGGAAAATGCAATGACTGACGTGTTAGATAGTTAGGTTTCTGTATTAATATGCCAAGTAATTCGACGATAATTTATATATTTTTATTTATTTTAACGAGTTTCAGCAGCGTTTATAGCCTTTTCAAAAATGATTTTCGCTACAGTGTTTGGAAAAATGTATTTCGTTTATTATTATCTTAAATGGCTGAGAGTTAGTGGACTTGCTGAACACAAAAGGGTCAACTAGTTTTATCTTTGTCACTTATAACTAGGAGAATATGATTCATTACAAATGTCGTAATTCTGATATATTTAAATATTAATTTATTTATTTTAAAATTGAGGTTATATATATATATACATACATATATCCGGTGTGTGCATATATGTGTGCGTGGGTTTGTGGGTGTGAATTTGATCGAAGAACACTTATGATATACTTTATTATAGCCAAGTCTTGTTACACCTTTTACATAATGTATGTATACATATATTCATATGATTTGAAGTTGTAAATCGGAGGGGGATTTGTAACATATATATATATATATATATATATATTGGTAAAAGGAAAAGAAAATGCTGACAAATTGTTCCCAGTGAAAAATAGTTTAATTAGGTATAAGTAAAAATTAGTAATAAGTATTGGTTAGTATTCAGTTTTAGTTTTAAATTTTTACCGTTTGCGCATTTCTAATGCTTTTCAAAAATAATTTTGAGATAGAGCGCCCTTGATGTTTGCTCTGATCTGATCAGTTTTGGAAATTCTACCTGTTTTATGTGAAAAAAGTTGCTCCAAAGGTATTAAAATATGTTTCGGGCCAATTCGTGTTGCAAAAATTCTTGTGGCCAAAACAATTTTGATTGGTCGGTAGAGGTCACGTGAATGTTAAAAATTGATTTTGCGCCAAATGTAGTTTTGTCGAAGAGTGTCCTTTTTCGCCTGATTGAGAAGACCCTGAAAAATAAGTCTTTTAAGACAAATATGTGTGTGTGTGTGTGTAGTAAAGAGGTTAATTGTTGTGATAATGGTCAGTAGGGATGTGTGTGTGAATTGCAGTCATGTTGAAAGGTCAACAGTTCAGGTGCCTATTAAGACAAATATACGTGTGTGTGTGTGTGTGTGTGTGTGTGTGTGTGTATGTGTGTGTGTTAGTGTGTGTGTGTGTGTGTGTGTGTGTGTGTGTGTGTGTGTGTGTATGTGTGTGTGTGTAGCAGAGGGATCGGTCAGTAGGAATGCGTGTGTACGTGTGTGGGGTATATATTAACATGTTGAGAGATAAATTTCAGCTCTTGTCTTATACGGAGAAGTGTGTGTGTATATGTCTCTTTGTATGTTAGTGTACGCGTGTGTGTATATATATATGTGTGTGTGTGTATATATGTGTATATATATATGTGTGTGTGTGTGTGTGTAGGTAGAACAGTATTTTTGTGATACTGGTAAAAATGGTGTACATTATAAGATATTTTCAGCTGAAAATATCGAATAATGTCCACCATGTTTACCAGTATCACAAAAATACTGGTCCACCCACACACACACATACACACCCACATACACACATATACACACACATATATACATACACACATACACATGCGTACACTGACATACAAAGAGACATATACACTTCTCTGTATAAGACAAGAGCTGAAATATATCTTTGAAAATGTTAAAATATCCCCCACATACAGACACATTCCTACTGGCTGATCCCTCTACCACGAATTACTCTGCTGCACACACACACACACACACACACACACAGACACACAGACACACACACACACACACACACACACACACACACACACAGACACACACACACACACTCACACACACACATACACACACACACATATTTGTCTTAGTAGCCACCTGAACTGTTGACCTTACAACATGACTGCAATTCACACACACATCCCTACTGACCATTATCACAACAATTAACCTCTTTACTACACACATACACACACACACACATATTTGTCTGAAAAGACTTATTTTTCAGGGACTTCTCAATCAGGCGAAAAAGGACACTCTTCGACAAACCTACATTTGGCGCAAAATCAATTTTTAACATTCACGTGACCTCTACCGACCAATCAAAATTGTTTTGACTACAAGAATTTTTGCAACACGAATTGGCGCGAAACATATTTTAATACCTTTGGAGCAACTTTTTTCACATAAAACAGGTAGAATTTCCAAAACTAATCAGATTAGAGCAAACATCACGGGCGCTCTATCTCAAAATTATTTTTGAAAAGCATTAGAAATGCGCAACCGGTAAAAACTTAAAACTAAAACTGTATACTAACCAATACTTATTACTAATTTTTACTTATTCCTAATTAAACTATTTTTCACTGGGAACAATTTGTCAGCATTTTCTTTTCCTTTTACCAATATATCATAACTCGTGTGTTACACCTCTATTCTTTTAAATATATATATATATATATATATATATATATATATATATATATATATATATATATATATATATATATATCTGTGTGTTGTATTGAGGGAAGATTCGCAGATTCACAATGAGAGTAAGTTGACCAATTTTCCAAATGTTTTATTGTTTTGTTTAACATATGCTCTAGTACCTGTTCTGTCTTTCTCTCTCACTCACGTATTGACTCATTTAAGTTGTGAAGTTGACCAGTGTTACGCACGTGGTTGGTCGAAATATCCCGAATTCGAATTCTGACCAGCGCGCTAATTCTATATCGCTCTCTAATTGCCTGTTGGCATTTCATTACAAGAAAGTTATGGGTATAGATTTATGGTACGCATTTACGTGTCTTTTATTGAGGGAATTAACTTTGTGTCTACTTGGGATTTTACATAACCTTACCTATTGAGTACCAGGAGATGCAACCGGTACTAACAGGGAAACCTTACGTTTGTTCACGAACTCCTCCTATCCTTTTGGAGATAGACCCCATAACCATATATATTCTGAAACTACATTGCCCAAGGTACTTGGAAAAGTAAATTTTAATCAAAGGGTTCCCGGGGGCCTGCGCGGGCACAGACCTCTGCTGAAAATTGTTTCCCTCCGATTTATATGAAATTTAGACCATAGGTAAATGATAAGACATGATGCCTATTCACAAAATTTCAGCAACTTTAAATAATATTAAGACATCGTAATGGGGTTACATCACCTATAGTGAACATTTTGGAAACCCATATCTTGAGTATTAGAACCTCTATTACCACCGGGCTTTTCTTTTAATTAAACGTAAATAATCAAAAAAAGCACCTCTCTTTTATAGTAAAATAGCAGAGTACCTTATTTCGTTATAATCAAAGGGTTCTCCGGGGGCGCAAACCCCGCTGAAAATGTTTTCCCTTCGATAGGTAAATGACAAGATATGATGCCTATTCACAACATTTCAGCAAATTTAAATAATATTAAGACACCCTAATGAAGGTTAAACTCTCTATAGTAAACATTTTGGAAGCCCATAACTTCAGTAATGGAAACTCTATTATCAGGGGATTTTTCTATTGATTGAACGTAAATCAACAAAAAAAGCACCTCCCTTTTATAGTAAAATGTGGCTAATATAGACATTTTATCTATGGCAAACATCACTACACATATGACAACACAAATGATTAGTTAATGCCTCCACTTTTTTAAAATTTTCCCTTTATTTATTCTTCATAAATGATATTACTGATTTAAAATCAATCATCATTTTCTTACAAAAAACGTGTGAAACGCAGCCAGGCGCGGGTAATTCCGCTAGTATATATATATAAGAAATAAAGTGTGGTAAGCTACCTGGAGGACCATAACGCACCAGATAACTCGATACTTAGGGTAGTAGTGTGGATAATAGGAAAAGAGTCAGGACACTGAGGGCTGAATACCGGTCGTCTCGACAGCTAGATCCGAACTATGCCCTGCTGGCTTAGTTCGGATCTATCTGTCGAAACGGCCGTAGCTCAGCCATCGGAGGCCTGACGTTTTTCCGATATATATATGTGCATGGTTGATGATATATTTAGTCAGTTTCTACATGCTGTCGAAATGTTGGATAAATACTCGATTGGGGCCACCGCGAAGAGGCTACGTTCGGTTATTTGTCGGAGATTTCTCCATAAGAGCCTTTCTTCTTATAGCTTGATCTAATTGATTTTTTATATGGTTAATTATGCTAATTAGAAGAAGAAATAGTATATATTTTATCTGATGATTCTAAAGACATGATTTATGATATATTGCTCTGATTTTTTAATTTATTAATTCTTCATAGAGCTTAAAAGTGACCAGTTGCAACATATATATATATATAACTTTATGTATATGTTAACCTTTATATTTAATAATCTCCCGATAGGTTGAGATTAAATTTGGCGATATTTGGCTGCGCTTTTTAGCAGCAAGCCTACTCGCCGTAAGCAACCAATCACATTCTTTCTGGCTTGACCACAGCCACATAGCGATTCTTAGCCATTTTAAATCTATTTTTGGCGGGATCGGATTGAAAAACTAGATGTCTGATTTTGAGTTTGTCTCCTGATGAATCCTAACTCAGGACATTCCTATTATTTGGATGTCTAAATACGAATGAAACCATGGTAGAGATATAATTACGGTATGTACGCATTTCTTCTAAGTTTAATTTTACACCTAATTGTGTATGGTTGATGATATATTTAGTCAGTTTCTACATGCTGTCGAAATGTTGGATAAATACTCGATTGGGGCCAACGCGAAGAGGCTACGTTCGGTTATTTGTCGGAGATTTCTCCGTAGAAGCCTTTCTTCTTATAGCTTGATCTAATTGATTTTTTTATATGATTAATTATGCTAATTAGAAGAAGAAATAGTATATATTTTATCTGATGATTCTAAAGACATGATTTATGATATATATATATATATATATATATATATATATATATATATATATATATATATATATATATATATATATATATATATATATATAGTACATTATGAAGAGAGAAGAAACATTAGATATAATTAATAATCAGATATATTTGGTTTGTCCCAGTTATTCATAGAGCAACATCGGTTAAGGTTGGCACCATTAACTCAAGGATAGATGTGGGTATATTCATGTATATGTATGTGTCCGCATGTATCTGTGTGTTTCTCTATATATTGTATATATATATATATATATATATATATATATATATATATATATATATATGAAAGACGTAAAATAAGAAAATTATAAAAATTAACTTACTTACTAAAATTTCACTCCAACTAATTAGTTTCTGATAGGGAATAAACATGGTTTCCGAATGGAACATGGAGAAGGCCTTTCGTCATCAGGAAGTCTATTCTCAGCTAAGTTCCCAGGCAATGCGTGGACACAGGGAACTTATACAAAAATAATTCAGTGGATGGAAAAAAGCAAGTGTGGACTAAATTCCAAGACATTGAAAAAATCACTGCCTACTTGGTCGGTGGCAAATTCAAAAGAATCAATCACATGACATTGAGGTTAATCAGTGAGGAGTGGGGTGTAAGAAGACAGTAGCCGAACTATTACTATGAACTATAGCAGCAGTTTTGGCAAATTTTTGCTCAACAAAATAATTTGGAGATAATTATAAAGAATTAGTATATCTACCAACATATATATACAGATGCATACCTATGCCAGCAAATATATAGGTTTTGTCTTAGTAAGTTTGTGGTTCAATGCAAGGGGATGCCGAACAATTATATGAAAGACGTAAAATAAGAAAATTATAAAAAGTAAGTTAATTTTTATAATTTTCTTATTTTACGTCTTTCATATAATTGTTCTGCATCCCCTTGCATTAAACCACAAAGTTACTAAGACAAAACCTATATATAGGTATGCATCTGTATATATATGTTGGTAGATATACTAATTCTTTATATATATATATATATATATATATATATATATATATATATATATAACTATATATATATATATATATTTATATATATATCGGAAAAACGTCAGGCCTCCGACGGCCGAGCTACGGCCGTTTCGACAGATAGATCCGAACTAAGCCAGCAGGTCATAGTTTGGATCTAACTGTCGAGACGACCGGTATTCAGCCCTCAGTGTCCTAACGCTTTTCCTATTATCCACACTACTACCCTAAGTATCGAGTTATCTGGTGCGTTATGGTGCACCCGGTAGCTTACCACACTTTATTTCTTATATATATATACTAGCGGAATTACCCGCGCCTTGCTGCGTTTCAGACATTGTTTTTTGTAAGAAAATACTGATATATATATATATATATATATATATATATATATATATATATATAATAATGAAATGACAGGAGGCTGGATTTGTGTAAATCCTTGAAATGTTTATTATACTATGATCATTTCAATGACCGGGTTCCGTATGAATCCGGTAATATCATCAGTTATTTGAAATATAATACGTAAATGTAATAGATAAAATCCATGGGGCTGAAAATCGAGGACCTGAGGGCGATCGCTATCCTGTACCTTCTACCTTAGCTGGTCGTCCTCGAGTGACGTGGCTAAAGCTTACATTGTGCTACTACCGGTCAGATAAAGGAAAACAGAAAGGGATGGGAACATAAGGTAGCGTTAATCTCATGCCACAAGACAAAAGAAAGAAAGAAAGGAGGGGGAGAGAAGAAGGGGGAAGGAAGAAGAAGAGAAGCCAGGGTTAATGTCAGCTATAAGAAGAAAGACAGAAAGAAAGAGGAGGGAAAGTCGGTATTACAGTCAGGCCAGGATTGTCGCGAAGAAATGTTTTTTATTCTACGGGACCCGTATCTAAACAACTACTACCGGTCAGATATAGGCAAACAAAAAGGGGGAAGGAAGATAAGTCTGCGGGAGGAAGACAGAAAGAGGGGAGAAGAGAAGGAAGAGAATGAAGAAGTAGAAAAGTAAGGGTTGGTGGCTACAAGAAGGAAGATAGAAAGAAAGAGGAATAAAGGTCGATATTAATGTCAGACTACAGTCAGGCCAGGAATGGCGCGAGAAAATTTTCACAGGGACCCGTATCTTAGCAGAGGTGAATATATTGGGGGTCAGTGTGTTATAATGTGTGAGCAGAATATTGGAACGTTACGTTTTTGTTAAGACTTATAGGATGAAGTTAAAAATTAATAATTAATATTTAATATTAAAGAAATTAGAAAATTTAATGTTAAGCAGTTTAACATTTTAAGGTTGATATATCGAATAGTTCTGATTTGATCTGTAATTTAAAGGTACTATGTGGCGGTTAAAACACAGGCAGCGCTCCGGGCCCCCGGGGCGAATTAAGCCACTCCGAGTACAGGATAGCGATTGCCCTCGGGTCCTCGATTTTCAGCCCCATGGATTTTATCTATTACATTCACGTATTATATTTCGAATACCTGATGATATCACCAGATTCATACGGAACCCGCTCATTGAAATGATCATAGTATAATAAACCTTTCAAGGATTTACACAAATCCAGCCTCCTGTCATTTCATTATAATATTTAACTCCGTAAGAGCACCACCAACTACAAAAACAAAGACGCTTGAACTGCTTTACGTTGAGTACTCTCTATATTATTACATTACGATTGACTATACGGAATAACGCAGCTCTATTTATCTATCTATCTATCTATCTATCTATCTATCTATCTATCTATCTATCTATCTATCTATCTATCTATCTATCTATCTATCTTCGTACTCCTGGAGATGAGGGTTGCACATTTTTTTCGGGGGTATGTGTTACCCATATAAACTGTCTCCCTCTATTGGGGAAAATCGACTAACTTTTAAATTCCATCTGTGATAACATTTTACACGTTTTTATTGTATGTAAACTTCCCCCTTTGTATTTGTCCCCTTCTTTTGTGCCCCTGTGGCTAATAAAGAAATATATCTATCTATCTATCTATCTATCTATATATATATATATATATATATATATATATATTAGTTTTGCGAGGTTTTTTATATGAAATGGTGTGTCGAAACAAATATTGTTTATTGATTAACACTACAGACGAGAGAGCCCAAATTCTCCACTCACACTATGCTAAAGCCATGGCCTCCAAATACCTGATACTCAAAAACTCAGTAATGTCCGGGAGTGCTAAGTTTATTATTCTGATCGCAGATTTGGTACGAGTGATGAAGAATGTGTCCCGCATGTGCGACCCAACAGAAATGGAAAGACACATCCAACACTTCATCAACCGCATGCAGTTCTCTGGCTACAACCAAAGAGACAGAGTCAAAGTATACGAAGGAGCCATGGAGAAGTATAAGACCCTCATAGAACTGGACATGAAAGGAATTTGCCCATTATACAGGAGCAAATCATGGAATAGCTTAGATAGGGCTAGACATAAGATAGGGAAAGCCAGCTCATGGTACACGACAACCAGAGATACCAGAGTGTCATGTTTGTGGACGCTACCCCTGGAGGGAAATTAGCTAACCAGTGTAGAAAGGCCCTGAGAAAGACCCACTTAAAAATTAAGGTGGTAGAAAAGCCAGGAACCACCATAAAATCCCTGATCAGCAAAACCTACCCTTTTAAGAAAACCCACTGTACTAATAGGAAATGTATCATATGTAAGGTAAACCCCCGGATAAACTGTAAAACTAGAAATGTAGTCTATAGCATAAGATGTACAGAGGGTACTTGCAGAAACATGACAACAAAATACATAGGTGAGACAGCTCGTAGCATAGGTGAAAGGAGAGACCAACACTGGGTCGAACTAAAAGGAGGAAAAAACGGGTCAGTACTATACGAACATGCTAGACAACAACATGACGTTAACATAGACAACATAGAAATTAGAATAATATCTAAACATAGAAATGACCCAGCAGATAAGCAAATCAGAGAGGCCAGTGAAGTAGAAATTAGAAGGCCAAGACTAAACAGAAAGAATGAATGGAATAACAACAATACCCAAACAAACAACACTGACCTAAGAGAAGTATAAATAAGTAAATAAAATAAAATAAATAAATAAATAAATAAATACATACTCAAGCACAATAACAACAAGCACATAAACACACACTAGTCACCCATCACACAGCAAACAAAACACTATACACACACGCAAACGCATGCGCAATGAAGACAAAATAAAATAAACAAACAAGCAAATAAATAAATAAATATATAGACAGACTGAATAAATATGGCGTATATATTCAATACAACAGGAGGAAACAATAACACCACTGACGATGTTGCAGATGTGCAACGAAAGATTTATGATAAACTATATATATGTGTTTGTGTCTATATTGTATCTGTATTATTTTTGACCGTCGGTCAGTCAATGGCAACATTGAGGACCGAGTAAGTTAGATTACTGATATAAAAAACACAGAAGCGAGAAGCGAAAACCAACCAAACAATGAGTGTGTTCTGTTATTAATTCTGGCAATATTACACAAATATGAGCCTCCCCAAGTATAACAATATATATATATATATAAATAAATAAATAAATATATATATATATATATATATATATATATATATATATATATATATATATATATATATATATATATATTCGCAATCGTAAGGTTGTGAGTTCGATTCCTGGACCAGGCGATACGTTATGTCCTTGAGCAAGACACTTTATTTCACGTTGCTCCTTCTACCTGGAGTTGCGACCGATAGATAGTATTAGCAATTGGAAAGACCAACGGAAACCTTGTTCCCTCGGTCCGATTTGACGAAAGTCGATCGTTCCTTTATATATATATATATATATATATAAATACATCAACGGAGAAAGCTAATAGCGATACACCGGCCAAATCGCAATTCACTCAACAAACATTAGGAAATAAGTGAGTATAATCCTAATTAAACTTTCGGGGAGCTAACTAATTGTATTGTGTGAAAAATTGGCTGTATTATTTCATATGAGATATATCGAATATATCTCTTCCCAGATGAACGTCTCGTTTCATTATAAGATTCCTACAAGTTGGGTGAAATTATACCAATTTATGTAGAAGCTGGTATAAGATCAACAAATACTTATTTAAGTGGGCTCTTATAATTCTTCAGTGGGTTCCCAATAATATTAATATTGATAATAAAATCAACATCAATATTTAGCGATAATCACCATCAGTGCTTGGGTTGCTGCTAGGTTGCTAGCACAGCATTTCTAAAGAAATTCTCATACTGGGTAAAGATTCTATGGCTGTTGACAGCGAATAGATGGCTATCGTTTATTTATGTATTATTTCTTCACAGGTGCCTTTTAATCTAATAGCCTGGTTTAATTGTTTTTTTGTGTGGTTGACTATGCTAATTGGGAGAGGAAATTGAGTATATATTTTATCAAATGATTCTAAGGACATAATATATAGTATATATATATATATATATATATATATATATATATATATATATATATATATAGCTTGTTCTCTCTATCTATATCTACTTTTGCATGTCCTGTGTACCATTTTCACTCCCCTCTTTCTGTAATAATTACATGTACATACAATTATGAATAATGAATGCTTTATTTATGCATATTTTTCGGAGTAGTTATACAGTTATAATAATATAACATGTAACTATATCTGCTATGTCATAGCATTAAACAGATACAGTAAATAAAACAATGCAAATCATTCCACTCGACTTCTCTTTCATTTTAATGATCCCTCATAAATACATCTTCCCAATAAAAGAACTCATCAGCATACTTAATTAAAAAGGCTATGCGTGGCCCTTGATATGCAGTGGCAACAGAAGCACATCCCAAATGAATGCATGTACGGTAACATCCCAAATGTAAGAGGGAAGATGAGAGAATGTTAACTCCGTCTGTCAAGGGATTGTACACGACATCCTTAAGAAGAAGCCTCAAAAGCTATGGAACGCACGATCTTGAAATAGAAATCCTGGTGCGCATCATATTATATAAATCTTTTATTTAGACAAATATATATAGAATTATATCATCTAATTTATAGAATAGTGAACAGATAAGAACATATCACTTTCGCTTATTAGTACGTTGTGTATTCCAGCCTGAAACATGAGATGCATGGCGGGCATATACTTTAGCAATCTGTCATATACTTTAGCAATCTGAAATATGATACGGGTCTGGAACAGCTCCAAGAAATGAAGCTGACAATGATTAAAGGTGTTTTTTTTCGGAGAAAAATCATTCTTAAAGACACTCACGCACACATACTGACGCATATATATATATATATATATATATATATATATATATATATATATATATATATATATAATATAAAACGAAAAATCAATGATGCATCTGAATTCAATTTATTGGTTGTGTTACAACTGTTTCGCCGGCGGACAGCTCGAGACACGATCATTGTGTTGATATGTCTGATTATGGACCTGCAGGTTCGCCGGACACGTCTAATCATTTCCGAGCAAATTACTTCACTGGGGTGTTAGCGTCAAAAACATCCTCTTCGCGCGTCCTGTTATGTTATTGGCTGCTGCTTTTCTACGTCATCGTGAATCTGACCAACAGGTGTGGATTCCACTGACCATCAGTTTTTCTTTCTGCCACCGTTCGATGAATTACTACTGGGTTTGGTATATTACGCGCCCACGCGCGCTCTCACACACACATATACACACACACGCACACACACACACACACACGCACAATCACATAGATAACAACATCCTTACGCATATACTCCAGCTATACACACACACTTAAGGAGAACAAATAAAAAAACCATAGACATATGCATACACAGACACCTGCCTACATGCCCATATACAGGCACACATACAGACTCGCTCACAAATACACACACATATATATACACACACATACACGCACACATACATATATACATACATACACATATATACACCTACATATATATATACACACACAAACACAAGCCCTTTCGCTACATTGGGTGCTTGTACACACACACACACACACTAGCTCATATACACTCTTACACATATGCGCATATTTACATACAGGCCCACGCACGCCTACAAAGATATATACACACATATATATATATATATATACACAAATAGGATATATACACAAAGTCATATAAAGATACACAATGGGTCATAGAATGGGTCATACATGAAATGATGCATCCTGTTATAAGCATGCACATATATAAACAATATAACCATAGACATACATATATACACACACATATATATCTACACATATATATATATATATATATACATCTATATATACACATACGTATATACATATATATAAAATAATCGTGCAATATATTAAAAGTATAGATATAACGTCACATAGAGATATATAAAAAAGAAGAATGAGGAAAGTGTATGCGTATGAGATGCACAGGAGAGGTACACATAAGATATACAGAACATATAATATGTGTTACAAGATAGAATACGTGTGGAGTATGGACTCTCTATTGAAAAGATACACATGGATGGGGGTGCTTGGACAGGCCATACTGGAGTATGTCACTGTGGTTGAGGTATATTGTCCTATAGGGGTAATGCATTTCACTGAAAGTCAGTGGAATCTGGGTCAGCCTGCCCCGGCTCAGGTGATGTTCTTGCCTAGGATGACGTGCAGTGTCTGGTATAGATCCCGGGTTATTTCCGTTTGCCGCACGGGGCATATAAAGTCATCAGGGTATGGTGTCTGATCCCTTCAACCCGTTTCACCGCCTTGGTCGGCGCACGCTCCGCCGCATTCCTTTAGCCTGGGCTTCCCGGTGGATTCCATGCAGAGAGTGTGCACCTTCTCTGGTGTCTGCACGTCATGATTATTTCCGATTTCAGGTTGACCGCACCATCCTTCAGTCTGACTAGCTCCATGGCCCCCCCTATAGGCATAGTCTACACTTTCTGCTTCCAGCCGAGTATGCATTCACGTGCCGAAAGATACTCCACTCAAGGGCATACGGGGTACCTTTGTCCTTCAAGTCCCACACCAGGTCTGCCAGCCTAGTAGAATGCCTCTTACTCCGGTTCTTGAAAGTGATCGTGTGGTTATACATCCGCGATTTAAAGGTCGTGGTTGTTGCGCCGATGTCTGTGCGCTCTGTATTGTGTGTGCTAACCACACATTTATATAGCAGGCCCTTTGTCAAGCATCTTCCCCGCAGGAGGCACTACGTGCCCGCTCTGCAGTTGCATATTCTGTCGTTATGTTGTTCATTTCGGGTGCCTGGCCCTTGATCTTCTAGGGTCCTCTGCCGATTCTCAGGGTGTTGTTCCGCCGACAGGGTGGTCTCTCCTCCGCCATCCATTCCCACCCGGCGTTGGATTGTATGGACTTCCGCGGGGGTGGCGGCCGCCGCGAAAGCCGGTTGTGGTTGGAAGACTGGTCTGCGAGGGGCCCTCCGTGCTCCGATGGACGGTCATTCTGCCGCCGGGGTTCACGGTCGAGGTTTCCCATCTTCGCCGCGTTGGATATGGCCATGTAGTTGGCCATGTTAGGCGCTGTGGAGAAGGAAAACTTCACCGTGTGGCGGTTGAAAATCTTGTAGTATCTGTTCGACGGCGGGAAGCACTCGTTTAACGCTCGGAGAAAGAGGCCTGGTATATTGCTGCATACATGCTTAGAATACGGCGCGTTAACCCATGTAACGGCCTTAGATCTAGTTTTGTTCTTTCCTGTGTGTTTGTAGCAGCAGTGAATGTGTTTTGGGTCTGGAGTCCGTCTCGGGATTTGCCCGCCCAAAATTTCGTCTCCTATGTTGCCTCTATCTATATGTCTACTGTGGGCGTCAGGGTTACGCCTTTCGCTTACTAAGGTATTCCATATTGTCGGCTGTACTGTTAGACTGGTTAATGCTAAGTGGTGCTGTTGTCGGGGCTATACCATAGCTACCGGGCCGGGTGTTCCCTCTACCGGGTTCTAGAGCCGTACTTGTCCTTACTCTGTCCCTAGTTCTAGTTTCCCCGACGCATGTGGTGCGCGTGCCGGGCTCTTGACTATGTGTTATGGGTGGTCTGTCACCCGTATGTGTCTTCGTCTGTCCTATTGTCGGTCCTGTGTCTTATGGTGATCTATGCTGCTACTCGTGTTCTATGGGTTTAGTTCCGGGTCGTTTCTTCTATCTATGTGAGTGCCCTGCTAATGCCGTATCCGCATGACCCGGCGCTAGGCTCTTCCCTGCCTGTGGTGTACACTATGCTATCTGTGTAATCGGCCCTGCGCAGTGCCTCATTATAATAGTCGGCGTGCTGGTTGAACACGTCTGCGTTGGCCGACAGGGTGGATACGCATTTAGATATCCCTTTAACTATTGCTTCGATGACTGACTTGGGGTGGTTCGATTGCCTGTTCATATTGCAGGTTCTCATTAAGCTTGTGATAATGTCGGTGGATGCCCGTATTCATTTCCAGGGTAGCGTCCGGGAAATTCACCGTCTTAGTGCTAGGATCTATTGTCACGGATAAGCCGTGTTGCTTAAAAATGTGCGATATGTGCTTCCTCATACGCTCCATCTGGCTGGGGTTTAGGGAACTGAAAGTAAAAAGTGCGCCGTCTCTGTATATTCCTCCGCCGACCCCTGGGATCTCCTCCGCTAATCTTTGGAGGAGATAGATCCCCACCAGGTCGGTCACCTGCGCAGAGTGGCTCGACCCCATAGTAATATCGAAACTGTCGGGTCTGTCCCTGCTCTCCCATAACTTGTCTTCGAAGCTAAGTAGCGTCTTTCTAGCTGCTATTATGGGGCTTGCCTCCTCCCTAATGAGGTTGGACTTGGCCATGGCGCTCATGAGTGCCTTGTTCACTATTACAGGTGATACTGACGCGTAGTAATTCGCTATGTCTAATTGTATATATATATGAAAAGTGTCAATTAGGGACAGACACGTATGATGGTCCGAAGTTTGGTTATATATATACGTATATATATATATATATATATATATATATATATATATATATATATATATATATATATATATATATATATATATATATATATATATATATATTAAAATAACAGATTAAAGTTTAAGCAAAGAATCGCTGCTTTCACCCTTAACGGGATCTTCTGAAACTCAGAAGATCCCGTTAAGGGTGAAAGCAGCTTTTCTTTGCTTAAACCTTAATCTGTTATTTTAATAAATATTTGCTCTACGGTTCTTATATATTTGATATATATTTATCCTTATAGAGCCCTCTTTGGATTTTAGTCTTCAAATTTATTATTATTACTATATATATATATATATATATATATATATATATATATATATATATATATATATATATATATACCCACTCTACTACCCTAAGTATTGAGTACTTTGCTGCGTTATGGTCCATTTGGTTCCTTACCACATTTCCTTCGTTATATATATATATATATAAAGAGAGAGAGAGAGAGAGAGAGAGATGAAAAAATTGAATTTGATAAATCAATTACTCTACATTTCATTCCTCATGTCATGAAAATTGTCGTTAGCAGCAATATTTGACCACAGTCCACAATTGTACCTATTGAGGACTGACCAGTGTTGTGGAAGAAAAAAAGTAATGTGTGCATGAGTGAATAGTGAACATTTTCTCTTCCAATCTTATTACGTTACTTATGGTAAGTGGTTTGAAATATAGACACGGGATGAACATACTTAATAAAAGGAATCATATATATTGTGACTACTTCAGGTTGAATACGCTGTACTAAGACAACGTTTTCTGTATGTTTTTGCACGCTCCCTGTTGTTTTTCTTTTCTTCAGGTGATCTATAATCAAGCAAGCTCATGATCAAAGCAGTTCCAGTCATTATCTTTACCTTTCCTTCCAGAAATAATGTATATGGAACCGATAAAAATTTTCTTTATTTTCACCATTTGTGCGATATCGGAAAGAATGGAATGCAAATGGGTAACACTATGACTTAAACATGGTGACCAGGAATCCAGTAGAAACTATAAACGCTGAAACGCTTCTATCAAATCAACAATCCATATGGAATATTAAAAACCATGAAATCATTTAATCAAAAGTAAAAGGAAAGAAAACGCGAGACATAAGCTGATAAAATATAGTAAAGTGAAATAATACAAAAATTCAAAAAGAAACTAAATAAATAAGGTAAAAAGTCCTTAAAACTCCCTTGACATATGTAACGTAACATACAAAAGAACCCCTTAATCTTTCCCTTGAAGCATTGCAGTTTTTCTCTTATCTGTACCAACAAAGTTATGTAGAACGGAAGAACGGAAGTAACGTTCAGGAATGACACCCATCGTCACATTGTACCGGAAATGTACATATTTTATTAACAAGCAAGATAGATATTCCGCTGTCAGCTGGGATTTTTGAATTTATTAGTTTGCACTAGTTATTTACTACGCAGTCCCTATATATTCATGAATACATACACCCGACTTTATAAACACACATACGCACGCACAAATTCCACCCCATATCTATCTATCATCTATCTATCTATCTAGCTATCTATCTATCTATCTATCTATCTATCTATCTATAACAATTGATTCCATTCTTTAAGTATCACTTTAGAAGGAGAATCAGGGTGGAGAGAGAGGCACTGCACCCCAGTAAATTTACTGAAAGGTGGGTGAATGAAGCGAAAATGGCCCGAGTGATTGGGCCTTCTCTGTTTATAAGCCTGTAGGTTGAGGAAGAGAGCAAAAGGAAGAAAGGAGCACTTGCACAACACGCTCCTTGAGTTGAGGGTTGTTCTATCGACGGGGTATTAAACAACCCATTTGTGGCGCCTCCCCCCTATTGGGGATTTCGATTGTTGAAATTGTTTGTTTTTATATTTTTTACACGACTGTATGTAAAATCCCCGGCATGTCTTTGTATTGTCCCCTTTCTTGTTGCGCCCTTGTGGCTAATAAAGAAATCTATCTATCTATTTATCTATGCTCAACTGCTCGCGCAGGGCGGCGCGCCGGGAGGGTATATGGATATCGGTCCACACCTCGGCGGCCTACCGCGACACTCGGACAGCGAGGCGAAGTTCTGCGAAAGGCCGATTTCGGCCGCTGAGATAGAGGACGCGCTGAGCCTATGCGGCAAATGCAAATCTACAGGTCTCGACGGTCTACCCTACGAATTTTACGTAGCAATGGCGGACTTGTTCTCCGGTCTCCTGAAATCGGTCTACTGCAACTGGCAGCAGAACGGGAGAATTCCCAGTTCTATGGCCAAGGGCGTAATCACGTTAGTCAGGAAGAACGAGAACAAGAGGGATGACATAGGCAAATTCCGGCCCATAACTCTGCTCAACACAGAGTTACAGATTTGGGCCAAGGTGTTGGCAAAGAGGCTGGCTCTTGTCGTGTGCAACCTGGTGGGAGAAGCGCAGACTTGCGCAATCGCGACCAGGTCCATACACGACAATCTCCACCTAATGCGATACATCATAGAGAGGGTAGGGTGTAAACCCGGCTTCGGTGGGGCCCTGATCAACTTGGATCAGTCTAAGGCTTTCGATAGGGTTGACCATCGTTACCTGGATGTGGTGCTCGAGGCGGCAGGCTTCGGACCCATGTTGAGGGGCTGGATTGCTGCAATGCACAGCAGCAACATCTGCTCAAGGGTCAAGGTGAACGGCTACCTCTCGGAGCCGTTCCATATCACGCGATCCATCCGACAGAGATGCCCTCTCTCCTCCCTTCTGTACGTACTGACTCTCGAGCCACTACTGCGGAAGTTGGAGCTATTGCAGGGCATCCATTTGAAACCGGGACTGCGAAAAGCGGCGTCGGCCTAAGCCGACGACGAGATAGTAAATGGTGTAGAGCACCTCACAAATCGGGGAGATCGGCACCTTATTGGAGGAATACAAAAGATTCAGAGGAGCGAAGTTGAACCGGGACAAATACGTCGGTTTGCAACTCGGAACGTGGAGAGGCAAAGTGATGCCTTCCGATGGCGTCGTCGGACGTGGACGGAAGGACCGGTAAAGCTGCTCGGTGTCTGGTTTGGTCCGGACCTCCAGGTGGAGAAGAACTTGAACGAGATGACGGCCAAGGTGTTTGCCCTCACCCAGAAGTGGGCCGAGTGCAAACTATCCTTGCAAGGTCTAGCGGAGGTGGCGAGCACTTTTATAGCGTCCGTCATTTACTACCGCTTGACCGTCGTGCCTTGTACAGCCAAAATGCTCACCAAAATGGTGCGCGCGCTCTTCCAATTCCTTTGGAAGAAAAGGGCTCCTTTGGTGAGAGGATCTATCTGCTGCCAACACCCTTCAAACGGAGGGATGGGGATGCCGTGGCTGACGATGCGCAAACACGCGCTCAGGCTGCAGCACCTCCACGTATTCCTCACCAGACAACCGGTGTGGGCCCTGTTCTTGAGGGGAGCCTTGCCACAACTCGTCTCGCTGACCGAGCTGCGGTCCTGGGTCAAGCAAAGACCGAGGAAAATGGGCCACTGGCACATCGAATGTGCTCAGGCGCTCACAGACCTCTGGCAAAGGGACCCGGCGATCAGTGGAGACTCCATTTCGACATTCTTTTGAGGGTTGGTCCGCAGCAAGTGCGACGACACGCTCGGAGAAACTCGGAGAAAAGGCGTAGAGGAGGACGAACTGGCCAGACTGTTCGGTAGGACCTTCCGCCCGGGACCAATGGACAACTTCCCAAATCCCTGGCCTGGCAGTGCTACCGAGGAGCTCTACCAGTTCGAGACAAGCTCTACAGACACGGGCACGCGGGTAGGGACCCTTCGTGGAAACCGTCGCGCACGCATTTTTACACTGCCCGGGCGTTACCGACCTGTGGGGCTATGTAGAACGACTATTGTCGCTGGTGGGACCAATCCAGTTGACCACCGAGTCCATTGTCATGATCAAACCGCCACCCTCCTTCAAACACGAGGGAGAGGAGGTTTTCCTATGTGTTATGGCTATGTTGAAAGATGTTACATGGTGGACGAGGTTAAAAGGGCTGTGGTCAACTTTCTCTCCGACGAGCAACTGGTTCTTTTTTCAAATATGATTTTGGAAGAAGAATCAGGATGGAGAGAGGAGTTCTGTAACCCAGCAAATTTTATAAAAGGTGGGTGAATGTGGCAAAAGTGGCCCGAGTGGTTGAGCCTTCTTTCTATATAATCCTGTAGGTTGAGGAAAAAGAGGAAGGGAGTACTCACTCTTGGTGCTCCTGGAGATGAGGGTTGTACATTTTTTCGGGGTGTGTACAACCCCTGTGTAACGCCTCCCCCCTATTGAGGATATCAATCGTTATTTGTTATTTTATTAATAGTTTTATTTTCATATACCTGTATGTAAACTCCCCATTTGTATTTGTCCCCTTCTTTTGTGCCCTTGTGGCTAATAAAGAAATTTATCTATCTATCTATCTATCTATCTATCTATCTATCTATCTATCTATCTAGCTCTCTCTCTCTCTCTCTCTCTGTCTCTCTCTCCCTCTCTCTCTCTATATATATATATATTAGAGGTCACACTACTAACCCAAGAGTCAAGTACGTTGTTGAATAATGGTTTGACTGAGTTTAATACTGTTTTAATCCTGATCTTCCTCTCTCTCTCTCTTTCTCTCTCTCTCTCTCTCTCTCTTTCTCTCTCTCTCTCTCTAAATATATATATATATATATATATATATATATATATATATATATATATATACAATATATTAACAAATGGAAACTATATTTACAAAACCATATTTATTTCATTATACATATTTCAAGGGCTACCAGAGAAAACTATGGTGCGCTTTTATCAGATAAAATATAATATAGTTTTGAGATTCCAACCAGAATGGTTGCATTTTTTAAGGGTATGTCAATATTTATTCATAAAACTAACCTATATTATATTTTATCTAATGAAAGCGCACCATAATTTGCTCTGGTGGCCCTTGAAATATGTATAATGAAATACATATGGTATTATAAATATAGTTTCCATTTGTTAATATATTGTATATTTACTCCAATAATTTGTTGAGTACTTTATATCAGTTATAAAAAAATTTTGCTTGTTGTATCCCAACAAATTAAATATAACCTCTACATATATATATATAATAGAAAAAACGAGAAAGTTTCGTTTACATATGAAAAATATTTATACATATCGATCTGGTACGCAATAAATATTTTTCATATGTAAACGCAACTTCCTGTTTTTTCTATTATATACACTCTGCCTGTGCATAGAATGCTTGATTTGGTACAAACACAAGTATTTCACCGTTCTACCTACACTATATATATATATATATATATATATATATATATATATATATATATATATATATATATATATATATATATATACATATATATATATATGTATATATTTATATATATATATATATATATATATATATATATATATATATGAACAAATTTAGTCCTTCATCAGTGATCTTCCAGCCTTCATTGGTATTTCATGGTTTTAAAGACCATATACCTCTGGTTGGTGCGAGCAACGGCTAAAGAAAGTCGTTGGGACACGTAAATAGGGCGAACGAGCGAGACAGTAAAGAAACAAAGATGGTAATGCAAAGAAGAGTTAGGAAGAAGGAGTCAAGTCCCTGAAATCGATGAACATAAGTTCTGTGAAATCGTAAATCGTAGACTAGAGAGAATAAATAACATCCGACCTGGTCGAAGTGTGAGTGAGGAAAATCTCGCACAGATCAAACGAGAGGAAGTAGGAGAGGGAGTAGCAGAGAGTGAGTGAGTGAACGTGTGAGGAATAGGCTAACGGAGAGATTGACTGGTAGAGGGGGTAAAAGGAAGTGAGTGATATAGAGAAAAATGTAGCAGTAAGAAAGAAACAGACGGGTCAGAGCGGAGGAAAATATATATGAAAAATATGAAAACATGGCGTGCTGCGTGGTTACAAATGGGTTACATATGAATAATATATAATTTTCATAGAAAAAGCATATAACGATATGTGCTTTTACGATTCTCCAGAAAGGCCGGTAGATAGGTAAATATTGCTGATGAGTTGTAACAACAACGAAACTAGTTCAATATTCCTTGTCTGGCTTTCTGGAGAATATAGGAAAGGTGTTTCCTCAAAAACCAGTATGACTCTAAAAACCGGTTTGTCTGTGTGTTTACATACAGAATAGCTGGATACTCACAGTAAAGTAACCAGTGAAAGACTTGGTACATCTACATATGTATACGTGTGTGTATTCATATGCATACTAGTATTTCAGTATACATATATGGATGTACATTGTTAACTTAATTGTTTAAGCGTCAGTCATACAAAAGTGAGTTACAAACGAAGCGAAATTTAATTTCGTTTCGTTATTTGTTTTTATCGTCTCCGTTGAACCGGTACGTACTCACACTCTATGCAAATTAGTCTGCCCACTACTAATTTTCATAGAAAAAGCATATAACGATATGTGCTTTTACGATTCTCCAGAAAGGCCGGTAGATAGGTAAATATTGCTGATGAGTTGTAACAACAACGAAACTAGTTCAATATTCCTTGTCTGGCTTTCTGGAGAATAGAGGAAAGGTGTTTCCTCAAAAACCAGTATGACTCTAAAAACCGGTTTCTCTGTGTGTTTACATACAGAATAGCTGGATACTCACAGTAAAGTAACCAGTGAAAGACTTGGTACATCTACATATGTATACGTGTGTGTATTCATATGCATACTAGTATTTCAGTATACATATATGGATGTACATTTTTAACTTAATTGTTTAAGCGTCAGTCATACAAAAGTGAGTTACAAACGAAGCGAAATTTAATTTCGTTTCGTTATTTGTTTTTATATATATATTGATATATATTTAATATAGAAATGCCTTCTACAGGGCCGGAACTGTTTCATTCGGGAGAAATCATCACGAAGCACTGATATTTATGCTTAGATATGTATTGAGTAGTTTATATGATGTGGTTACCCCCAATTGAACCCGGGATATATATATATATATATATATATATATATATATATATTTGACACGATCTCCTTCTATGCTTCTCATACGTTATTTTGCTTCTCTCTAGCCATACTTTTTATATTCTTGGACTTTAACAATATTTCAATTTTGAGGCAGTGAGTAAGGAGTGTTATTGTGGCATCGTATTTGTCCCGGCTCAAATGTTCGTGGTTGATATAACGTCAAGGTTAAAATTGAATTTAATCCTATCCAGGTCGACAAATAAAATGCCAGTCGATTCATCCTGTATCTTTACTATTCCCTCCCACATCTCTCTCTCTCTCTCTCTCTCTCTGTCTCCCCCCCTCTCTCTCTCTCTCTCTCTCTCTCTCTCTCTCCCTATCTCTTTCTCTCTCTATCTCTCTATCTCTCTCTCTCTCTCTCTCTCTCTCTCTCACTCTCTCTGTCATTGTGTCTCTGGAAGACATTTGCTGTGGCTGTTAGGCTACGCCAGTCCTGAATATTCATAACACACCAAGTATTAGGATTGAATCTCTACGACTTTCACAGTTGGTGAAATCCTTTTTCTTTTATCCCAATGATGCTCTCCATGCTAGTTTGGTTGTTCAGGTTTCTCAGAACATATTATTATGTGGACGTAAGGATGAAAGGCCGAGGTTAACTTTGCCTTTCATCCTTACCGGGTCGATGAAATAAAGTACCAGTAATGCACTGGGTAATTGCTGGCCTCGTGCCAAAAGTAGAAACAATTATGTGGAAACCATATCTGACAGCGTTGAATGAAAGTAATGACTACAATAATATAGTGTCACGTCCACTAACAGACATAGTTCCAAACATACGTAAGTACACAGTAAAGCGCATATATACACACACAAAGTCACAAAGTAACACATACACACATACACACACTCATACACATACCCACACGCAGATACACACACACATACACACATATATATATATACACACACACACATATATATATATATAGAGAGAGAGAGAGAACAGGAGAGAGAGGTTATATAATAATGTGTATAAACTTTTATACGTTTATATACAATAAACATATATATATATATATATATATATAATCAAAAGTATGCTAGATGTAAATAAACAGACACCCAGAAGTTTATTATAAAATTTATGTATTTCAATGTTTTACATTAACGCGTCTAATGTATATTTGTTTGGAGTAAAATTGCGAAACACCCACAAAATGTTATGCCTGGAGCATAACATTCCAAAAAAATTCCTTATTTCAAAGTTGAAGGATTGTTATTCAGTCTGAGGGTGGTCTGTTCCAGCAAAAGACATTAGGAATTCAGGAATCTTGGAATAATATCTAATTTTATAAAATGGGTGAAATATCAATTCAATCATCTCCTGGTGTTCCTACTTATTCTTACATAAGTATTCGCTCTCTACGAATATCTTTAGAAAAATTGGTCATTTAATGGAAAAAAAAAGAGGAAAGAAGACCACATTCAGATCGAATCAAGGAAGCAGTGCTTCCAATTGTCGGTATAGCAATCCAGATTAGTAAAGGGTTAAAGCATTTATTGAGTCACGCTCTTATATACGCGGTTTCTCTGATAGATGTATCAGCACTCCTCGAGAATCTGTTGAAAATACACTTTATTTAAAGGAGAGAAAAGAGGAAAAGGAGCCTGTCATTAGATCGGACAGCTTATACAGTATTCAGTATCGGTAGAATGTCGCATGCCATGCATTGCAGCATAGTTACGCCCCTTTACGGCTTGAGTTCAAATCCCGCCGAGATTAACTGTGCCTTTAATCCCTACGGGGGTCGATAAAGTAAAGCACCAGTAATGCACTTGGATAATTACTGGCCTTGTGCCACAAATAGAGACAATTATTTCCCGGTCGCACCACATGGCAGACAGAATAACGTGAAATAAAATAGCTTCCTAAAAAATGCAGCGCAAATGGAAAGCTCGGGCAAATTATGTTAAATTCAACTCCTTAATCCCTGAGTCGCATGCCTCCTCAACTTCATTTATAGGCTTTCAAAAGTTGGAGGAAGAAATCTTCTTCCGTTTGATGAACCACAAGTCAGTAAGCGGCTATGGTTTTGTAGTATATTCATACCATGTGACTCACAGCCACAAGATATGAGGACTGAACAAGATATGAGCTAATAAGCAAGTCCTTTACAATATGGTAGCCACTAAAAGGAACTGACGCAAAATATAACCCAATAAATAAAAACAACGTAAAATATCACCCACTAAGCAATGCCAACGTTTAATATGTACTGCTAAGCAAAATCGACCCTAAATATGATCCGCTAGGCAAAACCAAGAGAAAAGAAACGTTACCCGCTAAGCGAAATCGATGGAGCGACGCGGTGTGTTACAACGGTTGAATGATATATTAAAAAAAAAGACGTATTGCAATACGATCTAAATTAATGAATAATTTACAGGAAATGTAATTCGAAATAACTGTACGTGTAATTTCAGAATTCATTAATTCTATAACTTAACGATTAGCTAATATTAAGGCGGCTAAAGCTGAGTTATCAAAGCATTAATGCTTAAAGCATATTAGTTTCGAAATTCATTTTTTACATTAAATATCTATACAAAGTTGATACAAAAATCTCTTGGTATCATTACATAATATAAACGGAAAAAATGAAACGAAGTTTCATTTCTCACTCTTAGTACGGCTATTACTTAAATATAAGTATGTATACGTACATACATATATGTATACAGACGTACAGTAGTATGTATATATATATACATACATGCACAGATATATTTATGTACGTATGGATTTACCGAACATCTATTATAACGCTCGGTGTGTTTGTCAACAAACATCCCGAATTAAACCGTACAGTGTTTACCAACCATCGTTGCCCTTAATGCGGCTTAAATCGGGATGTTTGTTTACAAACACACCGAGCATTATAATAAATGTTCGGTTAGTCCATACGTACATATATATATGTGTGCATGTATGTATATATATATACATACTACTGTACGTCTTTATACATATATGTATGTACGTATACATACTTATATATATATATAAGGGTGAAAGCAGCGATTCTTTGCTTAAACTTTAATCTGTTATTTTAATAAATATATATATATATATATTTATTATATATATATATGAAAACAGGGAGAAAGAGACGATTATTAGGAAGAAAAAAATATTTGTTTCCTTTTTTTATCTCTCTCTCTTTCTTTTCTGGGTTAGAAAATGATTAAAACGAAATGTTTTACTTCGTGTGAAGTGTTAAGGTATTAGTTGATTTATTTATTAATTAACAATGGCATTTATTTATCTATTTATATATTTAATAATTGTCTATTACTGGTTTCAGCATTTTTATGCATTATAAAATGATAGTGGTATGCATTGGTGTTGCACATTTTAAAGAAATGGTGCAGAAAGAATAATGTTATTTACAAACAAAGTTTATGAAGTGAAAATAAAAAAAAATCAAATAAAAAGAAGGACCGTAATGTAGAGCATAAAAACTCAATGTGAATGAACAAATAATGTTAAGCAGATCAAAATGTGTTAATATAGCAAGGGTGCTTAGTTGATCCATGATTCCATGATGGAGGAAAATAGTGGACTGGGGTTTGATATGATTTCCCTTTTTAGTGAGTTAATATGCAGGGTGAGACAATTTATGCTGGATGATATTTAATTCATTTAATAAAAAGGATTAGGTAGGGTGTGAGGGAGGTAACTCTTGTAAATGTTTGATTGTTTGTTCCAGTTTTAGTTTGGTCCGAAGTTTAGTGCATTTATTAGAGGTTGGAATTTGTTAATGAAATATGTTTCCCTATTGTTACGATGGATGAAAGTACGTTGTCTATGAATTTGTAAATGGATAACATTTTAATGTTTGGATGTTGGTTCTGTGCACAATTGGCCGCTATGTTCACTAAATGCCATCTTTCTGTATTCCTGTATTTTAATTTATGATTTATGGACGGTCATACGTTGACGTAGGCTATTTTTTGTCTGTCCTGTGTAGTGCTCTTGACAACCTGAGCAGGTCAAAACATAGATTAGGTTTTCATATGCACAAGTAAAGTTGTGTTTAACTGTGAAATATTGTCCTTGTTTAAATAAATTAAATATCATCCAGCATGAATTGCCTCGCCCTGCATATTAACTCTCTAAAAAAGGAAATCATATCAAACCCTAGTCCACAATTTGCTTCCATCATGGAATCATGGATCAACTAAGCACCCTTGCTATATTAACACATTTTGATCTACTTAACATCAAGAACTATGCCTGTAAATAACATTATTTTTCTGTCACATTGAATTGTTATGCTCGACATTACGTTCCTTTTATTTCTTTTTTCTTTTTTTCTTTTCACTTCATAAACCTTGTTTGTAAATAACATTATTCTTTCTGCACAAATTCTGTAACATGTGCAACACCACCATTCTACACCAATACATACCACTATCATTTGATAAAGCATAAAAATGCTGAAACCGGTAATAGACAATTATTAAATATATAAATAGATAAATAAATGCCATTGTTAATTAATAAATAAATCAACTATTACCTTAACACTTCACACAAAGTAAAACATTTCGTTTTAATAATTTTCTAACCCAGAAAAGAGAGAGAGAGAGAGATAAAAAAAGGAAAAAAAAAAATTTTTCTTCCTAATAATCGTCTCCTTCTCCCTGTTTTCATATATATATATATATATATATATATATATATATATATATATATATATATATATATATATATTAGTAAATTTGTATTCCACTGTTACTAAGTAGTTGCATTGGATGGAGTCAACCGACGTCAGAGATTGCTCAACGTATAATAAAGTGTGTTTTAAAATCCGGAGAAAATATGGAGAAGAAGTTTATGAAATGGAAATGCGGGTATACAGAATTTATTAGGTAACAATTGTTTCTATAGTGTATGGGTTACCTATACCTCGCTATTTGAATAATATAAAAATATTATCATAAACCGAAGGTACACCGTAAGCAAACACACCATGTCGTCAGACCTTTGTATTGGAATGATAGGAAAATATTTTATACACTAGATAAAAGATAAAGAAGGAGGTAGGAAGAGAAGGGGAAGAGGGAAGTGAGTAAGGGGAGAATGTTTTGGCAGCAGTTAGCTTAATGAGGCGTGTTAGGGTTGGCGGGGGAAGTAAATTCTGCTAGTGGTGTTGTTCGGACAAAATTTAATTAAAGGGTTCAAAGTGGTACAGTGTCACAGACAAGTTATTGGGGCTATTATAGTAGCAGGTTATTTCTAAAGGGGTCCAGAAAACAGTGTTTAGTACTATTATTATAGAAAGCCATATCTTGTGTATAAACATATAAAACAGAAATTTGCAAACGGTGGTGTAAAAAGGTAACATTATATGCATTTAAAAAAAGAAAAAGTCGTTTTCAAACGATGGTTACAGTATAGAGAACGTTCAATTTTGCTGTTCAAAGTTTGTTTACCGACGTTAAAATGCAGTATGTCTCCAAATTGCATAACTTGCAGAATCGATGATTTTGCTTATATGCAGGCGCACCTGCAATAATTTGCCAATCAAGGGAGAATGCTTGATTGTTCCTCCGGAGCCGCCAGGCTTTATCGGCGAGGGTTGTTACGGAGCGCATTTTCTCGTGCCTTATCGAAGATCGATGTTGGTATAGGCGAGCCTTGAAAGAAGTTGCGGTACATCCGACGTAATACCATTTGTTGGTTCCGGAATTTATTGTACATCGGTAGACAATATTGCGTGCTAGGCACTGGTTATTCAGTGGGCACGTAACTGCACCAAATTGTAACTGTAACACGTAACTGCACCAAACCAGTTTGGTGCAGTTACAATTATTTTTATGTTTTGCAGTAGAATCCTGGATAGTTTGGTGGGATTGTAGTTGCGTGTTAGTGCGTTGTTCAGTATTGCTGGGTTGAGTTTCTTAATTAGTTGTTCTATGTTAGGTGCAGTGGAGTATGAGAGTCTAATGGTGCGCGAGTTAAAGATTTTATAGTATTTATGTGAAGTTGTAAAGTGTTTATTGATTAGTGTATAGAATTGTGAGATAATCTTAGTGCTAATAGAAGAATTGTACACGGGGTTATACCATATGTACTCTCTGCGTCTGACTCTATTTGCTGGTTTGCACCTATTAGTATGCCTATTGATATGTGTGTGTGGTGCAATACTAGTTCGACTTAGATGTGTTTTATTCCTAGTACTTATGTGGTTATCGTCTAGATATTCTATTTTCTCGCAGTAACCAGCTTTTCTAAGTGAGTCATTATAATATTCAGCATGCTCGTTGAAGGTCTGCAAATTAGACGACAGTCGGGAGATCCTTATGGATATATTTTTTAGGGATAGATTTAATAATGGAATGAGGATGGTTCGATTTTACATTAAGGTACTTGAGATTTTCATTAAGTTTGTGAAATGGCTTTATATTACCGTTATTAAGGTTGAAGGTGACATCCAAGAAGTTGACCACCTTAAGATTGTGTTCGAAGGTAATATTAAGCCCTAGTTCTAAGAAAAGTTTCCTAATGTTTTCACGTCGCCTTTCTAGGTTTTGTTTGTTCATATTCTTGACTAATAGAAGTGTATCGTCGCGGTATATTCCGCCGTGGAGGTCCGTAAATTCGCTCTGGAGTCTATGGGCTATATAGATCCCAACCAGATCCGTGACCTCCGCCGAATCATTAGAACCCATCATAATGTCGAATTCCGAGGGTCTATCTCTGCGGACGCAATAACTATTTTCAAAGTGCACTACTGTGCGTCTAGCTTCAAGTATAATATTAATTTCCTCGTTTGTGAGGTCCGAGTTAGTCTTAGCGAAAGAGAGGGCCTTATGCAGGGTTTCGGGTGAAACAGAGGAATAGTATTCGTCTATATCGAATTGAATAAAAGAAGATTTGTTATTGAACCATCTTATTGCCTGATGAGTATTACCCCATAATTTAATATCTACCTTAGCCTTAACTTGGGGGATAATACGATCTAATATGTACTTACTAATTCTACCTATATCGGACTTTGTGGACATATTAATCTAATTTAAGGGTTAGTATCGAAGTTATCCTTATGGTCCTTCAGATTAAAAGTCGGTGTAGCTGGAGATAGGGGTACCGTTCTGTCGTCAATTTTCAGTTTCTTAACAATATCACATGCTGTGTTATTAATGTTGGTTAGTGTAGTTGCGTTTGTTTATATATACATATATATAATAAAATGTGGAGAGGAAGCACACGAGTTAGGATATATATACATATATATATATATATATATATATATATATATATATATATCCTAACTCGTGTGCTTCCTCTCCACATTTTATTATATATATATATATATATATATATATATATATATATATATAGTGAGAGAGAGAGAGTGAGATAGGTAGATAGATAGATCGATCGATATATAGATAGGTAGATAGATAGATATATGTGCGTGTGTGTGTGTGTGTGTGAGTGTGACCGAGTGAGTGTTTATGCTACTATTTCGTATATGGTACTTAGCGATGCATGTTCATAGAACACAGGCATCATACATAGAGAGCTTTGTGTCTTTCGTGATAACCAATCTGACCATACTCGCTTCTCAAGCTTCCCAAACATAAGACTGGCTTTTGCTCTTCCTGGTGGTGATATCATTCAAGGTGTGTCCATGTTTGTATTTATGTAACCTTGTTTCCTTGTGTATCTCCTTTGGCTCGTAAATCGTGGTACAAAGCTATGATTGATTCCTGAATACAATCCAGGTTACGGGAAGACACAGAATGGCAGTCATGAAACGTCTCCTTGAAAGAGGAACTCGCAGATGAATAATTTCATCACTAATGCCTTCTTGTACAGGCCACTTTGTTATATCCGTAGCCATTTGCTTTCCCTATGTTGAAGAACGTATAGCCATTACCAGTCCTTATCAGGTGACCTTCACCACTCTCGCGAGTTTCAGAGCCTGCAATTATATCAATATTCAACCTGCTCAATTCTCTTTCAACAATCGCAACTCAGACTCGATTCGGGGGATCAATGTTCACACTTGAAAGGGCTGCTCTGACACCAAAGATTCCGCACAAAACAATTCCTACTCCAAAAGCTCGCAAGGACGTTAAGTAAGTATTATGACACCTGCGTGTAGATTAGCACCTCTTTAGTTATTTTAAGAGGCATCTGCACAAGGACATTGAAGAGGCATCTGCAAAAGAAGTTCAAAGTAGCATGTGCTTGTGCAACACACTTTCTACTCTCTAAGTATTAAGAGCCAGAAACAAATCAGAAACGGACGCAAGATGATTGGTAGCTGTATCACTGCAATTGTTTCCAGAGTGGCCTCGCAGGAAAAAAAAGATTATTTCCAGTTGTATCAACTGCAGGTTTATCCTAATAAATAAATATTTAATAAATATTTAAAGATTTTTAGAAAAATTTCTACTTATATATATATATTATGTATGCACACACATACGCACGCGAAAACTACCCCCCACCAAACCGAATATATATATATTTACGCACCGACACAATATATGTATATGTATGTGCTATGAAAAGGCCGTCGACTCTCATGAATTCCTCCGCCCTTTATGTGGTTTTGTTTTTCATCCTGTAGGCTGTCCAAAATCCTCATCCTGGTCAATCAAATTTGGTGTGGTTGTCGCTTTAGACACCGACGGCCCGATTCTGAGACAGTTTGTCTTAAGAGCGAGCTGAGAAAAATTACATACGTTTACATACATACCTACATACATACATACATACATACATACATACATACATACATACATACATACATACATACATACATAAACAAAGATCGAAGATGTAAGCCACATTGTTGCAAGCTGCGAAAGAATATATTGAGACAGATGGCACTTAAGAATACTGGTGGAACCTGAAAATAAAAACTGCCACCAAATTAAAGTACATCCGGCCTGATATTGTTGTTTGGGACCTCACATTGAAAAGGTGTTCTGTTGTGGAGATCAGCTGCCCACTTGATGTAAACGTTGTTAGAAAAATACAGGAGAAGAAAGACATCTACGGACAATTGATGAGGAGTTTACAAATCCAGTATCCAAGATACATCTTTAGTTTCATACCCAACATTATTGGAGCTACGGCTTATATACCAACCCGCTTGGACCAAAGTATGACTGAACTTGGATTTGCGAACAAAGAGCGCAACTTCCTAATTCATAGTCTACAAATGGCTGCGATAGCTGGCAACTTCAAAATTTGTAAAACATTCTTGCGATTCAAGGTATGATAATTTCTTTTCTTTTACAACCTTGCCACCAGGAAGGTGGCCGGTCAAAAATATACTCTAAATTAAAAGAAAGAGATAACATACATACATACATACATACATACATACATACATATGTATAATTGAGAATATATATGTAGATTTTGTTTATCTGGAAAAGCAATTAAGATGTTGCAGCATAAGTGTTATATGGGTTTACAAAACATCATCGTCTCTTTTAATTAGTACACCCACATCTGCGTCTGAAAAACAACAACAACGACAACAACAACAACAACAATCAGCACTAACAACAACAACATTTGTATGTATGTTAATGTGTAAATCTATGCAACAAATAAATATTACATTATAGTTGCATTGAATCGGAAACTTTTCAATTTCCCTGACACAAGTGATATTTTAAATCTGTAATAAGTATTCCTGAAACACACACACATGTTCACACATACATATATAGAGAAGCATACCGTAAGTCACAGAAATATACGTACACGGGCACACAAACGTGAAATCATGCGCGGATACATACACGCGCGCATAATCATTCATATACAGGAGCAACTGACAAACACACACACACATGCACACGTATATACAAGCACAGACGGCGCGCAAAACTAAAGTGCAGCTGACTTATCATTCCACTGACACGTGTATACTTAATTATCAGTTTAATTCAACGCGTCACTGTTTAAAGAAGCCGTCTTTTGTTAATAGCACCTACAACTCTGAGTAGACTGGAACAACACGAAATAAATTCCCTATCTGAAAGACGAAACGCACTACGCTGAATCGAACTCACAATCTTACCACTTTACCGTCGTTTAGCGCTTGACTTCCCAACGCTCTCTATACATAACTCTACACAGAGTTCTTGGTTTCTTTAGACACTGAGTTCCTACAGTTATGACTGGTCACGTTCCTATCGATTGAACACCACACTAGGTTTTGATCCGGGATCATCTAACCATGGAGTGCTCACGGTTACAGATTGGACAATAATACTTACACACCATTAATGGGACTACACACATCCTCTGGATTTTGCGATTCTTTGTTATTTTATTTTATTTTATTTTATTTTTATTTTTGTGTTGGATATCACACCTCCACCACTCAAACTTCTATCTTAAAAGCCCAAGGGCCCATATGACAGGAAATCGCACATACTGACATCTTAACCGAAATACGCAACCCTACACAGAGCCCCTTGGTGGCCTACATGGCGGTTGCTTGCACGCACAGATCTTGGGACTCAGATTCTCAATGGGACACCAGCACATACTAATTTCGATATGAGCTGACTATTTGTTCTTCACAAGGATGTTTATGTACCAAAACATGCCCTTTTTTTGGATGATACGGATATGTATATACCATAATATAAACTATTTGGAGATATGGATGTTACAATTCAATCTATACACGTATAGCTGAACATTGAACTGAACTTACTTGCGAGTGTATAGCGTTGTGGTTGACCCAAATTTTCCAATTTACATAGTCAAATTGAGATTTGACCAATATAACATATTTTGTTGTTTTGTAAACTAACTTTCGGTGAATACTATGTTGGTATATTTATATTTTTTCTTTGAGCTCACGTTGCTGTGTGTGAGTGTGTGTGTACTCACTCACACTAACTGTGACTGTCTATAGTTCTACAGATTTGATGCTATGTTGGTATATGTATATATTTTTTCTTTTTTCTTTAACCTCGCGTCGGTGTGTGTGAGTGTGTGTGTACCCACTCACATTAACAGTGACCGACTGTAATTCTACAGATTTGATTGATGTCCAGCGTCTTTTACAGCTATTGGGAGATAGAGACTTGATAGTTTTATGACCCTAACTGAGGACGATAGCAGTCGCCGTGTTTTGACTGCTTGATCTTCATATGAGGGACTAAACACTGTGAACATCGCAAATTTTCTTCCTAATATCAGGGATTTGAAGACAATTCATTTTCACCTGACGAGATCAGTGATAATCGATCATGGCTACACAATCGATTTATATCTTATTGAAACATATATCGTGATTAAAATGATTGGAAATTTATACCATGCCTTCGGATCTTTATTTTGATACAACTACTCCGTTTTACATCATCTAGCTGTTCCCATCAATGGAAATGGAGATATACAAAAGCGTGGAGAACTTAATATTGCTAACAACAATTTATTGACACAACCAATAATACACCTTACTATATAACAACTATATATATATATATATATATATATATATATATATATTTATATATATATATATATATATATATATATATATATTTATATATATATATATATATATATATATATATATATATATATATATATATATATATATATATATATATATATATATATATATATATATATATATATATTTAAAAGAATAGAGGTGTAAGACACGAGTTGTGATATATTAGTAAAAGGAAAAGAAAATGCTGACAAATTTTTCCCAGTGAAAAATAGTTTAATTAGGAATAAGCAAAAATTAGTAATAGGTATTGGTTAGTATTCAGTTTGCTCTAATCTGATT
>OZ024742.1:280538452-280590952 GCA_964016885.1 Eledone cirrhosa | reverse complement strand
CTTCCTCACCCTTTCTCCCCCTTACTTTCACCCCCTCTTCTGGCCGTTTAGCATTTCTCTTCTCAACTGCGACGATCAGACGTATGTCTTTTTTCTCTCGACGAATCAGTCTTGAACTTAAGTTCTCTATCGAGTGGTCTTGGATTTCCTTCCCTTAAGTTGCTCGCACATTGCTCGGTTTGTTATTTTTTCGGTGTTTTTTTACTGTTTTCTCTTTTCTGCCTCCCCCCTCAATTTTCCCAATAACTTATACAGTTATTGACGCTCGCTCTGGGGCGAGATATATTGTCTTTAAATATCCGAGAACCCCAGTAGACAACTGATGAAGAAAAATCCCTCACCCCACCCTCCGTTCTTGCTTTTCTCGTATTCCTACTGCATTTTAAGTTACCTTAAATACCAACTACACAGCCATTTCTATTCTCTCTCTCTCTCTCTCTATATATATATATATATATATATATATATATATATATATATATATATATGCATGCATGTGTACGTATGTGCGCGAGCCCGTGTGTGTTTGTGTGTATATACATAAATGTATATATGTGTGTGCATGTGTGCTTTTATATGTATACGTCAAACATGTACAAACACGGAATCATATTTGTGTATGTATTCGTGTTACTGTGAGTGTCTGTATAACTAAGCACACTCGTCAACAATTATGTGAGCTCAGGATTATTGTTAACACACACACACACACACACACACACACACACACACACACACACACACACACACACACACACACACACACACACACACACACACACACATATATATATATATATATATATATATATATATATATATATATATATATTTTATGATAGTTTTATTTCCTGTTATCAAAGATAAATAGGAATTTATGTTGATGTCATATCAAATATATATATCATTGTTGAATGCTGATCAAAGCTGTCTGTAAACAGAATAACAGGGAAATAGAGAAACAATTAAACAACCAACAATTGACTTAAAGAAGTAAATAGACTTGACTTATATCAGCCAACGTAATGAAGTAATTGTTCTGTAGATAGAGTGGTGGGTTTTGAAGGCTTCAGAAATAGCAACCAAATATCCTTCAAATCAAGCACTACTCTGATATTGCTATCAAAATTACATGGAATGGAATGGACAACAAACTAAAATAAGGGTTCTCAACGCCCGCTGGATTCGTGGAGGTACCACTTTAACATACACCATATCTTCGTCATTAGAAATCCTATGAAGCCCATGACTCGCCTAGTCAAACCATAGCCGATTTGTTCAAGAGCAGAATGAAAAGTGAAAGAAATAACGAATCGACCGCACTAAAGGATTGGTACTTTTTTATTGACCACCAAATGAAAAGAGGCAACAATTGACCTAGGGAATTTAAATTCTGAATACAAAGAGTAGCAATAAATATCTACAATTTTAATCTGACGCTCTACCGACTGCCAATATGCTGTCTTGCTACTGACTTAAAAAATCAGTGCGAACGTATAGCAGCCAGCGTAGTAAAGTATTTGATTTATAGATTGAAAAGATTTATTACGTGGTGGCTCGACAGACTTCAGAAATAATAACCAAATATCACTCAAATCACATACTTGAATGGATCTCCGACTTAATGAACAGGTAAATAAGCTTGTAGCAGCAAATATGGTGAAGTAATGTATTCATACTGTCACTAACAGACTAGCGAACATCTATGCGAGGAATGGACAGACTCATAAATAAGTTATCGACCTTTCAGGGGTTATGAAGTTTGCTTTGCTATCATAAGGTTTCATGTTCGATCTCTCTGCCTGGTTTCTTAGGCAATCGTCTTTGTAATAGTTTGAGATAGATCCTAGCATTTTGATTGAAATTGGGCAGGTAGAATCTTTGTGAAACCCCGTCTCACGGATTAAAATCGTAATTCACTCGTCCAGCCTTGTCATATATTGTATCATACTGCTTTGTATTCGGAATTACGTAAATCGTAAACGTGTCTGTGAAAATCTAAATTACTTCTTCGGTTGATAGAACGACTACGTATTCATTATCGAGAGCGACGAAAGATCCATCATTATCATCATTATCGTCATCAATATCGTCATCATTGTCATCATCACCACCATCATGAGCTGCTCAAGAAATCGATGACGTAGCCACAAGTATACTACTTTTGATTATAATTCTGCTCGTCCCACAAGAATAGGAGTAAGAGTGAAGTGCTTACGACTCCTGGTTAAATATTAGTGAACTGCTTGTCACCGCGTCAAAACAAAACAAACAAACAAAGAAAATAAGAAGGGAAGAAAGAAAGAAAGAAAGAAAGAAAGAAAGAAAGAAAGAAAGAAAGAAAGAAGACATGACGACGAACTAAAGCAAAATATAATTTTAAAAACATTTGAAAACAACTAATTCTGTAATTGCATGATATTTCCATTTACCGAATTGCAAAGCTCTGAAATGTATTTTGTAATATTTAGGAATTGTGAAACAAAATAGATAAAACACACGAACATTATAGAAAAAGAAACAAGAAATAAACGACAACAAAATCAAAACATAAAATATATAAACAGATATGAGAAGATGACAGACTTGAAATTTTATTTGAATTGTTTATTTAGTATTTATTTATGTATTATTGTTTTTTTGGTATTGATGCTATTTCCGTTATTGTTGGTGTAGTTGATGATTTGTTGTTGTTATTATTATTTTTATTAACTATAATAATATTACTATGTTATTAATATCATTACCATTATTATTATTATAAAAAAATATTATTACAAGTGCCATATTATTACTATTATTATCCTCATCATTACCATCATCATTATCATCACCCTCATCAACATCATACTTATCATGATGATCATAATCACCATAAATAATTTTGCATCATAATCATCAGGACCAACTTCATCTTCATCATCCTCATCACCATCATCATTTTTATTCTCATTACTATTATTATTATTATTATTGTTCTTCGATTCTCAGTCATTGATGTGAGTTAACTGGAAAGTTTGTTGAAATGAATATCAAGCCACTACCTGCAGCCTCAGATATTCAGGACGTATCGGAGGGTTCTTGCTGTTCCCAGCAAGCATGTCTTTTGAAGCGTTCCAAAAAGCGTGGCGGGGCCAATTTTCTTTAACCATCCCTGGAAACTTTTTGTGATAGTATCTAATGCGCCTATGACAAATCCTTTTTTGGCAGTTCCAAATCCTTTTTACCTCCCACTTTAAGTCCTGGTATCGGTTAATTTTCTCCCTCTCCTTCTCTTGCACTCTCGGGTCGAATGGGCAGGCCACATCCACAATCAGTCACGATCTTTTTTCTTTGTCCACAACCACCAGGTCAGGTCTATTGTGTTCCAGTTTCTTGTCCGTCTGTATATTAAAATTCCACAGCACCTTCACCTGTTCGTTTTCTATCACTACTCTGGCTTATGCTCATACCACTTCTCAGAATGAGGTAAATAGTTTACTTTGCATAGGTGCCAGGGGATCACCCTGCCCATCACATCATGTCTCCAGCCCTTATAGAGAGTCTGGGCTAGGTGTTTACACTCGGATACAACGTGAGCCACAGTCGCCTCTCTCTCTCTCCACAGATCCTGCACAGTGGGCTAGCCTCCTCCTTGTAAATATGGTGTTTCAACCACATCGTTTTGAGGGCCTGCTCTTGCACAGCCATTAGCATTCCTTCTGTAGCCTTTTGAAGGTCTCCTCTTTTCAACCAGTTCCATGTCTGTGGATCTCTGAATTCAGTTTTCTCAGAGAAGGTACTATGAAGGGATTTTTCCTGAAGGCTGCTCTTTCTCCATGTTGTTATTTCATCCTTGGACATCCCCTGGTCTATTGTCCTCTCCTTCAGTACAATTATGAGCATTGTATTATTATTATTATTATTATTATTATTCTTTGAGTCTCAGTCATTGATGTTAGTTAACTGGAAAGTTTGTTGAAATGAATATCAAGCCACTACCTGCAGCCTCAGATATTCAGGACGTATCTGAGGGTTCTTGCTGTTCCCAGCAAGCATGCCTTTTGAAGCGTTCCGAAAAGCGTGAAGGGGTCAATTTTCTTTAACCATCCCTGTAACCCTTTTGAGATAGAACCTAGTGCGCCTATGACAATCGGGAACACTTTGACTTCATGGCAGTTCCAAATCCTTTTTACCTCTCACTTTAAGTCCTGGTATCGGTTAATTTTCTCCCTCTCCTTCTCTTGCACTCTCGTGTCGAATGGGCAGGCCACATCCACAATCATGCACGCTCTTTTTTATTTGTCCACAGCCACCAGGTCAGGTCTATTGTGTTCCAGATTCTTGTCCGTCTGTATCCTAAAATCCCATAGCACCTTCACCTGATCGTTTTCTATCACCGACTCTGGCTTATGCTCATACCACTTCTCAGAATGTGGTAAATTGTTTACTTTGCATAGGTGCCAGTGGATCACCCTGCCCATCACATCATGTCTCCAGCCTTTATAACGAGTCTGGGCTAGGTGTTTACACTCGGATACAATGTGAGCCACAGTCTCCTCTCTCTCTCTCCACAGTTCCTGCACAGTGGGCTAGCCACCTCCTTGTAAATGTGGTGTTTCAACCACTTCGTTTTGAGGGCCTGCTCTTGCGCAGCCATTAACATTCCTTCTGTAGCCTTTTGAAGGTCTCCTCTTTTCAACCAGTTCCATGTCTGTGGATCTCTGCATTCAGTTTTCTCAAAGAAGGTAATATGAAGGGATTTTTCCTGAAGGCTTCTCTTGCTCCTTGTTGTTATTTCCTCCCTGGATATCCCCTGGTCTATTGTCCTCTCCTTCAGAACAGTTCTGAGCATTGGCTCCTTCCTATCAGTCACGTATTTGTGAAGGTTGTTTTTCTCCATCTGAACACAGTCCTCTATGCTGATATGTCCTCTTCCACCTTCAGATCTCCTTAAGTTGAGTCTATCGACATCACTCCTCTTGTGGAACATGTTGTAGATAGTCAATAATTTCCTAGTCTTCCTATCCATTTCTTTTTGTACAGCAACATTCCATGTCAGAATTCCCGCACTGTACCTAATAATAGCCACAGCTCGGGAATTTACTGCACTTATGACATTCCTACTGTTCAGATGTGACTTTAAATCGCTCCTTTCTCTCCGAATGTATTCAGATCTTAATAATTCCTTCATTTTTTTATTCTTGATGTCATCAGCCTCCAGAATACCCAAATACTTGTATTCTTCTTCAGTGTCAATTTCCTTTATCATCTCACCTGTTGGCACCTAGATTCCGTTGCTTCTGCTCAATTTACCCATCTTCATCACAATGACTCCACACTTACTAATACCAAATTGCATACATATATCATTGCTGAAAATACGGACAGTGTCAACAAGCACATCCAACTCCTTCTCGCACTTCCCGAAGAGCTTAAGATCTTCCATGAATAGGAGGTGATTGATGGTAAGCTCTCCCTTTCCCAACTTGTACCTGCTCTCACTTTTCGCAGTATAATGGTCAGGGACATCAGGGCAAGGACAAACAACAGAGGGGACAGACTATCTCCCTGGAAGATACCTCTCTTGATCTTCACGCCTCCCAAGGATTCTCCAGCTGATGTTAACTCTGTTTCCCAGGACTTCATACTTTTGCCCAACAACTGTCTGATATTATCTGCCACCTTGAAAGTCTCCAGTCTTTTGGTGATCCAAGAATGAAGCACCATGTCAAATGCCTTTTTGTAGTCTATCCATCCCATGGCAAGACCAGTGTGTCTCCTCTTCCAATTCCTCATTACGATCTTATCAATAAGTAACTGGTCCTTTGTACCAAGGGACTTCTTTCGGCATCCTTTCTGTTCGTCCGGTAACAAGTTGTTTGTGTGGAGGTGATGGTAGATTTCCTCAGACATAATGCTTGTCAACAGTTTCCACATTACGGACAGACATGTGATAGGTCTATAGTTGGTAAATTATTATTATTATTATTATTACAGTTGCATTTATCTTGCTTTATGTTCATACGAGTTATCACCAAGTGACAACCAGTGACCTCAAGAGACAACAAGGTCCGCCATGTTCAAGAAAGAACATACATACTCACACATGCATCTTTAGTGTTTAGTCTTGTGATGTACTTATATTGACAGAATCGTCCTTAGTATATGGGCAGTTCCCATTAGTACTATCTTTTGTATTTCTCCTATACGCGGGTTTCCTGGGATTTGCGATAAGTAATCATTAGACCCCTTAGGTATCATTCCCAGAGCGCCAACAACCACTGGTATTGTTTTAGTTCTCAATTTCCACATTTTTCCAATTTCTATCTCCAGGTCCTTATACTTGCTCAATTTTTCAAATGTTTTTATAGATACATTCTTGTCTATTGGAACAGACATATCAATTAGCAGGCATACCCTCTTTTTAAAGTCATTCAATATTATATCAGGTCTATTTGCATCTATTTTTCGGTCTGTTTGGATGCTAAATTCCACAAGATTGAGATGTGATCTTTTTCAAGTATGGGAGGTGGTTGATGCTCCCACCAATTCTTTTGATGGGGCAGGTCAAAATGCTTACACATTATCCAATGTATGTATTGTGCAGCTCTGTCATGCCTGTTTAGGTATTCGGTTGGAGCTATAGGACTGCACATTGAAATTATATGGTCAATGGTCTCTGGTTGTTTTTTGCATACACGGCATAATGGGCTGCATCCAGTTTTTATGATGTTGGCTTGGTAATTTTTTGTTGGCACACACTGATCTTGTGCTGATATAATCAGTCCTTCAGTTTCCGATTTCAGTCCAGAGGATGCCAACCACTGATGGGTTAAAGTTTTGTCAACATCAGGATTGTTAGCTCGCTCTGGGTATTTTCCATACAGAGGCTTTTCTTGCCATTTCTTAGCCAGTTTCTGTAGCAGTTCTTTCTTTGCAGTTACTTTTACCTGCTTTGCTTTTTCTGTGTTTTCCATTTCAGCAGTAAATGGGACTTCTGAAATCTGTAGTCCATTACTGTATCTTTGTGCATCTTTTGTAATGGAATATGATCTTTTGATGCTTTCGTGTTTCAAAACGAGTTTGATCATCCAATCATGTGATTCCCTTAGATATGTAGATAATCCAATTGTTGCAGTTTTCAACGCAATGTCTAACTGGATTATCCCACGTCCTCCTTCTTTCCTAGGGAGATATATTCTATCTATATCTGCCTTAGGGTGATGCATTCTGTGCATGGTTAAGAGTTTTCGAATTTTTGTATCGAGCCTACGGATCTCTGTGCTTGACCAGTTGATGACATTGTAATTGTAGGTTACTACTGGTATGGCAAGCGTGTTTATGGCATCGATCCTATTCCTTGCATTCAATTCCGTTCTTAAGATTGCTCTTACTCTGCGGTAACATTCCTTCCTTATCCTTTCCCTCATTGTCGAGTGCTTGATTCCGTCTCCTTCACAAACAAGTTTTTTCTTGATCAAGTTCTCTTATCACGTTCCCCCGATCAAGATTAATGTCTGAACACTTCAGCAGCTTTCCTCTGGTGAACGTTGCTTTGGCGCATTTGTCTAGTCCAAACTCCATTTTAATGTCATCACTGAACTGCTCCACAGCAATTGTTCATCATTTTTTGCAAATAGTTTCAGGTCATCCATGTAGAACAAGTGATTAATGGTTTTGTCATAGACTTTATATCCATGTTTTGTTTCATTGAGCATTTTACTTAATGGTATAAGTGCGATGCAGAATAAAAGCGGTGTTAAAGAGTCACCTTGAAAAATTCCACAATTAATATTAACTTCTCCAGCTTCCAGTGATTTTGTTTCACTATTCAAAAGGAGTGTCGTTTTCCATGTCTTCATACTGAATGACAAAAACCTCCTGACAAAGGGGGATATTTTGAAAATCTCTAAACATTTTTCAATCCAACTGTGTGGCAAACTATCGAATGCTTTTTTATAATCTATCCAAGCAATCGATACATGTTTGTGTCTATTATGACAATCTTCCAGTATCATTTTCTTAACCAGAAGCTGATCCTTACAGCCATATGAGCCTCGTTTACACCCTTTCTGCTCAATGGGAAATAGGTCATTTGTTATCAGGTGGTCATATGTGTATTCAGTTAGGACTGATGTTAAAATGTTATACATTGTGGTCAAGCAAGTTATCGGTCTGTAATTTTTGGGCTTGTTTATCTCATCATTCTTCGGAAGCAGGAATGTAATGCCGTTAACTAGCCATGATGGTATCTTTTCTGGCTCCTTAATTTCATTGTAAAGTTGGGCTAACAGCTCATGAGACTCTGTGAAGGCATTTATCCAAAAGTTTTGTATTTTGTCTTTTCCTGGGGATTTCCATTTTCTGGTTTTTCTTAGAGCCAAGCGCAACTGTTCAACTGTTATATTTTCCCATATTTGTTCCTCAAGGTGAGCTGTATCTTTCATTTGTCTGTCTATCCATGGGGCATGTATGTTATGAACTTTTTTTTCGGCCCAGATCTTTTCCCAGAATTCTTGCACTTCCTCCTTGGGTGGTATTGATTTAGCAGCTATTGTTGACTTACCAATTTTTCTGTAGAAGTTTCTTTGGTTGTTTTTGAACATATTATTGTCCTTATATAATCTAGATTGTTATTCAAAGCGCCTTATACGAGCAGCTTTGGCAGACACTTTTTGTTTGATTATTTCTATCAGCATGTCTATGTAACTTGTTGATTTTATACTGTACTTTTTTTTCAGTTTTCTAAGTTTAGTTTGTTTAACATGTTCACCTACTTTATAGTTTGTGAAAATTTCTATGTCAGATCGGAGAAGGTTTATTTGGCGATTGATGTTCTCTTGCCACGTAGATTTCTTGTGGGAATTCCTTTGTTTTTTCATCTTCACTCCACATAAGTGAGTGGTGACTTTAGCCGATCCATAATAGAGATGATTTAAATCAGTAATGTTTAGTTTGTTTGTGATGATAATGTTTTTGAGAATTATGTTAGTCTTGTGTATTATCTTTTGGTTCTGTTTGGAGTTCTGGATCTTAGGGAGGGTGTCTCGTTGCCCCATGTCAGATTCTTTCATTTTCATCCATTCGATCATAATTTCATCCTTCAAGTTGGCAAGTTCATTCTCATTCATTTCTTTATCATTTACGATCTCATTATTTTCATTTTGAGTTTCATCCTGTGCATGCACTCCCTCCACTTTTTCGATCCTTTCTTTAATTTGTTCTGTTGCCAATGATTCCGCCCCAACCCTGGGATTCGAAGTGTTACAATTTACCTCGTTTTCACTGGCACATGTTTCATTTTCCCTTCGCTGACTTTGTGCTAATAGCTTGATCTGATCAATTTCTATATCAGTTAGTAACTTTTTTCTTACAATATTTCTTCGTATATTGGCTAGTTTGTTGCTGTCAATATAGCCTCTGTTTTCGGGATGTTTCTTTTTCCAGTAGATATATGTCTGTTCTGTATTCGATGTATTTGATGGGTAGTACATGGCAGTGTAGAAAGCCTCAAGGACTTCTTTATTATCTTCCCTTGACCATTTTTCTCTCTTTTTCTTTGGATTTCTTGGTGGTGAGCATGGAGTGCCAACAGTAGGAGTATTCCGGTTATGGGAAGTCTCCAGCTCCGAAGTGATGGGAAGGTTTGAACCATTAGCTGATTTTTCGACCCCAGTCTGGTTCCTCTCTGAGGGACGCGGCCCTTTTTTACCCGGGTGACGGCTGATCCGGTATGAGATTTTATCATTAGACATTTACTTTATTTTGTCGCGTTTTATCCTTATCCGCCAAGGGGTAATCATTTCGTGTTACCATTTCTAGAACGAGTGTCAACCAAGACTAGAGGGGTCGTTCTCCCCTAGAGACACGGCTATTCCCCGCCGGCCGCCATCCCGGTATTTCTTGGTCACGGGGTTTTTCTTTTTGTTGCCTTTTTTAAATTGTTATTATCATGAGTGGTTCCTTACTGTGAGCATTGCGTGGCTTAAGAATGAAATTATTAATAATTGTCTCCACTCCAGGCACAAGGCCAGCAATCACCCAGTGCATTACAATAATATAATATACTTTTTGCTGAAGTTGCCTGTTATTGTTGTTGGCTATGTCGGTGGTTGTGCTGGGGATTTTTATATTGTTGGTGAGGAAGGGGTGAGCTAGCAGTGCCATAGTTGTTGATGTTGACGTTTGGCCGGTGGCCAGGTCACTAAGTCAATCTATTTAAATATTTTGCTAGCTTCTCCCTTGTCTAGTGATACCGCCACCTTCCCCTTTCTCTCTCAAGTTAACAGGGGAATAGTGGTGGTAGCAATGCAGGAGTGGTGGCGGCGGTGGTGGGATAGTGGTAGCAATGATGGATGGGGTGGGGTGGTGGCGGCGGCGGCTTTGATGTTACTGAGTTTTGTGATATGTAGTATATATGAGTGTGTGTCGCGTATGTTTAATATATATTGTGTTGACATATTCCCGTAAAATAGGGATTAAACATTTTTTTAAAAAACTTGAGACAATAATAATAGTAATTATTATTATGATGCTGGGATTGGTGGTGGTGGTGGTGAAATTGCCGTTATCTGGCTGTTATTTTTAGTGTGATGGGGTAGGTGGTTTATCAAGTTTCTGGTGTTGGTGAAATTGCTGTTATTTGGCTGTTCTATATAGTGTAGACAGATGGTGTTTTCTTCCATTTATAACCATTTTCTTTTTTGAATTCAAAATATATAATACAAAATTGAATATTTGAGCGATATAACAATATAATATGGATCCGAAATTTTATGGGACTTGACTCGGTGGTTTATGCAACATTTGTACTAAGAATTGTTATTTCACAATGTATTATTATTATTATTATTATTATTATTATTATTATTATTATTATTATTATTATTATAATTATTATTCCTTGAATCTGTCATTGATGTTGGTTAACTGGAAAGTCCGTTGGAATGAATATCAAGCCACTACCTGCAGCCTCAGATATTCAGGACGTATCTGAGGGTTCTTGCTGTTCCCAGCAAGCATGCCTTTTGAAGCGTTCCGAAAAGCGTGAAGGGGTCAATTTTCTTTAACCATCCCTGTAACCCTTTTGAGATAGAACCTAGTGCGCCTATGACAATCGGGAACACTTTGACTTCATGGCAGTTCCAAATCCTTTTTACCTCTCACTTTAAGTCCTGGTATCGGTTAATTTTCTCCCTCTCCTTCTCTTGCACTCTCGTGTCGAATGGGCAGGCCACATCCACAATCATGCACGCTCTTTTTTATTTGTCCACAGCCACCAGGTCAGGTCTATTGTGTTCCAGATTCTTGTCCGTCTGTATCCTAAAATCCCATAGCACCTTCACCTGATCGTTTTCTATCACCGACTCTGGCTTATGCTCATACCACTTCTCAGAATGTGGTAAATTGTTTACTTTGCATAGGTGCCAGTGGATCACCCTGCCCATCACATCATGTCTCCAGCCTTTATAACGAGTCTGGGCTAGGTGTTTACACTCGGATACAATGTGAGCCACAGTCTCCTCTCTCTCTCTCCACAGTTCCTGCACAGTGGGCTAGCCACCTCCTTGTAAATGTGGTGTTTCAACCACTTCGTTTTGAGGGCCTGCTCTTGCGCAGCCATTAACATTCCTTCTGTAGCCTTTTGAAGGTCTCCTCTTTTCAACCAGTTCCATGTCTGTGGATCTCTGCATTCAGTTTTCTCAAAGAAGGTAATATGAAGGGATTTTTCCTGAAGGCTTCTCTTGCTCCTTGTTGTTATTTCCTCCCTGGATATCCCCTGGTCTATTGTCCTCTCCTTCAGAACAGTTCTGAGCATTGGCTCCTTCCTATCAGTCACGTATTTGTGAAGGTTGTTTTTCTCCATCTGAACACAGTCCTCTATGCTGATATGTCCTCTTCCACCTTCAGATCTCCTTAAGTTGAGTCTATCGACATCACTCCTCTTGTGGAACATGTTGTAGATAGTCAATAATTTCCTAGTCTTCCTATCCATTTCTTTTTGTACAGCAACATTCCATGTCAGAATTCCCGCACTGTACCTAATAATAGCCACAGCTCGGGAATTTACTGCACTTATGACATTCCTACTGTTCAGATGTGACTTTAAATCGCTCCTTTCTCTCCGAATGTATTCAGATCTTAATAATTCCTTCATTTTTTTATTCTTGATGTCATCAGCCTCCAGAATACCCAAATACTTGTATTCTTCTTCAGTGTCAATTTCCTTTATCATCTCACCTGTTGGCACCTAGATTCCGTTGCTTCTGCTCAATTTACCCATCTTCATCACAATGACTCCACACTTACTAATACCAAATTGCATACATATATCATTGCTGAAAATACGGACAGTGTCAACAAGCACATCCAACTCCTTCTCGCACTTCCCGAAGAGCTTAAGATCTTCCATGAATAGGAGGTGATTGATGGTAAGCTCTCCCTTTCCCAACTTGTACCTGCTCTCACTTTTCGCAGTATAATGGTCAGGGACATCAGGGCAAGGACAAACAACAGAGGGGACAGACTATCTCCCTGGAAGATACCTCTCTTGATCTTCACGCCTCCCAAGGATTCTCCAGCTGATGTTAACTCTGTTTCCCAGGACTTCATACTTTTGCCCAACAACTGTCTGATATTATCTGCCACCTTGAAAGTCTCCAGTCTTTTGGTGATCCAAGAATGAAGCACCATGTCAAATGCCTTTTTGTAGTCTATCCATCCCATGGCAAGACCAGTGTGTCTCCTCTTCCAATTCCTCATTACGATCTTATCAATAAGTAACTGGTCCTTTGTACCAAGGGACTTCTTTCGGCATCCTTTCTGTTCGTCCGGTAACAAGTTGTTTGTGTGGAGGTGATGGTAGATTTCCTCAGACATAATGCTTGTCAACAGTTTCCACATTACGGACAGACATGTGATAGGTCTATAGTTGGTAAATTATTATTATTATTATTATTACAGTTGCATTTATCTTGCTTTATGTTCATACGAGTTATCACCAAGTGACAACCAGTGACCTCAAGAGACAACAAGGTCCGCCATGTTCAAGAAAGAACATACATACTCACACATGCATCTTTAGTGTTTAGTCTTGTGATGTACTTATATTGACAGAATCGTCCTTAGTATATGGGCAGTTCCCATTAGTACTATCTTTTGTATTTCTCCTATACGCGGGTTTCCTGGGATTTGCGATAAGTAATCATTAGACCCCTTAGGTATCATTCCCAGAGCGCCAACAACCACTGGTATTGTTTTAGTTCTCAATTTCCACATTTTTCCAATTTCTATCTCCAGGTCCTTATACTTGCTCAATTTTTCAAATGTTTTTATAGATACATTCTTGTCTATTGGAACAGACATATCAATTAGCAGGCATACCCTCTTTTTAAAGTCATTCAATATTATATCAGGTCTATTTGCATCTATTTTTCGGTCTGTTTGGATGCTAAATTCCACAAGATTGAGATGTGATCTTTTTCAAGTATGGGAGGTGGTTGATGCTCCCACCAATTCTTTTGATGGGGCAGGTCAAAATGCTTACACATTATCCAATGTATGTATTGTGCAGCTCTGTCATGCCTGTTTAGGTATTCGGTTGGAGCTATAGGACTGCACATTGAAATTATATGGTCAATGGTCTCTGGTTGTTTTTTGCATACACGGCATAATGGGCTGCATCCAGTTTTTATGATGTTGGCTTGGTAATTTTTTGTTGGCACACACTGATCTTGTGCTGATATAATCAGTCCTTCAGTTTCCGATTTCAGTCCAGAGGATGCCAACCACTGATGGGTTAAAGTTTTGTCAACATCAGGATTGTTAGCTCGCTCTGGGTATTTTCCATACAGAGGCTTTTCTTGCCATTTCTTAGCCAGTTTCTGTAGCAGTTCTTTCTTTGCAGTTACTTTTACCTGCTTTGCTTTTTCTGTGTTTTCCATTTCAGCAGTAAATGGGACTTCTGAAATCTGTAGTCCATTACTGTATCTTTGTGCATCTTTTGTAATGGAATATGATCTTTTGATGCTTTCGTGTTTCAAAACGAGTTTGATCATCCAATCATGTGATTCCCTTAGATATGTAGATAATCCAATTGTTGCAGTTTTCAACGCAATGTCTAACTGGATTATCCCACGTCCTCCTTCTTTCCTAGGGAGATATATTCTATCTATATCTGCCTTAGGGTGATGCATTCTGTGCATGGTTAAGAGTTTTCGAATTTTTGTATCGAGCCTACGGATCTCTGTGCTTGACCAGTTGATGACATTGTAATTGTAGGTTACTACTGGTATGGCAAGCGTGTTTATGGCATCGATCCTATTCCTTGCATTCAATTCCGTTCTTAAGATTGCTCTTACTCTGCGGTAACATGCCTTCCTTATCCTTTCCCTCATTGTCGAGTGCTTGATTCCGTCTCCTTCACAAACAAGTTTTTTCTTGATCAAGTTCTCTTATCACGTTCCCCCGATCAAGATTAATGTCTGAACACTTCAGCAGCTTTCCTCTGGTGAACGTTGCTTTGGCGCATTTGTCTAGTCCAAACTCCATTTTAATGTCATCACTGAACTGCTCCACAGCAATTGTTCATCATTTTTTGCAAATAGTTTCAGGTCATCCATGTAGAACAAGTGATTAATGGTTTTGTCATAGACTTTATATCCATGTTTTGTTTCATTGAGCATTTTACTTAATGGTATAAGTGCGATGCAGAATAAAAGCGGTGTTAAAGAGTCACCTTGAAAAATTCCACAATTAATATTAACTTCTCCAGCTTCCAGTGATTTTGTTTCACTATTCAAAAGGAGTGTCGTTTTCCATGTCTTCATACTGAATGACAAAAACCTCCTGACAAAGGGGGATATTTTGAAAATCTCTAAACATTTTTCAATCCAACTGTGTGGCAAACTATCGAATGCTTTTTTATAATCTATCCAAGCAATCGATACATGTTTGTGTCTATTATGACAATCTTCCAGTATCATTTTCTTAACCAGAAGCTGATCCTTACAGCCATATGAGCCTCGTTTACACCCTTTCTGCTCAATGGGAAATAGGTCATTTGTTATCAGGTGGTCATATGTGTATTCAGTTAGGACTGATGTTAAAATGTTATACATTGTGGTCAAGCAAGTTATCGGTCTGTAATTTTTGGGCTTGTTTATCTCATCATTCTTCGGAAGCAGGAATGTAATGCCGTTAACTAGCCATGATGGTATCTTTTCTGGCTCCTTAATTTCATTGTAAAGTTGGGCTAACAGCTCATGAGACTCTGTGAAGGCATTTATCCAAAAGTTTTGTATTTTGTCTTTTCCTGGGGATTTCCATTTTCTGGTTTTTCTTAGAGCCAAGCGCAACTGTTCAACTGTTATATTTTCCCATATTTGTTCCTCAAGGTGAGCTGTATCTTTCATTTGTCTGTCTATCCATGGGGCATGTATGTTATGAACTTTTTTTTCGGCCCAGATCTTTTCCCAGAATTCTTGCACTTCCTCCTTGGGTGGTATTGATTTAGCAGCTATTGTTGACTTACCAATTTTTCTGTAGAAGTTTCTTTGGTTGTTTTTGAACATATTATTGTCCTTATATAATCTAGATTGTTATTCAAAGCGCCTTATACGAGCAGCTTTGGCAGACACTTTTTGTTTGATTATTTCTATCAGCATGTCTATGTAACTTGTTGATTTTATACTGTACTTTTTTTTCAGTTTTCTAAGTTTAGTTTGTTTAACATGTTCACCTACTTTATAGTTTGTGAAAATTTCTATGTGGTGGTGGTGGTGGTGAAATTGCCGTTATCTGGCTGTTATTTTTAGTGTGATGGGGTAGGTGGTTTATCAAGTTTCTGGTGTTGGTGAAATTGCTGTTATTTGGCTGTTCTATATAGTGTAGACAGATGGTGTTTTCTTCCATTTATAACCATTTTCTTTTTTGAATTCAAAATATATAATACAAAATTGAATATTTGAGCGATATAACAATATAATATGGATCCGAAATTTTATGGGACTTGACTCGGTGGTTTATGCAACATTTGTACTAAGAATTGTTATTTCACAATGTATTATTATTATTATTATTATTATTATTATTATTATTATTATTATTATTATTATTATTATAATTATTATTCCTTGAATCTGTCATTGATGTTGGTTAACTGGAAAGTCCGTTGGAATGAATATCACGCCACTACCTGCAGCCTCAGATATTCAGGACGTATCGGAGGGTTCTTGCTGTTCCTAGCAAGCATGCCTTTTGAAGCGTTCTAAAAAGCGTGAAGGGGCCGATTTTCTTTAACCATCCCTGGAAACTTTTGGAGATAGTCCCCAGTACGCCTATGACAATCGGGATCACTTTGACTTCATGGCAGTTCCAAATCCTTTTTACCACCCACTTTAAGTCCTGGTATCGGTTAATTTTCTCCCTCTCCTTCTCTTGCACTCTCGTGTCGAATGGGCAGGCCACATCTACAATCAGACACGCTCTTTTTTCTTTGTCCGCAACCACCAGGTCAGGTCTATTGTGTTCCAGTTTCTTGTCCGTCTGTATCCTAAAATCCCACAGCACCTTCACCTGATCGTTCTCCATCACCGCCTCTGGCCTATGCTCATACCATATCTCAGGATGTGGTAAACTGTTTACTTTGCACAGGTGCCAGTGGATCACCCTGCCCATCACATCATGTCTCCAGCCCTTATAGCGGGTATGGGCTAGGTGTTTACACTCGGATACAATGTGAGCCACAGTCTCCTCTCTCTCTCCACAGATCCTGCACAGTGGGCTAGCCTCCTCCTTGTAAATATGGTGTTTCAACCACTTCGTTTTGAGGGCCTGCTCCTGCGCAGCCATTAACATTCCTTCTGTAGCCTTTTTGAGGTCTCCTCTTCTCAACCAGTTCCATGTCTGTGTATCTTTAAATTCAGTTTTCTCAAAGAAGGTACTATGAAGTGATTTTCCCTGAAGGCTGCTCTTTCTCCTTGATGTTATTTCCTCCTTGGACATCCCCTGGCCTACTGTCCCCTCCTTCAGAACAGTTCTGAGCATTGGCTCCTTACTATCAGTCACGTATTTGTATAGGTTGTTTTTCTCCATCTGAACACAGTCCTCTATGCTGATAAGACCTCTTCCACCCTCAGATCTCCTTAGGTAGAGTCTATCGACATCACTCCTCTTGTAGAACATGTTGAAAATAGTCAATAGCTTCCTAGTCTTCCTATCCATTTTTTTTATGTTCAGCAACATCCCATCTCAGAATTCCCGCACTGTACCTAATAATAGACACAGCTCGAAAATTTTCTGCGCTTATGGCATTTCTGCTGTTCAGATGTGACTTCAATACGCTCCTTACTCTCCGAATGTATTCAGTTCTTAACAATTCCTTCAATTTTTTGTTCTTTATGCCATCAGACTCCAGAACGCCCAAATACTTGTATCGTTCCTCAGAGTCAATTTCCTTTATCATCTCACCTGTTGGTATCTGGATTCCGTTACTTCTGCTAAGCCTACCCCTCCTCATCACAATGACTCCACACTTACTAATATCAAACTGCATACATATATCACTGCTGAAAATACGCACAGTGTCAACAAGCACATCCAACTCCTTCTCACTCTTCCCGAAGACCTTAAGATCGTCCATGAAGAGGAGGTGATTGATGGTAAGCTCTCCCTTTCCCAACTTGTATCCTGCTCTCACTTTTCGCAGCATAATGTTCAAGGGCATCAGGGCAAGGACAAACAACAGAGGGGAGAGGCTATCTCCCTGGGAGATACCTCTCTTGATCTTCACGCTTCCCAAGGATTCTCCAGTTGATGTCAACTTTATCTCCCAGGACCCCATACTCCTGCCCAGCAACTGTCTGATGTTATCTGCCACATTGAAGATCTCCAGGCTTTTTGTGATCCAAGAGTGAGGCACCATGTCAAATGCCTTTCTGTAGTCTATCCATCCCATGACAAGATCAGTGTGTCTCCTCCTGCAATTCCCCATTACCATCTTATCAATAAGTAACTGGTACTTTGTACCACGTGACTTCTTTCGGCATCCTTTCTGTTCGTCCGGTAACAAGTTGTTTGTGTGGAGGTGATGGTAGATTTCCTCGGACACAATGCTCGTCAAAAGTTTCCACATTACGGACAGACATGTGATAGGTCTATAGTTGGTAACATCATTACCCTTGATTCGGTCTTTCATTATCAGAACTGTGGTACCTTTTGTCAACCACTCTGGCACCTCACCCGACACCAAGCAGTCATTGAACATGGCCGTCAGTTTTGGGTAGAGGGATGTTAAATTTTTAATCCAATACCCCTGCACACCATCTGGGCCTGCTGATTTCCAGTTGGTTAGTTTTTTTGCCTGCCCCTTAAGAGTTTCAACTGTGATACTCAAATCAGTTTTTTGGTGTGCCTTCTCACCGATCTACCTCTGTACTGTCTCAATCCACCCTGCCTGGTCATTATGTCTAACATCCTTCTCCCATATTCCTCTTCAGAATATTTTAGTTTGTTCCGCCTCGGGGATCACGTCGTTGCCTCTTTCTTTCCCCTCAAGCTGTCCAAACAGCATCTTCTGGTTGTTGTCGAACATGCGGTTCTGTTTATACTGACTGACTCTGTTCTCGTATCGCCTGATTTTTGCACTCTTTGCTACAATGCGTTGCTTCAGTTCCTCTATGATAATATTTAGCTTTTTCCTCCTAGTTTTGTTCTTTATTTCCAGTCTATTTTTAGTGCCTATGTTTTTTAGTGTCCCATTCAGTAGTGACTCAAGCTTTCCTATGTCATTTCTCATTTCCCTGATTTGACCACTCAGTCGTTTCTTCCACCAAGGCTCTGCTCTTTCTTGTTTGTTGTTTCCTCTCGCTTTTATACCAAGTAGTTTCCTCACCGTATTTGCTGTTGCTTTGAGGATATTGTTGCACTGGTGAAGGCTCATCGCCTCAAGGTATGGGATGACTTTGTTTACCTTAGCTGTTGTTTCTTTTAACTTTTTCCTGTCTACAAATCTTAGGTTCATAGGTCTCCCACTATCATTGTTCAATTCATCTACCACTAAATTTAGGATGTCAACCGAATCTTGTCCTAGCCCGTCAGCATTCATCTCCTCAGTGGCCGTATCTCTGTTCCAGGTATTATTTATCTTAGTGTTCAGATCATTGTCTGCTTCGGGTGGTTCCTCCGTTCTCTCGACCTCTTCACCTTCATTTCCCACTGGCTCGTTTGTCTGGCATACTACACCCTCCATCTCCAAGCTATTCTCTCTGCTCAGTTCCTCCAGTTCCAGCTCGCTTATCCACCCGTTAGTTCTTATTACCCGAGCCTGCCCAGCCAATTTTTGTTCATCTAATTTAAATAGACCAATCTCGTTCCAGATGTTATGCATCCGTCTCCTGTAGCCCCTCTCCTTGGGGTTACTTTTCAGGTAACATTGCATAACAGTTCTATTCAATTCTTCTTCTTCTTCTTCTTATTATTATTATTATTATTATTATTATTCGGTGAATTGGCAGTATCGGTAGAGGGTTGGACGCCATGCTTTGACGCATAGAGTTACGGCCCTTGCCATTCTGAGTTCAAATCCCGCCGAGGTTAACTTTGCCTTTCATCCTTATGGGGTCGATAAAATAAAGTACCAATAATGTACTGGGTAATTGCTGGCCTTGTGCCAAAAGTAGAAACAATTATTATTATTATTAATATTATTATTATTATAAAGATTGGTTTGTCAGTATCATTAGAGGGCCGGACGCCATGCTTTGACGTTTAGAGTTACGGCCCTTACCATTCTAAGTTCAAATCCAGCCGAGGTTAACTTTGCCTTTCATTCTTACGGTGTCGATAAAATAAAGTACCAGTAATGTATTGAGTAATTGCTGGCCTTATGCCCAAAGTAGAAACAATTATTATTATTATTATTATTATTATTATTATTATTATTATTATTATTGGCGACCTACGTAGGAAATCGCATTATCGTGAACCCCGGAAAGGTTTGTTGTTTTCAGTTTTTTCAAATTGCCATTTATGGAAAATTTTTGTTGTTAAGTGTTTATAAGTTCACATATATTTCTTTCGTAAAAAGACAGTAAAAAAGATTGGGGCATTGATCCCAAAATTTAAACTTTTATAATTATCAAACAAAAAAAAATGTCTTTGAAAAAATCATGGACGACTCACAGCCGCACCATGCTGACAGCCTTCCTCACAAACTAACACCTCACACCAACACCACCATTGTAAGTATTACTACGTTTACTACTAAAAATATAAGCAGTAGCAACAATTTAAATTTGTCTCATGCAGACATTCATTTCCCGCCATTACCAAAAGCTGCAGGTGTTAAAGCAGCTACTCCTCCCACCACCACAGCGACAACATAAACAAAAGAAAAAAAAATATTATCTCTTGACATCGAAATGGATTCATCCAGAATCAACTCTTCCACACCGAACACCACTGACGCCACCACCATCACAACTGAAACTAAAAATAACAATAACAAAAATAACAATAACAACAGCAACAACAACAATGAGAATAACAACAGAAACATCAACACCACCGCAAACGTGTCGTTTGCAAAAGCAGCGAAGAGATGCAAAAAAAAATCGAGGTAACTCAGGAGGAATTAAATGAAACCAAGAGAATGGTAAAGAAAGATGGGTACAGGGTCAGCCTAACACCGCCCCCACACACACACCTAATAAAATGGAGCATCGGCGCCTTTGCACCGTGTCTTATCGGACGTTTAACACAAAATTGCGCCGAGTGGAACGGGCATTCGAGCCCCAAATCCCAAAAGCTTTGGGCATGTGTTGGCGAAAAAAACCCCACATCAGACGTGGGCAGAAATATGGAACCGTGGACGTGTTCTTTGGAACACCACAGGAGGCCAGAGAGAACTCCATGGCCCCATTAAGAAGCGACGACTTCACACTCGTCTCAAACTATTGTGGCCAGAGACTGGTGAAGATCAGGGTGACCCACGTTCCATCGGCTATCAACATTCCCTGGCTACTGGCTGCCGTCCTCGCCGGCATCGAGGCCAACACCAAAATAATTAAAATATCAAAGGATTCCTTTCTTCGTTTCTGTGCCTTTCCTTTCTTCTATCCTACATATATATATATATATATGTATTTATATATATATGTATATATATATGTTATTGTGCGTGCATACTTCATTAGCTAGGCATGTTTTGATGCGATTGAATTATTATTATCCGGTCGGCACACCTCTAAGTAATTACTTTATAATTATTTACCTTCTGACGGAAGGTTAATCACATTGACTTTATTCTCAAGAGCATATACACGCACACACACAGAGACACGCGCACATGTCATCACACACGCACACACACACACACACACTCACATACTCACACACACACATATATATATATATGTATATGTATATATATATATACATAAATATATATTCATATTTATATTCATCATTTTTTAATAATGTACAGGGAATTATGTGTTCGGCATCTTTACAGGTCTATACACGAAATGAGTACATCTATACAGTCGCGGTTATCTCCATTATGTGTATATACAAATATAAATTCATCATATATATATATATATATATATATATATATATATATATATATGTAGATAAATCTACCAAGAGTTTACGGTAGTGTCCAATCCGTATGAAGAACTCAATGTATTCCGGATATCATGGAAAGAAGAGATGCAATGAAAAACGACTTTCGGTGAAAGATAAACGGTATACAGAGTCAAGATAAAATATTAAACAAATAATGAACAAACAATTCCTTATATTAAACAAAAAAAGTTCATTATTTAACGATCGTTTCTAGGATATATATGTGTTATAATTGGTATGCATATTCAACAGATCTATGTACAAAATTATACAAAATTATACAAATTATCAAGATTAAATATACATACCAAACACATATATACGCCGTCTTCAGAAATAATCAATTAATATACTTCATTATTTCTGAAGACGGCGTATATATGTGTTTGGTATGTATATTTAATCTTGATAATTTGTATAATTTTGTATAATTTTGTACATAGATCTGTTGAATATGCATACCAATTATAACACATATATATCCTAGAAACGATCGTTAAATAATGAACTTTTTTTGTTTAATATAAGGAATTGTTTGTTCATTATTTGTTTAATATTTTATATATATATATATATATATATATATATATATATATATATATATATATATATATATGTATATACATATATATATATATATATATATATATATATATATATATATATATATATATATATATATATATATATATACATATATATATATATACATATATATATATATATATATATATATATATAAGCAAAAGGGATAGTTAATTTGTGGGTAATTCTTATATATGTTTATAACTGATTCGAAGCCCTCGAAAAGTTTTCTGGGGTATAATATTCAATGATATTAAATAAATGGAAACTATATTTATTAAACAAACTCTGTACTTTATCTGATGAGAGCGTACCAAAGATTTGGTACCCTTGACATATATATAATAGAATAAATATGGTTTTATAAATATAGTTTCCATTTGTTTAATATCATTGAATATATAAATATGTATTTATTAAAATAACAGATTAACGTTTATGCAAAGAATCACCTCTTTCACACTTGTCGAGAAGTGTGGTAAGGAACCTGGTGGACCATAACGCACCATATATACGTTGTTTGGCAGTATCGGTAGAGGCTCGGACGCCATGCTTTGAAGCATTGAGTTACCTCCCTTTATGATCTGAGTTCAAATCCCGCCGAGGTTAACTTTGCCTTTCATCATTACAGGGTCGATAAAATAAAGTACCAGTAATACACTGGATAATTGCTGGCCTTTTGCCAAAAGTAGAAACAATATTTACCTTCTGCCACACTACCGTTTTAACTTGATTATGTTTATCTCTTATATTAACGCCGGCTAAATTTCTTTTTCTTTACACTCAAATTGTTTTGTATATTTTGTGTAGTATTTCTTTTATTTTTCAATATAACTATGATACCCTAATTTCTTTCTTATCTTCCTTTTTTTCTCGTATACTTTACTTCCTTTTCCTAAAAGTATTATCTACCCATTCAGTTGTCTACTCTTATTTTGAATACAACGGTAATGAGATACTTTTACTTCAATCAAATCCAGACTATAAAATACACACTTTTGTAGTATATTTCTTAAGTCCGGTTTTTCAAAATTGTCTGAAAACCTTAACTACGAACACTTTCAATAAAATACAGTATGTGACGCTATTTTAGTATTGAGAGGGCAATTGATTTATCACAATATTTAGAGCGTCATGTTCTTGTTTCAAATATCTGCCTTCTGAGATTTAATTTGCCTTCCATCATTTCTGCAGCCTTCTATCCTTCCAACTGTTACATCTTGTTTGTTTAGCTATGTCAAAAGAGAGAAAGTCGGGAGTGTGTAAGTGTATTTTCCCGAATGCATGGGCACCTAAAACCCTTAACGTGTCAAGGCTAATACGACTCCGTCATACACGATTTCGAGTGACGGCTTTGGTTTCAGTTTTAGTATTGTTCAATTTCGATAAAACAAATCTCATTCGGATGCGATGCTCATATAATATTAGGTAACGTAAATGTACATAGAATTTACAGATTTAGTTAAGAACTCCGTAGGACATTTCCTTTCTTCGTGTCATTTCTTCGGAGTGCGCAGGAGGGTAAGATGATAACTCACCCGCTTTCCACGCAACACGTTGCATTTCCACGCAACACATTGCATTTCCAAGCAACACATTGCATTTCCACGCAACACGTTGCATTTGCGAGGCGGTTTAGGCCACATGCCTTGGGTAGCAAAGATCAGACAAGACCATGAACTATAGCTTGATCAACTACGTCACACTTACTTAAATATATGTATATACGTGTGTGTATGCTTACGTGTGTGTGGTTGTGCGTACGTGTGAATGTGTGAAGCTTTATGTATGGCTATGTGTATATATTTCTATTAGATAATTCTAATCAAACACGGTGGTCATATAACGTATTTGTTTTTATATATCTACACGACTCTCAGCATTTTCGTTTATATTTGCAAGGTATATTTAGCTACACGGGGTTGGGTAGGAACGAGTACACAAAGCAATGGTCTGGTATGACTCTCTAGTCCAATTTCCTTCTCTACAATCTTATTTGGTAGATGCATCAGTCTTATAACCTCATCCGTTTTCAGTAAGTTGAGTGGCTGCGCCTGAAAAGATATCTTCAGCCGACCATCGTATATACATAATGTGTGTGTATAATATATAAATGTATATATATACATATATACATATAACATATATATATATATACATATAGTTATATATATATATATATATATACATATATATATATATATATATATATATATATATATATATATATATATATATATATATATATATATATATATATATATATATATATATATATAACGAAGGAAATGTGGTAAGGAACCAGGTGGACCATAACGCACCAAAGTACTCAATACTTGAGGTAGTAGAGTGGGTAATAGGAACCAGTAAGACCCCGACAGCTGAGCTCAAGCCGTTTCGACGGCTAATTCTGGACTAAATGAAAATTTATCCTGGTATTTAAATAGCCGATCTTCTCAAGGGGTAATTCCATATATGGTCAAAGTGATTGTCAAAAATCAGTAGTAATTCTGTGGTTGCAAATTAGTAGGGGAGATGGTGGCTAAACCTGCCAGTAGGAGAAAGAGGGGAGGGGGTGGAGTAGACCCAATCAAGCGTTTGTAGTGCCAGCTACAGCTGGGCATGAGGTCAAAGAAGATACAGGGGAGGGGGAGGGGGAGGAAGTCGGAACGGTAGGTAGAACAATGGGGGGTAGAAATATATAGGAAAGAAAAAATACTGAGAGTGAAGAAAAGCAAATAAGTGTAAAGAAAAACAAATGAGTGTAAAGAAAAAAGTAAAGTAAATTAAATTCTACGACCTAGGTCTTTAGCTATTGTTAGTCTAGAATAAATAAATAAATAAAGAAAGAAAGAAGTAAAGAAAGAAATAAAGAAATAACGAAATAAGTAAAAGAACTAGGTGGGACGGATTAGGCGAGGACCCTTTTAAGAGGTATAGGTACGTAAATGATACGGTGACGGGTCAACAAAAGGGGCCAAAATACTAAAGAGACTACCACGAAATAAACAATAAAGGTTTCCATCCCGGGCACAATTCCAGCAACCACCCAGTACAGCAAAGTGAACTAATACGAGATAATAATTCTGAGTCCCGAGAAAAATATATACTAATGCTAACTCTAAAAGATCTAAAACAAGCTACATGAAAGTTCGTACGAAGTAAAGGTAGAATACGGAAGAATAAATTCAGAATCCACCCCGCCCAAAAGAAAAGCGAAGAAAGAAATACTGAAACGAAAAAACAAAAAAAATAAGGCATAAGTGCCACTAAGAAATATAGAGGGCACAGAGAATAGTGGGAGCGGTCGGAAAAAGTGGACAAGTATCCGGGGTCTAAACCAACTGCTATAAAGGGCGGAGTCCGCCAAATCTATCCTAGACTAGGGGAGGGGGTGGGGGTACTAAGGCTACAAGGGGCCAAAGGGCAGCCTCGGGTGGGCGAGAAAAGACGCCGACAAAGGAGAAGAGCTGGGGTAGAAGGACTAAGGAGAGAGGGGGGAAGGAAGGAAATAAAGGAAGCGATAAAAGAATACAAAGAAGATCTTACGTCTCCCTTGGCCAGCAGGGGTTACCCATTGCAAAATCGGCAAGTGGGGTGTTATAGCCCTAGTCTACACCCCCGGGTCATTATGGGGTTTGAGGGCGAGGTAAGTCCTACGCAATCTATGTTTACATGCAGTAACCAGTTCATCTTTCTTGTTTAGGAGTTGGTCCGTCGAAAACAGCATTTGTAAAGTTTCCTCCGAGCATAAATTGCACGGACGGCGTCCTCCCGTGTAAGAATTGGCTCTGGACAGTAATCTCCAAGTGAGATCATAGGTGATGTTGTTGTCCTTGAGGTCCCATATGTGGCCCGAAAGTGTAGTGGCGTGACGCCGGGCCGGGTTTCGGAAGGTATGTCTATGTTGGTATAGCCGTGTCTTGAAGTCACATGCGGTAAGTCCTATATAGGCTTTGTTGGAGGTATCCGTCCTCACGTTGCACTGGTAGATCACATTACGGTCTCTGCATCTATTGTCGAGTGGGCAAATAGATCTATCCGGGCAGTTACACCTCCTGGTCGGTTCTCCACTGCTATTTAGGTTATTTCTGCCATCGGGGTTGAGTTTTTTGTTGTTAGAGGAGACGATGTTTTGTGCGAAGTTTGGTGTAGTGCTGTAAGAGAGTTTGATGGTATTTTTGTTAATTATGTTGTGGTAGCGGTGTTGTAATGGGAAGTGTTTTTCAATGAGCCTAAAGAATAGTTTCCCGATGGGAGTTGTCACCTCTGCGTTGTGGGGAGGATTGAACCATGTTACATTGCGTGAGCGGCGGTGTCTCCTGCTGGTTCCGCTAATGGGAGCTGGACAGTAGGATATTTCCTCCCGGAAACCACTCCGCTTGAGGGCCTGGTTGTAATAAGGCGCATGTTCATCGAATATCCGCTCATTAGCTGACAAACGGGATATGCGGAGGGAGATGTTTTTGACCAGGTTGTTTGTGATGTTCCTAGGATGGTTTGATCGGCGGTGTATGTAGTGCAGATTGTCATTAGGTTTCCTGTATGGGTAGTACAGGTCGTTTTCGAGGTCGAGGGTCACGTCCAGGAAGTTTACTCTGGACAGGGACGTTTGTATGGTTATTTTAAATCCCCAGTCGCGGAAGAATCTGATTAATTGTTTCCGGACCCGATCTGTACTACTGGGGTTGTACCCTTTAAGGGTAAGGAGCCCATCATCACGGTACAATCCACCACCGAATGCAGGAAACATATCAGTGAGTTTGGCTATTAGGAATAATCCTATAAGATCTGTGACCTCCGCCGAATCCGTGGCGCCCATGCTGACGTCGAAGGGTGAGTCGGGAGCTCTTTTTATCCATTTAGAGTCGTCAAAGAGTAAGACTGTCTTCCTGGCGTGGAGGATGATTTTTCTTTCCTGGTCGGTGATGGGCACAAGTGTTTCGGCGAAGTCCAAGGCGGCAGTAAGTAGCGGTAAGGTGATTGAAGCATAGTAGCTCTCTATGTCGAACTGTATGAATTTAGTTTCTCGTCAAGAAAATCGTTTTTACATCCATCACATAAGTAACGATGATTCCGTAGTGAATGTTTGATGCATTCAATTATTGTAGTGTATTGAAGCTCAGTGTTATTTAATCCATATTTATAGAATAGGTTCTTTCTACTGCGAGAATTTACAGTAGTTTATTACCCGGAATTATGTGTGTAATTAAGGGGAGTTAATGCGTAAGGGGAGGTAACTAGCTGATTCTCATAACTAAATTCATTGTTCTAACATACATTATATGGTGCCTCAATTGAGTCCCTTATATAAACGGTTATATATTTATATATATTTTTCAATTTTAAATACAGTCTACTCTATCATAATGTACTAAAGGTATCTATAGTAAGTTGATTACTCCTTATTATATAGTGCCGCAATTGAATTTCCCATACAAAGTGCCATATCTTTATATCAAAGTTCACTGTAAATACAGTCTACTCTCAAAACACATCAGAGGACGTATTAGAATGTGGTCTACATAACCCCTGGTAAGTTATGGAGTAGCGTATGGCTGTTTGCATGACAAAACCAAATAGGGCAGACAAATACATCCCTCATTTACAATGTCATTAATCTATCCATCAAGTTATACTTGCATATATAATTCTTATATAATTCATATATAATTCATTGCAGCACCCTACATATAAGTTAGACAGATCTATTATGTTAATAAATTAATCCTATATATAGCCAATGTTATTACTCCATACATTTAATTACAATTGCATATATAATTCACTGCCGTATCTAGTATTTAAGGTTTATATAGACTGTATTATATCACTACATAATTATAAGTAATTGAAAGTAATTATATTAAAAGTAGGTGATTATGGAGATATTTCTAGGGTATAAAGTTATAGATAGATGGAATGATTTGTGTCGAGATAGGGTGGAGCAGAGAGTGTGGTGTTGTGGTGTAAGGTGTGCCCTTGAGGTGTGGTGTTAGAAGCGGTGATGGGTTCAAGTCTGACATTGTTATATATTGGGTTTAAAGTTTTGGAAGGAGTGCCGGAAGCGGTGCTGGCACGACGCAAACACTCCGATTTTTTATTAAGGAGATTAAGGTTCAAGAAGATTATAGTATGGGTCTCTAGTAGACAGAGGTTACATGATTTATTAGGTGGTCTGAACGATGCCGCCCTACCTATCACTTCCCATTGAAGAGTATAATATCTATTTCTAGATTTTAGATAGTGTATGTAGCTATATAGTGAAGTGGAGATGGCTAGAATATGTTTTTTGAAAGAATGGAGGTATGAATTGTATCTGGTTTTGAAGCAGTTCGAAGTAGAGCCTATATAGGTTTCAGAAGAGTTTCTAGTTCTGACGGTGCATGAGTATATGATGTCCTTCATTAAGCAGTTTTTATCTAAAGGGCAGGGACTATTAGATCTACATTTACAATAATTTTGGAAGTTAACCTGCTGGTTATTATGTTGTGTAGAAGTCTGGTTGCTAGGTATTGCATTATGGCTGTGGGGGCTGTCGCTCCCAGTGTACATCAATATATATATATATGTATCTGTATGTCCCTTGCGTCGGAAAGGAGGTCAATTATATGTGCAAACATTGAAAAATTCTCCAAAGATCCCAAGGCTAGTTTTCGATGAAACAATTGTAAGTGAATAAATGCTTTGAACATAGCTTTGATTCTTGTGAATTCTATATATGTGTATATATATACATATATACATATAACATATATATATATATATATATATATATATATATATATATATATATATATATATATATATATATATATATAACGGCGATGAATTAGTTTTGCGAGGTTTTTGATATGAAATCGTGTGTCGAAACAATATTATCTGTATCTGTATCTGTATTATTTTTGATTTGGTCAGTCAATGGCAACATTGAGGACCGAATAAATTAGATTACCGATATAAAAGACACAGAAGCGAAAAGCGAAAACCAACCAAACAGTGAGTGTGTTCTGTTATTAATTCTGGCAATATTACATAAATATGACCCTCCCCAAGTATAACAATATATATATATATATATATATATATATATATATATATATATATAAATAAATAAAAATATATTCAGTTAATAGGAGAAAGTGATCAATACCAATTAGAGAATATTATTGTTTCTACTTTTGGCACAAGTCCAGCAATCAACCAGTGTATTACTGGTACTTTATTTTATCGACGCCGTAATTATAATGTATTTATATTATAACTGTTCACACACATGGAAATAATTTTTACATCAAATGTAAAATGAAAGACTTGTATCTGGCAATTTTTTAAAATCATTTATTACAGATGAATATTAGAGTGTAAAATTTCTTGATTGGCCTATAGATTTTTCCGCCGATATATATATATATATATATATATATATATATATATATATATATATATATATATATATATATATCGGCGGAAAAATCCATAGGCCGATCAATAAATTCTTATGGAAAGATCAAATGAGTTTCATTTTTCAACATAATCCATGGAAAGAAACAATTGATGAGATTTGAAATTAATGTATACAAGATTGCACTGCGCTAGTATCACTCATTTATGATTAGCCTATGAATTTCTCAGCCGACCATATATATATATATATATATATATATATATATAATATTATATATATATATATAGTATTATATATATATATATATATATATATATATATATATATATATATATATATATATATATATATATATATATAAATGCATATATAATAATAGTATTTATACTTATATCTATAATATATATACAATTATAAATACGAAAGTTTTACATTTTGTATTACCCAATTACCAGTGAGAAAATTAGCTAAATGTAAATTATCAGATGTATTACAGACCAGAAATACAAAATATTGTATTTTGTGTATATATGACAGTCGATCGACTTTCGTCAAATCGGACCGAGGAAACTATGTTTCCATCGGTCTTTTTTCAATTGCTAATACTATCTATCAGTCGCAAATCCAGGTAGAAGGTGAAACGTGAAAGAAAGTGTCTTGCTCAAGGACATAACGCCTCACATGATCCGGGAACCGAACTCACAACCTCACAGTTGCGAATCCAATTCTCTAACCACTCAGCCACGCACCTTCACCTGTGTGTGTGTGTGTGTGTGTGTGTGTGTGTGTGTGTGTGTGTGTGTGTGTGTGTGTGTGTGTGTGTGTGTGTATATTTATTAAAATAACAGATTAAAGTTTAAGCAAAGAATCGCTGCTTTCACCCTTAACGGGATCTTCTGAAACTAACAAAGTCAATCTGTAAACGCAGAAGTGGATATTTCAAAAAACGTTGCAACCGGTGGAAGACAGGAAGACGATGCTTTGGTTCGTGGAAACGTTCGCTGGCAAAGAACGGGAAAAAACGAATAATACGTCATTAATGGGAGCGGTGAAAAACAATTACGCGCAAAGACAGAACCACGTTTATGGTATAAAAGAGGTCGTAGACTAATGTTCTCTTAGGTGGTGCATAGAGACGTTCTCTGGCAATGAACGAAAAAACGAAGATAATACGTCATATGTGGAGCGTGGAGAACAATAGCACGCAAGGACAAAACCACGTAAATGGTATAGCAGAAGTCGTAGACTAAAATTCTAACTAGGAGACCAAATGAATCTCCGCTACCGAGTTAAGAACAAAGTAAATAAATACATACACGCAAACAAATACGTACATACACAAGCATACGCAAAACCTTACCATAGGTATAAAAAACCACGCACATATAAATATGTGTGTGTGTGTATGCTTGTATACAAATAAATAAATAATTATATAAACGTATATGAATAAATAAATACGTATATAACAAGCGCACACACATGCCTACATATAAATACACGAATGTTCGGAGACGTAAGTCAACTAAAACAAGAAGTACACATATACACACACCCACCATACGTACGAACCTGCATACTCACACAGACGCAAAAACTCCCGTATACACATAGCCAAACCATATGTACCAGAATATATAAAATTATACGCCATAACAATCAAATATACGTACGAGAAGTTATACGTACCTTCACAAAACATACGGGTAGAATATACTTACCTATGCAAATAAGTAAAGGAATAAACAAACCATATACTTAGCTCCCTCATCAAGACGTAAAATATCCACGTATAGATCGTACTATTCGTTAGGGTATAACGTGGGGCTGTAATACAGGAAAGTTTTGTGCAATTTATATTTACAAGCCGAAATTGCCTCAGATCTTTTGTTTAAGATGTGGTCTGTGGCGTAGAGTATTTCCAGGGCCTCAGCGGCGCAGAGGTCACATGGTATTTTATTTCCGCTATACGATCTAGCCCTAGCTAGGATCTCCCAGTGTAACTTATATTGGGTGTGGTTGTCTTTTAGACTCCAGATATAAGCTGAAAGTGACGTCATATTCCTTCTTAGAGGGTAGCGAAAAGAATGGGTATGCATGTAAAGACGCTGCTTGAAACTATTGGCGGTTAACCCTATGTAGGCCCTACGGGACGTGGGTGTTACAACCTTACATTTGTAGACAATGTTACTAGAGAGGCATTTCCCGGATAGGGGGCAATCAGCCCGATTCCTACAGTTACAGTTAGTACTAACTACAGGGTTGCACGTGTTCCTACGGCTAGGTAGTTTAGCTAAATTTGAAGCTGTGATGTTATGTGCAAGTTTAGGAGTCGTAGAGTAAGACATTTCAATAGTATTTCTATTAAAAATGTTACTATATTTATGTGTAGGGGGAAAATGCTTCGTAATAAGGGAAAGAAAGGTCTTGGCTAATGGTGTGGCCACCTCCATATTATATGGTGCGTTATACCAACAAATGCGACGGGATCTATTTCTTCTAGGTATATGTTCGTACTCTGTATATGCTACCTTATCGACAAATCCACTTCGAGCAAGAGCTTCATTGTAATAAGTGGAATGGTCGTTGAAAATACGCTCGTTGGTGGAAAGACGGGAAAGCCTCAACGAAACGTTTCTTACCAGGTTCTTGGTTATGCTGGCAGGATGGTTGGAATGCTTACTTATGTAATTAAGCGTATCATTCGGCTTTCTATACGGGTAATACAACACATTCAATAAATTGAGGGTAACGTCGAGGTAATTAACGACCGAGAGATTGGCTTCCACCTGTATAGAGAGGTTGAAGCCTTTAAAGGAGGCTGTGAGTTCTTTTCTGAACCTGTCGCAAGCACGAGGTCCGCACTTAGTCAATATATATATATATATATATATATATATATATATATATATATATATATATATACATGTATATGTATACACATATTTATATATATATATATATATATATATATATATATATATATATATATATATATACATATATATATATATATATATATATATATATATATAAAACATGAGAAGAAAGAAGAAGACTGCGTGGTTGCACATGGGTTAGATATAATAAAATTAGTCCTTCGTCAGTGATTTGCCAACCATCATTGATATTTCGTCGCATTAAAAATCATATATCTCAGGTTGGTGCGAGCAATAACTATAAAAAGCTATTGGGACAAGTATATCGCGTAAAGCGAGTGAGACATGTAAACAACATAGAAGGATGAAAGCAACGCAAAGATGGGAATAAACAAGCAACATGGATATCTGGTCAGCATAAGCTGGTGGATTTCATGAGCGATCAAGATATAAACTGTCCGACGTGAGTGAGATGTGAGCAACAAGGGAACCCACTACTAGCCAAACGTGGGGAAGTGAGAAGGGCAGAAACAGAGAGTGAGTGAGTGGAAGTGCCAGGAAGAGGTCAGTCGAGAGAAAGTGTAACTGACAGAGGGGGCGAAAGAAGGTGACAGCAACAGATAGAACGACGAAGCAGTAAGAGAGAAACAGACAAACGCAGCCGAGGTAAATATATATAAAAAACATGAGAAGAAAGAAGAATAATGCGTGGTTGCGAATGCGTATTTATGTACACATATATATATATGTATATATATATATATATATGTACAGGTATATATGTATGTAAGTATGAGCATGTATGTATGTGTATGTGAGTGTATGTATTTGTAGAGGTGTACATATATGTAAGTGTGTGAATGTGTATGTTTTAAAAAATAAGTATATATACGCATATATTTATGTGTGGGCGAACGGATACGTACACTTGAAAGACAAATTTAAGTCTGTATGTGAATTAAGTGCAAACACAAAACCAACCGTGCATATCTTTACTATCTCTAATCCTTCTATAGATTTAGAAAAATAACCAATACAGCCAACGCCAGATAATGAATATTCTATAAAAATGTCAAACTCAACTAACAAAATAACAGATGGGAATCTAATTATCCACTGCTATCAAAAATGTCTATCCACTCCCTTAACTATTCTTCTAACAACTTCACTCCTCCCTCTAAATATTCTCTATAAAAACCAAACAAGTTCTCAATGATATTATTCTGATGAAATGGGAGTTGAAAATAACATTGAAATATTGAGTGTCTGCATAATTAATACTTTGTAGAAAGCAGCTGTTTTCAGGTTTTATAACTGTTATTGAAACACGTGTCAATAAATTCCTTTTACTGAACAGTATCCATTTAAATCCTTCTATTTTCTCCGGATTACTTTTGAAAGTACAACTGGAACCGTCGAGCAAACCCTACGTGAGCTGTCCATCTACTGTGTATAATATTCATATTACAACACTACGGATAATACTATATATATATATATATATATATATATATATATATATATATATATATGTATGTATATATATATATATATATATATATATAAATACATATATGATATTTACCAAAAAGAAGAACAAGTCAACATCATTGGATACCATCAGGGTTGTAGGTGTTATATCAGAGTTTTCCTTCTCCTAGAATTCTGCCTTGACAAAGGCTAAAGTGGTCATCTCTCCCGGATATATATATATACATACATACATCCTGGATATATAGTTATATACATACATTCATATATATATATATATATATATATATATATATATATATATATATATATATATATATATATATATATATATATATATATATATATATATAGATAGATAGATAGATATGTGTGTATGTATGTATGTATATATATATATATATATATATATATCCGGGAGAGATGACCCCTTTAGTCTTTGTCAAGGCAGAATTCTAAGAGAAGTAAAACTCTGATATAACACCTGCAACCCTGATGGTATCGAATGATGTTGGCATGTTCTTCTTTTTGGTAAATATCATCTTGGTTAAGTGAGTGGGATTGGCTTTGTGCAGTGCCTTTGCTCACTATAAAAGCTTCACGGCACAGGCATTGCTTTATATCTGGAGATCTCTCTGACGTGTCGTCACATGGTACCTTGGGCTCAGCACTATGTGTCAATAATTGTCACAAGTGTAGTGTTTGTACCAGAGTTTTCAAGTCGCTGGCTGGACTAAAAAGTCACACTCGTTCAGCGCATCGGTAGGTGTTCTCCTACATAGATATAAAGTAGTTGCCGTACTCGAAAACGAGTTGGCAGCCACCATATGTATATATATATATACATATATATTTACATATGTGTATGTGTGTGTATGTTTGTGTATATGTGTGGACTTTGGTTTGTATGCAAGCATAGATATCTAGTAACGAGCGTTAGCTTTCAGTACTCATCACTTTCTGCCGTCAATTTCTCTCCCTTCCTTTCATCCATGACATATATAATATTTTCTTAATAAGCCTTCCCCATCACACACACACTACACACAGATACACACAGATACACACATATACACACATACACACACACACACACCCACACGATCATCCATACACAAATACTCATGCGAACACATATATACACATTCACAGACACACACACAAACACACATACATACGTTATAAGTGTCCCAACCATAGTGCATAGTACAGAGGTTAGGGAGCATGTCAGCCTCATCCACAGCGTAAAGGAGAACAGGTTTCAGAATATATGAGCACATATAATTTCTCACAAATTCGTGTATCCAAATTCAACTATTTTGAAACATCTTATATGTCATCGCAAACGTAACAGAGTTGTGAGTGACGTCATCTTTGCTTGATTTGTACCGTCTGGTGACAGGTTCAAGATAATCTAAGTACGCTATCACCATTTTTTCAATTAAATCCATCTGCTTTACAGTCAGGGGCCGATGTCATCCCGCAGCACACATCAAATTGTACGATATAATTTATATCACGTTTTATTTGTTTTTATATGCTTCTTTGAAAGTCGATTCTATTCAGCAGAATTCGGTCAGTCTAGCCAATTTGGAATATACATCAATCCTATGTACATACATATACATACATGTATATATATATATAAATGCGTGTGTGTGTGTGTTACATTCATGTATATGTATTTATGTGTGTGCGTGTGTATGTATATATATATTTCTCTCCCTCTCGCTCACTCCGTCTCTGTATATATATATATATATATATATATATATATATATATATATATATATATATATACATATATATTTGTATATATTTGTATATATTTCTGATCTGAACCGCAAAGATGTTTGTGTGCTAGCTTTATCTTTGTTTTCTGTTTTGTTTTGTTTTTTTAATGATATAATTACCGTTTGTTTGGAATATTAAATTATCTAAACCCATCGCCAAATTCCCTACACCATGCTCTTATCTTTGTAACGGATGCATTTTGGCCAGTGTTGACTTTTAATACTAAAGAAAGACAAGTTATATTTATATATAAATTTGAACGACTTCCATCGGTCCGTCCTTCTGTCACACACTAGATATGACTGAGGAAGGAAAGGGTGATGGTGTCACTCACTAGAGGTGAGGTAGGAAGTGGTGATGACGAACTACAGAATACAGCGTCTAACTTTCACTACATTTACGTGTACAATCTATATATGAATTTAATCGATTTAGTTTTGCAAATGTGTCTGTGTTTGCTCGTCCATAACAATAAGTTCATACACGCGATAGCGTGTTGAAAAAATGTTATTATTATAAAAAGCCTAAAATTCAATTTTCTTAAATTCTTACTACTAATTACACCATAAGGAGGTAAACCTACATAAAAAGCTACAATGAATTTGAATATTCAACCTGCGGTATTGACCATATGAGTACGAGGAATAAGCCTCGCAATACATTTACACGAAAGAGCTTTTACATTACTCTATACTGCATATTGAGAAGGAAACAGGTAGGGAAATATTCGTAGACAACTCATTTTTAACCTAATGGATTCTTGTCAATAATACTGGTTTAATGATGGAAGCAACAGACATAACACAGCACACTGCTGAAATGATTCACAAATATACAATCTTCGCATATAAAAATACACACGCAACTCATGACGTAGAACCCTAATAAACAAAATTCAATTTCCGATAGTAAAATTTTCGCTCCTCACTTTTTATTAAAGTAGATATTGAAGCGATCGTGTGAAATTGGAGAGAAAAAAAACAACACTAAATTATCATTTGCTTTGTTGAAATCGATTGACTTTTCTTATGTGAAGCTGCTACAATGCTTATATTAACTATAAAATAATCGAATAAATCTGATAAATTACCTTTGAAAAAATGTTGTGAGAGATATTTCACAACCGTTGACACACGGCAGGTACGAGGTTCGTTTCCCGCATGCACTTCTGCCCTCCTTGTACGCGTCTATTAGTACAATGTATACAATATATTCAACTATTATATTGTTAATATATTTCTCACTTAAAAACTTCCCTAATATGATTGTAATTTTACCAGTTTATATTATTTGGAATATTTCTCGGAGTTTGTGAGTCTATTCTACAAACATTTTGGAAATATTTTACACAGAAATGGCTGTGTGATTAATCATGTATTGGGTAATATAATCCTAGATGAATATTTTAAAAACAATTTGGAATAGATGCCTGAAACGCCTTGGATACCACTTTTGCTCGATCAGGCCCTACCTGAGGTAAATCATCAACAGCATCTACAACAATTACAATATTACCTCATTTGCTAGGAACTGTAAATTTTCTAAATCCATCGACCATCGTTGAAATACATGGATTTATGTTCAGAAAGAAGTGGTTTTGGTGTATATTGATGATTCTGTTTAATATAATTGTTTCTACTTTTGGCACAAGGCCAGCAAATACCCAGTGTATTACTGGTACTTGATTATGTTTAATATAATAATACTAATAAAGTGTAATATTCAACTATGGTAAGAATTCCTAACTTGTAAAAAGAAAGGGGATGTATAGAAATTTCGGAATTCTCTGGAGTAGGGGGTTCTTCAATGAATGCTGACCTGTGGTATTTAAACTACCATTACATACACAAAAATCACCATCACCATCTAATATATCCCCGTCACCACCATCAGAAACATCTAACACCACCAAGAGCACCAAATCCACCCCTCAATTAATATTAGCACCACACTCCCCGTCACCATTCCCACCACCACCAACAACACAAATAACAATAACCGTCTCGTCACCAAAGTTTCAACGAGAAACAGCACCCATCAACCCATTCTCAACCTGATACTCTTACTCCACGTCCCCACCTCACCAGCATCAGACGCTGTCTGACAGGAGGTTTAAATGAAACCACATGTGTTAAGTTCAGCATATGCCTGAGCTTGGAGCGGGGAAAAAGAGAAGGGCGACTATATCAGATTGTTTATGTTTGTATCTGTAAACACTGTATATTAATGACGTTAGCACAGAATGTCACATGACACATGCCGGAGTATTAGTACCCGATCTTGTGAATGAGACGTGTTACATTATACGCACGCGGGCGCGATATACTGATGCAGATGTGTAAACATAATTACACACACACACACACACACACACACACACACACACACATATACATACATATATATATATATATATATATATATATATATATATATATATATATATATATATATATATAGGAAAATAATCAGTACCACGACGGCTGAGCTCCGGCCGTTTTGACAACTAGAACCGAACAATTTGGATCTAGCTGTCGAAACGGCCGAAGCTCAGCCGTCGGGGTCCTGACTCTCTTCCAATTACACACTCTACTACCCTAAATATTGAGTAATCTGGTGCGTTATGGTTCACTTGGTATCTTACCATACACACTTTGTTATATATATATATATATATATATATATATATATATATATATATATATATATATATATATATATATATATATATTAATATAAGCAGAACAAGCAAAATTCAACCAATTTTTTAAAATAAATTAAAAAATATAATTTAAATATTTACCTATTCATATGGCTCTTACCGATCGGTTTCGCCTTGTAAAACACCAGACACCCAATGGATTTCTAATGGAAAATCAAGGCTCATCAGAGAAGCATTTTCCCTTCCTAGGGCTAAAGACCCAGGAACGATAAAATATATTGTTATCTGCCAGCTAGCACAGATACAAAAGGCCGAAAAATGACCTGTACGTGAACTACCCGAGGTGAAAGCGGGAAAAACATAGACGTGTTGTCTATCTCGTTACTAAAAATAGCAGCTAAATAGAAACAGCATGATTGTTCTCAACAAATGGAGGGTGATAGAAGAAGTTAGTAAGCCCGTGGGTACATATATATAAGTGGTTACACAACAGTTAGTTCACCATACCGAGAACAATTGTTTCACCTTAGCGGATTTTCAGCTCGGAATCATCTTTCCGAGTTGAAGATCCGCTAAGGTAAAACAATTGTTCTCGGTATGGTGAACTAACTGTTGTGTAACCACTTCTACCTAACTCGTCCCTTGGACTGAGTGCTCTACCACTACGGATATTACTTTCAAGTGTTCCACTACTATATATATATATATATATATATATATATATATATATATATATATATATATATATATATATATATATATATATATATATATAAGAGGTCATGAGTTAGGTTTGTAATTATGTCCTCTTGTCAGTCAATCCCTTCACATTTCCTGAGGATAAAGGACAAGGGGGTTTAATGATAGATAAATAGTAGCACTGAGATGGACTGTTTCCTTGAAATATTCTGCGATATTCTATATTATCAGTGCAAACAGTGTCCTCCTTCTCTGTTTTTAACTTTAATATAGTAACCAAAGAAGATAAGTTCTCTTTAGCTCTGATAATTGTGTCTGGGTCATTAGCATTTCGGAGTGCCTCTATCAACCAAGAGTGGGTAAGAGAATCAAATGCTTTCCTGTAGTCCAGCCAAACCGTAATCATATACCGCCTAAGTTATCGCACCTCTGATATCCCGGATCTGTTAATTAGTTGTTCAACACACCTCAAACACTTTTTTTCTCTGCTGCTTGGAGATCTGGGATGATGTTATTATTGTCGCAGTGATCCTGGAGAGATAGGTTCAGGCCGACTGTATATATTATATACATAAATCTATGGTATGTAATGGGTCGTTATTTTTTTGCCAAGTGGGTGTCTTTATTCGTGAGGGACAATACTGTTTGTGCTAATGTCAACATTCCTGGTACATTTGCATTGCCTTCGTAGTTGGCTAGTAGAAGTTGATAAGATACATCTGATAGAATGTCAGATTTTCTTTTTACCAGTAACCGACAATGAAGTCTCGTGCTGGTGTTTTCTTATGTTGGAGTCTTCCTATCACAGTGTCAAGGCTATACTTATTGATGATCTATGTTTTTGATGTAATGCAGGGGCAGTATTTTATTTATCTCTTTCCACCACACTGCATTCCATCTTGGTTGTATTATTGGTTGCATCTTGAATTATATGTATATATATATATATATATATATATATATATGTGTGTGTGTGTGTATGCATGTATGTAAGTGTATGTTTGTATTTATGTTTGTGTTTATATACGTCTCGGTGTACATGCGCGTGTGCGTGAGCGTGTATTGAGTGTATGTAAAGGTAGGTAGATTTGTATATATATATATATATATACTTGCGTGTGAGTGATTTCCCACCAACTCTAGTCACTTTCACCTCCCAAGTTCTCTCGCTTTTGCTGGCGGAGAGTAGCCTAAATCTGACATCCTTCATCTAATCTAAATACATTTCCTAGTCTGCTTGATATTAACGTAATGCCATCGTGCAGAAAATCACTTAAAACTGATCAACTAATTTAGTCCTTTCCACAAAGCCGGCGACTGCCCACATTACACAACTAAGTGACCCAATTCTAATCATCCAACATCTATGCCTTAAGACTATATACACGTTCAATGCAACGAGCCTCAACTCAAATTCCAACCACCAGTTTTCAAATGTCTTGCGTTGATATAAATTATCGTTAACATCAAATATTCAAAAAGGCTTGCTATATGATTGAACGATGAACCATGTAATTGTGAAACGAGTCTCTTAACCACATGGTTATCTTATATCTAGCGTGTGAGGTATTTGGCGAATATATCCTGCCAATCAGATGACCGCCCTACATTTCTTCCTATCAAACTATATACAGTAGCCGTTTTAGAAGCCGACAGTTGAAATATTATTAAATTAAATTATAGTAATAGCTATGTAGTATTAACTATCTCTTAAAATACTGCCCTTAATACTTGAGTGTATAAACATATGTACACACAAACACACACACACACATATATATATGTATAAATATGTATATATAGATGTATATGTATATATATATATATATATATATATATATATATATATATATATATATATGTATATATATATATATATATATATATATATATATATATATATATATATATATATATATATATATATATATATATATATATATATATAAACATATATATATAATAATATATATATATACATAAATATGTATATATATATGTATATGTATAAATATATATATATATATATATATATATATATATATATATATATATATATATATATATATATAAACACACACATATATATACCTAATCAGATACATATAGAAATGATATTTCTATCATCTTTCTCGTAATGAATCTAAATTTATTAAACTCACCGTTTCTTCCATTCAGTTGGTCATTAGAGAAAAATGGTAGTGAATAGTAAAACAAACAGACAGTTAGCATTTCAAGACATCTAAGGTACCAATTAACTCCGATTATTTTTTTTCAGTCATTAAACACTAATATACTATCACTTATACATGACTACTTAAAACACAATTTGCTTAAACAAATACATAGGAAACTTACAGTAGACGGATCTGCTTCTTAATATTTACTTTTATTAAAAACTAAAGGAAAACAAAATAATCATTAAACAAATAACTATTTCAATTAATGTAATTAATTCATATAACACTTGAAACTTAAATAATTTTATTCATTGAGAACAAAAAGATATAATCAAAAATACAAACAAATCAATGTAATTTGAATTTCGCATCTTTTTTGTCATCTGAGAGGGGGGCTTTTTGCCGCTATTTTATTTATTAGATTTTATTTGTATGTTTTATGAAGTCGGTAATGCAAGACAAAGAATCATACAATTTATAAAATAATCAGAGGACTGCAGTCCACCATGAGTGTTATTATGTAAGTCTAAAAAAAAAAAAAATTCGACTTGCATATTACCCTAATATTGGAAACCTGGGTCTACTATCTACACTTTTCTAATGTCAACTCCGAATATCAGTATCGTAAACGTGGGACAAAATGACACTCGATAGTTTCGTCCCCTTCTCACTTGTCCAGGTTTGGGTATCAAACTCCCGACCTTATGCTTGTGATCCCAGAACCCTAACCACAACCCTCCACACCTTCACAATAGATACATATATATGTGTTTATACAGATATATAATGTTATACATAGGCATGTGCATACTTTACACACGTGCACACCTACAATTCATATATACATACATACATGGTGGCTGCCAACTCGTTTTCGAGTACGGCCACTACTTTATATCCATGTAGGAGAACCCCTACTGATGCGCTGAACGAGTGTGACTTTTTAGTCCAGCCAGCGACTTGAAAACTCTGGTACAAACACTACACATGTGACAATTATTGACACATAGTGCTGGGCCCATGGTACCATGTGACGACAAGTGCAGAGAGATCTACATATATAAAGCAATGCCTGTGCCGTGAAGCTTTTATAGTGAGCAAAGGCACTGCACAAAGCCAGTCCCTCTCTCTTAACCAAGATGATATTTACCAAAAAGAAGAACAAGTCAACATCATTGGATACCATCAGGGTTGCAGGTGTTATATCAGAGTTTTCCTTCTCCTAAAATTCTGCCTTGACTAAGGCTAAGGGGTCATCTCTCCCGGTGATTTTGGATGGCCATTGACTCTTAAGAGCTCCTTTGCCCTTTGACAGGTTTTGTTGTTAGTCCTGCAGGATGTCCAAAGTCACCCTCCTCACCAAGAAACCTTGGTGGGGATGCCAGTTTAGTCGCCAACGACCCGACAATGAGACAGGTTGTACTGGGATACATGTTACCAGTAGCTCCAACTGGTGTCCTAACATATGTTATACAGATATATAATGTTATGCATATGCATGTGCATACTTTACACACATGCACACGTACAATTCATACATACATACATACATACATACATACATACATACATACATACATACATACATACATATCTACATACATACACACACATATATATATACATATATATATATATATATATATATATATATATATATATATATATATATATATATATATATATATATATATATATATATATATATATATATATATATATATATATATATTATTATTATTATTATGTAATAAACAACATAAGGCAATTATTCCATTTACCAGTGGTTTCTTAAAAGCAAAAGGTTTTGCTATATATATATATATATATATATATATATATATATATGTATGTATGTATGTATGTATGAATTGTACGTGTGCATGTGTGTAAAGTATGCACATGCATATGTATAACATTATATATCTGTATAAACACATATATATGTATGTATTGTGAAGGTATGGAGGGTTGTGTTTAGGGTTCTGGGATCACAAGCATAAGGTCGGGAGTTTGAGACCCAAACCTGGACAAGTGAGAAGGGGTCGAATCTATCGAATGTCAATTCGTCCCACGTTTACGATCAGAAACTGCGACGGCCTATTACCAACACCCACCAACCCGCGTCCAGCCACACATAGAAAGTACAGAGGTAAGGCGCCCCCACCTGAACATAAAGTAATGGGGACGAATAACCGGCTACAGCACAGGAACAACCGTAAGTACTGTCAACTAGGAAGCACAACCTGTAGTAAACCAACTGTAAAGCGGAAACGCCACCGTAATATCGTATGGTTCCACCCCCCTACTCTCGGAGTGTGGCCTCCGACGTACCAAAGACATTCTTCGAAGCCTTGGAGAGGAATTTCCCACCTAATCATAAATACAGAAAAATACTTAACAGGAACACTATCAAAATATCCTTCTCTACCACCCCAAATCTAGCTGACATCATAGGAGCAACTAATCACAGTAAGATTAACAAAACACTACACCTTAGCACAGATACATCTAGATATGACAACAACACGAATGACCTTAACATACCCCTAACAGCACCAAATAGGGTGGATGGCCGCCCCGGCTGACGAAACCCACGTAACCAGGGCGTGATTGGAGAATATACCGGCAACCCACACGCGTCACCCACCGGTAGCAGAACGGGCTGCGGCGTGCGGAATAATAATGGTACAACACCGCACGCCTCGAGAGATAACAGTATCAATGACGGAGTTAGAGACATAAATAACAACATAGATAGCAATAGGAATAGCTTTACTTTGGGAACTAGGAGCGACCGTGACGGAAACGATTGACTAATAGATAGTTACAATTTCAAGGAAATCAGTCTGACATAACGACTCAAAAACCCCCTAAAAACCTGAAAAAACGCAGTTTTTCACCTAATGCGGGCCCTAGGGGATCAAAAAGTTGAATTTTTTATGTGCGTAACACTCCCTGAAATATAAGTAATACACATGTAAAGTTTGAGGAAAGTCGGTTTGGTCCTTCTCGAGTTTTAGGGATTCAAACTCACATACACACACACACACAAACACACACATCCTCAGGGAAGTGACGTAATGCAACCAAACAGACAGATATTATAAGGTCGCGACGTTATATGCATGTATCTATCTAAAAAGAGAAAGATTAAGAATTATAGAGAGAGATCGTTAAATCGCCTAATGCTGTCCTTAGGGCATAGAACATTTGAAATTCTTTTTGATCAGAACACTCCCTGAAACATAAGTATTATATGTGTAAAATTTGAAAACAGTCGGTTGGGTGGTTCTCGAGTTTTAGGGATTCAAACTTACACTCACACAGACAGACATCCTCATTTTTATATATATATATATATATGTACACACCCTCATATATACTATATATACATATGTGTGTGTGTAACATGAAGTCGCATGGCTTAATGGTTGGAGCATTGGACTTGCAAATTGATTGTGAGTTCGTTTCCCGGACCGGGTGATGCAGTGTGCCCTTGAGCAAGACACTTCCATTCGCGTTGCTCCAGTTTACTCATCAGTAGAAATGAGTTGCCACGTCATAGGTGACAAGCTGTATCGGCCATTGCTTTCCTCCTGGACAACATCGGTGGCTTGGGGAAGGGAAGCTGGTATGCATGGGCTGGTTTTCCACACAAAATATTGTCCGCACTTGTGCCTCGCACGGGAACTTTCTAGGTGCAAATCCCATGTTTATTCGTGACCAAAGAGTAATCTTGACTCTGTTAAATATATAGGAAAAGAGTCAGGACCCCGACGGCTGAGCTCTGGTCGTTTCGAGAGCTAGATCTGGACTAACCAGTTGTGCATGCGTGTGTGTAATGTATATACATCTCTCTCTATATATGTTTATGTCGGGTCACTCTTTAGTGCTACTGGTAACATGTATCCCAGTACAACCTGTCGCATGGTTCGGTCGGCGGTGATTAAACCGGCAACTTCACCAAGTTTAGTTGGTGAGGAGGGTGAATTTGGACACTCGGCAGGACAAAAAACAAAACCTTACAAAGGGCGGAAGAACTCATAAACGTCAACGGCCATCCAAAAAAGTGTAAATAGGTATATACATGTGTATGCATGTATGTATATGTATGTATATATGTATATGCAAGTATGCGCGGGGACATAGAAATAATCGGGCTAGATACCCAATCGCGCGGTTAAACCACTGTGAGTGAAGGACCCCTAGCCTTTATCAGGGCATTCTCCCTAGGAGAAGGCAACTCAGGAAACTGTGATAAGTCGGACATAAAAGTTACGGCTCAGTGGTTACCGATGATGTTGATCTTTTCTTCTTTTTGGGTTATAGCTACTGTCGATCGGAGAGTGGGATTAGCTCAGTGCACAGTCTTTCCACACTTAAAAAAAAAATCTTCACGCGCAGGCACTCCGCGACAGCATGAATTGATAATTATTAATAATGTTATATCATGCAATGGCCATACTCGATAACGATGGGGCAGCCATCAAATATATACATATATATATATATGTATATATATATATGAGCTCTGTGTTAGTGTTGAAGAATATATACATACGCTTATATATATATATATATATATACGCACACACATTTTTAAGACTTATGTAGAAAGTTTGGTAGAAAGACAGTGTCCACAACATTTGCCCCATAGACACATGCATGGAAGGAAGAGATAAAGATATTGAGTTATAATCAAACCGGAAATATTTTCCAGAACGTTTAGAACAGTGTGTACTCCGCTAAAGATAACCTAAAGGCAAGATGCTGCTACTAATTGCACCACTCACTATACAGAATACCAAGCATACATTTTAGCAATACATGTCCTTGAAATTGCCCCATTTTAACTAATAATCCAAATTATTGGAAGATAATGATTGCATTTATAATTGTCTTAATAACCAATTATATAGAACTTTATTTTTCATTATGTACACACATCAACATGTAAATGTAGGCAAGTGTAACAAAATAATTGTATCTTCTTAAAGAGGCAAAATAGTTATGTTTGAACATATATATGAATACTGGCTATTGATAATGGGACGTTCTTTTATTTGACATTTTTCTTTATATATATATAAATATATATAATCAAAATAGGAAGCGCAGAGGATAAAGACAATAGAAAAATACAACGGGAAGACGGACATATCCCCAGTCAAGCTCTAGAAATCACTACGATTTCGGATAATTAAGGCGATAGCATTCATTCCATTGTACATCGGGGCGTAAGAAAACAGGTAGAGACAAATATACGGAACAAACATTGTACGAAGCTGAATTTTTGGCTTTTGAAGCGCTGAGAATATATCTATATATATAGGTATGAAAAAATAAAAGATGATATAGAGATAGGGTCTTCATTCCATCTTTATAGCATTTCCGCGCTTGGCCACTTCTTTATACTTATACATATACATATATTCTCAGCGCTTCAAAAGCCGAAAATTCGGATTCGTCAATTGTTTGTTTATACTCGGATGTCTGTCTGTCAGTCCTTCTGCCTGCTGACATCTGAAAGCTGTTGTCCAGTTATATATAGCTAAAATGACGGGAAGAAGTTTGTCATTGACTCCTTAACTTAAAGGTTAAAGTGTCTAGCCGGTACATGGCTGTCGTTGGCAAATTATTTTATGTCATTCAGGAGTCTTTACCCTATTTTATATGCTATGTTCCTACCATTTCTACACTTGAGCACTTTCTTTATTCTTATACTCATATATTCTCAGCGTCTCAAATGAAGAAAAGTCGGTTTTGTATATATATATATAGTAGTGGAACACTGGAAGGTAACATCCGTAGTGGTAGAGCACTCAATCCAAGGGACGAGTTAGGTAGTTACACTGTTGTGTAACCACTTCTATATACATATATATATATATATATATATATATATATATATATATATATGGTTTGTTATTTAACCTAATTGTATTTTCGTTGTTGTGGTGGCTTCTGTGGTTTAGTCCCCTTTGTCTCCAAAGTTTTTAATTTGTCACCCTATTTAACGTATGTTGATTGAGCTAAGATGTAACATATCGATTTATCGATACTCTCTTATTGAGTGATTCGTGGAAGCTCCAAATTGTTTTTTTCCTGGATGTTCTCCGAATATATATATATATTTAAGAGTGGAAGGTTCGTAAAATCGAAGTTGTGGCGATCGGCCAAAATCCGCGAAAAAACAATTTGGACCTAGCACGAATCACTCAATAAGAGTCTATCGATAAATCGATAAGTGACATATTAGATTAATAAACATACGTTAAATAGCGTGACAAAGGGCACAAAGGGGACAAAGCCACATAAGCCACCATAACATCGAAAATACAATCAGGTTAAATAACAAACCACTACATAGGGTTAACCGCCAATACATTCAAGCAGCGTCTTTACATTCTTTTCGTAAGCCTTTAAGAAGGAATATGTCGTCACTTTCAGCTTATATCTGGAGTCTAAAAGACAACCACACCCAATGTAAGTTACACTGGGAGATCCTAGCTGGGGCTAGATCGTATAACGGTAATAAAAGACCTTGTGACCTCTGCGCCGCTGAGGCCCTGGAAATACTCTACGCCAAAGACCACATCTTAAACAAAAAATCTGAGGCAATTTCGGCTTGTAAACATAAATTGCACAAAACTTTCCTTTATTACAGCCCCACATTATACCCTAACGGATAGTACGAACTATACGTGGATATTTTACGTTTTGATGTGGTAGCTAAGAATATGTTATGTTTATACCATTACTTATTTGTATAGGTAAGTATATAATACCTGTATGTTTTGTGAAGGTACGTATACTTTCGCGTACGTATATTTGATTGTATATGTTATGGCGTATATTTTATATATTCTGGTACATATGCATTTGATTATGCGTATACGCGTGTTTTGCGTTTGTGTGAGTATGCGGGTTCGGGCGTATATATGGTGTGTGTATATGTGTACTTTGTGTTTTGGTTGACGTAAGTCTCCTAACATATGTGTATTTACATGTAGGTATGTGTGTGTGGCGTTATATACGAATTTATTTATTTATATACGTTTATTTAATTATATGTATACATGCACACACACACACACATATATATATATATATTTTTAAATATATATCTTTGAGCGTGTGGTTTTTTTGTGTACGTGCTTGTATCTGTATATCTATGTCGAGTGTGTTCGCGTATGCTTGTGAATGTACGTATATGGATGCGTGTATGTATTTATTTAATTTCAATTACCTCTCTATTTTATTTACTTTATTCTTAACTCTGAAGCCGAGAATCATTCGGCTTCTCTGTTAGAATTTTAGTCTACGACTTCAGTTATACCATAAACGTGGTTTTGTCTTCGCGTGTAATTGTTTTTCTACGCTCCAAATAATGACGTATTATCTTCGTTTTTTTCCCGTTCTTTGCCATGGAACGTTTCCACGAACCAAAGTATCGTCTTCCTGTCTTCCTTCGGTTGCAAAGTTTTTTGAAATATTTACTTCTGCGTTCACAGATTGACTTTTTTAATTTCAGAAGATCCCGTTAAGGGTGAAAGCAGTGATTATTTGCTTAAAATTTAATCTATTTTAATTTAAAAAAAAAATATATATATATTTAAAAGTTAAACAAAGTTCAATGAATACATCAAAGAATGAGTTTTACAATAGATTGGAAGCACTCAACAGTAAAAGGTTTTCCAGAGTTATTAATATTAATTCAAAATATTAACAAAATAGATATACTTGTGATCAAGTATATGTTATTATACATATTTCAGAGGTAATGTGTTAAGTTCAACAGTACATCCTCATCAGTTATATGGTTTGTCCCCCCCCCCCTGCTTCTGTAGCAGTAAGAACACCACTAGCTAATCTATTCAACATAAATACCACTCCATACTTAATAGACACATAATTAAACTTTCTTATTCTACAACTATTAATATGACCCAAAACATCGCTAAACTAAATAGTATAATTCTAAACCAAAATCAGCATAATGCTATTAATAATAGTGTTAATATAAATAATAATAAATCGAAATGTAATTGTAGAAATAAACCAGATTGCCCTCTGCAAAATAATTGTCTGGATAGCAATCTGGTGTATAAATGCACCGTAAAAACAAATGACAACACATACAACTACATAGGGGTAACTTCTTCGACATTTAAATCGAGATTTGCGAATCACAAATGCTCATTTTCGAATTTATAGGAAGTCTTCGATTCTTTATCACAACTTATATGGTCATTAAAAGACAAACATTTAAAATACTCGATTTTTTGGACGAGGCTTTGTAATATTAAAATATACATGAACTCGTCTATATCAACTAACTGCAACCTCTGCACAAAGGAGACCCTATTAATAATTACTAATTATGAAAACTTAATTAACAAAAAAAGTGAATTATTCTCAAACTGCCTTCATAAAGCTTTCTCTACATTCCAAGCCTCGCAAAAGGTCAGGAAAAAACACTAAACAAACAGGCCTTAACTTTTGACGTCTCTTATCAATTGTTGGACCTAAAAAGTCATAGCAGTTTATAAAACTTTAATAATGCTTTATCTTCTAATCATTTATGATAGAATTAATGTTAGAATGAAGGATCCTCTTTAGATATATAAACATATTATTTGGTAACTTGTTTATTTGATAAATATGCACACCTTAGAATTATTTTAGATATTTATAATTTTGATTCGGATCTTTATGTATCTGTCTTTGTTTTAAATATATAATTTGAATATTTAACTTGTAAATTTACCGGTTATAATTGAACTGTAGATCATTCATACGTTTGCATATTTTACTCATTTTGAGTATGTTTGGGGGACTCAGAAAGTTAGATTTGCACTTATTTATCTTTATATATATCTAGGTATAAATATACCAAACCATAATAGTCGACAAATATTTGTCTCTCTCTCCACTGAACTGGAGGTAAAACTACAATTATAGCATTACTAATAATGATTATAATTATTTATTTATTAAATGTATACCGTTTAATTAATACCTATAATAATATCTCTATATAGTTGTACAAATATGTTTATCTAGTGTAATAACATACTCGTAATTACATTTATAAATAATTTAGATACTCAAATGATTCTCTATTGTTATAAGTGTTAGATATTCCCTGGAAGATAACAGGAGGCTAGACTGGTGTAAATCCTTGAAAGGTTTGTTATACTATGATCATTTCAATGACCGGGTTCCATATGAATCCGGTGATATCATCAGGTATTGGAATATAACAAAGGAATATGTAAAAAACCATGTGTCCGAAAAATCACAGATAGAGACAGAGAGCACGACTGACCAACTAGCTTCCCGGCCAGTCGCCCTCAAAGTGTTGGCAACTGAAGCTACTAATGAATATCTGGTGAGAGGGCGAAAGCTTATAATGCACTACCACCACTCCGTCAAAAAAGAAGGGGAAGAAAGAAAGAAAGGGAGAATGAAGTGTAGTGTAAGGGTCATACTACATTCATGCTAGAAAATGCCGCGAAAAAATGCTACCCCAAAGAATATATAATGGGTGTCTGTATGGTCTAATGCGTAAACCGAAGATTGGAACGTTAAACTTATGTTGCGAGTTATAGGATGAAATTAAATTAAATAAAAAATATTAAATTGCAAGATGATAAATTGAAAAATAAATTATTAGAGAATTAAAGGTTAAGGTAGCGAGATTTATTTATTTAATGAACTTAAGGTGAGAGTCTTATATGAAAAAAATTATCTCGATAAGATATTAGGATGGGATATAGAGTAAAGATTTCGATTGGGAGTCCCAGCCAGCCCCCCCCCCCCCTCCGTGAGTCAGCCAGTCTCGTGTGGTATCGTCCAGCGAAAGAAATGGAAATTAATTTTTCGGAGTACTCTAGGAACGTAGCCACCTTAGGCTCTGGGAGCGCTAGCGGGAACTCCACAATTTCGACAGGCCATCGTCTATACCAAACGAATACTATTAAATCCTACATGAGGGGTTTATTTGCGTGCCAGTAGAGGCATGATACAGCTAATAATTATGCCTAAACATGAAGTTTGTAGGTACAAGTATAATGTGGCAGCCAAAACAGGCGGCGCGGTGGGACCGGGGCAAAGGCTTCCGCTCCGAGTAATTTCGTTTACCGAAAGAGGAGAAATTTATTTTTCCGAGCACTCAAGGAAGGCTGAACTTTCCGAGTGCCCAGCGCGCAGCCGGGAAAAAGCCACCATACAAGTCGAAGTGAATGAAAAGTGCAAATAGACCAAAATTATTTTAAAGTCCCAGTTAGTTCGGGTTATAAGTAATGTGGTCCTTAGGTGTGTAGGGGGCTATGAAAGGTCAATAATGACCTGAGTGAGGAAAAGTTACAAACAAATAATAAAAGCAGCATGCATAGGTAAAATACCAATATAAAGATAGAATAAATTGATAAAAATACGTTAATAAAATAATAAAAAATAATAGAATAATAAAATAATAAAAAAAATATACATTATTGAAATAATAAAAAAGTTAATAAAGGTAAATAAGAATCAATATAGATCAAGTTGTAGTAAGATAATACAAGTTGTACATATAAATATAGATATAGAGGATGGGGGAGATGGAATGGTAACAGGTTGTACCAAAGTGTAAAGTTCGGGTCTCCGAACTCAGTGCGAGTCACAAAAAGTCCTGAAGTATAGAGTAGAGAATTCAGTCAATACAATACATATTTTAGTATAATACGTAGAGTTTTGTCGGAATAGGAATCATCCCGACAAGGAAGTAGTATCAGGTGGCGGTAGATAAGGCGCAGAGCAGCCAAAATCCGAATGGTAAGTAGATCAGTTAATCCCATGCTGGCAAAAGCTGTACACTGAAGTCAGTGCCGCTGTTCAATATTACATTTTGAAGTGCTCAACATTATAGGAGCATTATTTCTTTAAGTTTGTTGATTCACCACTGGATAGAACTGGTCATTCCGTATGGTCAATCCTGGTGTAATATTGTGAAGAGTACTCGACGCAGTGCAGTTCACCCATCTTCGTTTGTGTAGTTGGTGGTGCGAATACGGAGTTAATTATAAATGAAATAAAAAAAACAGGAGGCTGGACTGGTGTAAATCCTTGAAAGGTTTATAATCCTTGAAAGGAATATAACAAAGGAATATGTAAAAAACCATGGGTCCGAAAAATCAGAGAGCA
>OZ024742.1:280503452-280528452 GCA_964016885.1 Eledone cirrhosa | reverse complement strand
CCTGTTGTCTCATGTGCTACGTACCGTGATGATCATAAAACCACGTTACGACTTTCCTTCATAAATGATGGTCCCGTCGGGTATTGATTTTTTATTTGATGGTCTTTGCATTTTACGTTCACGGTTCATATAATACATAGCGTTCTTTTTCATTGGAGTTGGTTTCTTCCGAGTTAGTCTTTCTCTCTGTGGATATTTGGTATTATATTCTGTGTTGTTATGGTTGATTTGATAGTACCTAATCGTTATTGTAAACAATATATGTTGTGCATTAATCAATACGAGAATATAATCAGTACATTTTTTTTATATATTTAGTTATTTAATTTTTAACGCCAAATTGTGAACAATAGCGTCGTTGTTTAGGAGATATCCAACTGGCTCATTAATGGTTCGTTGCCTGTCTGAGGTTAAGAAGAACAAGGAAGCATCTCAAACAAAATGGGCGTCGCTTGAAAAACATCATTTCTTCACGTTTGTTTAAATATTTCTTCGATGCCCGTTGAATGATTCAAACTCACGTACTCACTCTTATATACACATACAATAACCCACGCATACATACATGCATGTGTGTGTGTGAGCGTGTATTGGCACTGTGTCGGTTCCAATCACGAGTGCTTGTTTTGGTCGTTCGAACAACAGATGAGCCTGGTCGTAAAATTAAATAGTATATGGGGTGGATTTCACAAATATATATACCCTGAATATAAACCGCAAAGAGATTCAATCTGACATAACGTGACAAACTAGCACTTTAAATCACAAATGTCTGTCTATCTGTATGTATGTATGTTTTTATGTACATCTGTGAATGTATGTATGTGTGTATTTGTGTATGCGTGTATGCATATGTGTGTGTGTACGTGTGTGTGAGTGTGTGTGCACGTGTGCGTGTGTGTGTGTTGTGAGGGAGTGTGTGCGTGAGTGTTTGTGTGTTTTTGTGTGTGTGTGGGCGCAAAAAGGTTTACGAAATTACACCTATAAAATGCCGCTGACAATAATACGAAGATATGGAAAAAAATAATAGCCCAAACTGCCGCATAGGAGAATCAACATGTTCCTTGCTACTTGGTAATTTAACTGTCCACATTAGTAGCTGATAGATTAACTATAAGCCTAAGCAAAAAGATTTTTGACAAATTTTCTATAACTGTAGTAATGAATCCTTTCTGAAAGACAATTGGAGTTGTCTAGGCTTAAAGGGAATTGAGTTCATAATAATGTAAACGGTAGCGACGTTGGTACCCGAAAGTATATATGAGTATGACATATCTTATATTAAACAGCTAGATTCTGGTACGCCACCTGCTGCGACACGTTCTCCGCCTCCAATGTAGTCGTTTCGGCCACAAAACCCGGCATCGCAGCAGGCCTCGCAGAGGAATGTAAAATAAACAAATAACGGGGTTTGTCCGGCCGCTTCCTCTTCGCACCAGTCGCCGTCGAGACCTCAGGCGTACTTAGAACCCATAAGGCCGAGCTCCTCCGCAAGATCGGAGCGTCGGTGGCCCGTGTGAGGAGGGAGTCACGCAAGGTGGCTGTTGCAGTGAGTGCCACTGGCCATCGTCGGCGGGAATTCTTTTGCCGTCTTGTCATCGGGGCACAGCACTTCTGCCTTCTTGTCCTAGGCCCAAAGCCAAATCACCCTCCCACTTCATTCCCCCTCTCTTTTGGGACACCAAAACTCTTGCCATCCCTTCCCCTTCCCGTTCATTTTCTTCTTTCATTCTCTCCTTTTTCTCTATATTTCCCTATTCTTTTTTATTCATTTGTTTCCATTGTTTTTATTACTGCAGTCATTATAGTTGTCCTTATTTCTAAATAAATATTTTGTTTCTTCTTCTAGGGATTACTTTTGATATCTCTGCCATTTTAGAAGTTCAGGCGTGGTCTTGCCATGGGTGTATATTTTTTTTATTGTTGCTATAATTATTATTTTTATTATAACGGTCAAACCTAATCTCTACTTGTCTAACTATGGAGTTTAAAGATATACTTGAATAATAAAATTAATAGTCTTCATTATATATATATATCTATATCTGGCGGTGGATTGGCAGTATCGGTAGAGGGACGGACGCCATGCTTTGACGCATAGAGTTACGGCCCTTGCCATTCTGAGTTCAAATCCCACCGAGGTTAACTTTGCCTTTCATCCTTACGGGGTCGATAACATAAAATACCAGTAATGCACTGGGTAATTGATGGCCTTGTGCCAAAAAGTAGAAACAATTATATATATATCTATATCTATCTTTCTATCCATATATATATATATATATATATATATATGTGTGTGTGTGTATAAGTATTACGTAGATATATGTATATTTCAACAGTGCTTTCCCTAGTTATGCTTCACTCTGACAATGACAGTAACATCTCCATCGCCGTTACAAACACCATATCGGTCGGTAAGAGCATGAAAATTAACACTATCAACACAACCAAATTATCACCATAAGTACATACATACATACATACGTACAGACACACACACACACACACACACACACATATATATATATACATCATCCGTTTATGATCTCTATTTTCCCATCGTGTATGCAAAACAATTAGCGGACATAATCACTGATATTCAATATATATGCTAATGAGAATCATATGACCCTTCAAATAATCACCTCTTCCCTTCTTTCATTGTGAATTCTAACTTAAGCCTTAATCTCCGTATCACATACCACTGACCGGAGCATGCTTGCATACGTTGAACTTGGTAGAAATAACTGGCAAATCATTCTCAAATGAATTCATTAGAAACAAATTAGATACGATTTTGTCTGGAAAACAAAACGATGAGATGGCTACGAAAGGTAATATGTTTACTCGTTCAAAGCTGATGTAGAGCCAGACAATATCAACAAAACCGTATCAAATCTCTGATTTGTAATATTAAGAATAATGACATAATTTAGTGGAGGGTATAGTAAATTATGTGGACCCCAGTATTCGACAAAATGGAATTTCGACAAAGATCATAAAGCTCATTTTCTAAATTCCACAACGCATAATAAGGTGTATATATGTATGTAAGTATGTATGTATGTATGTATGTATGTATGTATGTATGTATGTATGTATGTATGAACGTATGTATGAAAGTATGTATGTATTTTAAGGGGGCTTCTTGGTTTTGATTGCCGTAGAAAACTGCCTCGGGCATCCAAAAGTCGTTCCTGCACGAGACATGACCTGCGCTGCGGAGTTGTCTCAACATCAGCATGCTCTCACATTTTGTGATATCGGCCCTCTTGAGATTTTTTTCGTTTGTTGCAATCGAAACCAAACTCGCCCTAAAACACTTCAACGACCAGCTCAAACGCCAGATGATCCAAGGCAATATTGATCACAGGGAATGAGAGCACCTGGCAGAAAACAGAGAAATGGTGAGCGGCGTTCAAACGAGTTGCAGCCAGATTTGAAGAGCGCAAGAAGGCGACGGCTGAAGACAAACATCAAAGAAGAAAGCTGTCCGCCAACCAACCACCAACTGTACCAGAGACTGAGGCTCCAGGATTAGCCTCTACAGCTACATCAGGGTGTGCCACTGCACGGAACAGGACAACAATTCTTTCCACTGATATTCGCAAGCGAAGACTTCACCATTTATGTATGTATGTATGTATGTATGTATGTATGTATGTATGTATGTATGTATGTATGTATGTATGTATGTATGTATACATGTATGTATGTGCAGGATTAAGGGATTCCGGCACCTATAGCATATAGTATAAAGTGGCCATAGAGTTTTAACGTAACAAAAAGGTTACAGACAGTGTGACCCCAGAAAATGCAGGGCACATAACAAGTGTTATTCTTGTTATTAGGTTAACATTGAATTGATGTATGTATGTTTGTTCTTCTGGTTTTATAATTTCACAAATTCTTTACCAATAGAGAGAGAGTCGGTTTCTAACTTAGACACAAGACTCTCTCATTAGAATTTACACAGCATCAACTAGGTAGATATGTATGCATGTGTAGATATGTATGTTATTGTATGTGTGGATGTGGATGCTTTGAGTTGTATGCGTGCATGTGTATATGCTTTGAATCTGTACATGTGTATATTCAGTTATTAGATGCAAAATCTGTGGAATGTTTTACATACTTTTACTGTTCCATTAATGGATTGTACTTGTAATTTCCTAACTAGTTGTGTTCTTCCTGTTCCTGTGAAGCCTAGCTTCTCAAGATTTGTATTGAGGCAGTTACTAACATGCCCCAGTGCCCCAATAATCACAGGCATAAATCTGAAGGTGTAATCAGGGTGGAGTATCTGCAGATTTCTCATCAGTTCTGCATAAATATTCTCCTTTTCGCTAAACTTTGATATTATATTGGCATCTGCTGGGCAGCTAATTTGCACTACTGTGCATGCTTTCATTTCCCTGTCCCCTATCATAATATCCGGTCTGTTATGCCTGTATGTATGTATGTATGTATGTATGTATGTATGTATGTATGTATGTATGTATGTATGTATATATGTATGTATGTATGTATTTATATATGTGTTTCGCTTTCTGTTAATTTCGAGTACATTTTTGACCGGCCACTTTCCTGGTGGCAAGGTTGTAAAAGAGAGAAATTGTCATCTCTTGAATCGCAAGAATGTTTTGCTAATTTTGAAGGTGCCAGCTAGCGTAGCCATTTGAGGTCTATGAATTACGGAACCGCATTCTTTGTTCACAAATCTAAGTTTAGTGATACTTTGTCCAAGCGGGCTGGTATATAACCTGTAGCTCCAATATTGTGGTTATGAAGCTGAAGGTATATCTCGGATACTGGATCTAAAACTTCTCATCTCTTGTATTTTTCTGACAACATTGACATCAAGCATGCAGTTGATCTCTACAACAGAGCACATTTTCAATGTGTGGTCCCAAACAACAATATCAGTCCGGTTGTGTTTCAATTTGGTGGCAGTTTTTATTTTCAGGTTCCCCCTGTATTCTTTAGTGCCATCTATCTCAACATATTTCTTATCATTGTTTTTAATCTTGTTTTCCTAAGTGCCCTCCAGATTGTTCTAGCTATCCCATCGCGTCTGATACCGAGATAGTAGAGAGACGACATTCTTCCGCAGAGTGTCTGTACGAATATTTGTATATATGTATGTATGTTCTTCTGGTTTTATAATTTCACACATTTTTTCCCAATAAAGAGAGAGTCGGTTTCTAACATAGACACAATACTCTCTCACTGGAATTTAAACATCAACTAGGTAGATTATGTATGCTTGTATGTGTAGATAGGGATGTGTATGTTTATTTGTATGTGTGCATGTGTATATGCTTTGCATCTGTACATGTGTATATACAGTTATTAGATGCAACATTTTTGGAATGTTTTACATAATATTGTACTTGTAATTTCCTAACTAGTTGTCTTATTCCTGTTCATGTGAAGCCTAGCTTCTCAAGATTTGTATTGAGGCAGTTACTAACATGCCCCAGTGCCCCAATAATCTCAGGCATAAATCTGAAGGTGTAATCAGGGTAGAGTATCTGCAGATTTCTCATCAATTCTGCATAAATATTCTCCTTTTCGCTAATCTTTGATATTATATTGGCATCTGCTGGGCAGCTAATTTCCACTATTGTGCATACTTTCTTCTCCCTGTCCCATATCATAATATCTGGTCTGTTATGCCTGTATTTTATTGGGGTTTTGACTGGAACATTCCACCAGTACTCTTTCATATTATGTACATGGATGTCTTCCATATTGCTGTAGATTTTAATGTGTTTATTATCGGGGCTATCCTTTTTACGAACTGCATCGTACAGTGTTTTGGCCACTACATCATGCCTCATAGGTAAATAGTATCGCAATGACATCTTTCGACAGCTGCTGATGACATGGGTGATATCCTCGTTGTTAGTTCTGCAGAGTCTGCACTTGTTATCACATCTAGGTGTTTTGCCTGCATCCCTATCTCTTTTATGAATCAGGTATTTCGTTTTAATCTCCTTTTCTTGGATTGCAAAAGCGTATCCTTCAAAGTGGAAGCCAATATAGCGGTTGTTGGTCCAAGATAGACTACTTTTCCTTATCCATATTACTCTCACTCTGGAGCTTCCTGGCAACATATCCATGCAGGATTTCTTGCTGATAAGCATGCAGGTTTTCATCCATGGATTCACTGCGGTACTGCTGAGCGACTTTCCTGGGTGTGAGATTTTGATTATCACACAGGGAATATCTCTCGAGGATTTCCTTCCCAACTCTCATGATCTTATCTGTTTCATGCTGATAGACTTGCTCGAGAAGCGGGCTCCTACGCTTCGAGGTTCGTAGATGTTGACGTAGAGATATGATGCGACATTCAAATGTTGTCTGGACTGATGTTAGGCCTCTGCCTCCCTGCTTACGTTTCAAGTAAAGGCAGTCTATGTCATATGTATGTATGTATGTATGTATGTATGTATGTATGTATGTATGTATGTATGTATGTATGTATGTATGTATAAATATATATGTGTGTGTGAATATGTATAATTGTATATATGTAGGTATGTTCTTCTGGTTTTATAATTTTATAGACTAAAGGTTAATTCATTGGAATTTAGACAACATCAACTAAGTAGATATGCATGTGTCTGTGCATGTATGTATGCATGTGTGTGGTCTGGCATGGATGTTATTGTAAGTATGCATGTGTATATACTTTGTATCTGTACATGTGTACATACAGCTATGCATGCATATATGTGTGTATGTAGGTATGCATGTATGTATGCATGTATGTAGGTATGCATTTATATATGCTTATTCTCCAAGAGAAAAAATATATTGTCTTCATTAATTGCAACCCTATCACATGGAAATATATCTAATGTATTATCAGTATGACTTTTGCTAAGCAAATACTGCAAACGTAGCAGCAACGCTTATGATTATGGGTGTTCTCAGTCAGGATTGCCCTCGAGCTATAAAAGACATCAACTATTTAGATTCCAAGGAAAGAGGTCAATGAGAACTTACTAACCTCCTTTTCAACGGAATTCTGTGCACACCACATAGTTCATCAACCGCAACATATTAAATACAAACAGAGGAAAGAGACAAAGCAAAGAAACCGTAGAAAATAAGCAGAGAAACATCGTGGAATAGAATAAAAGAAACACACACCAACTAACGTAAATGTTATGAAAACATTATGAAATACAACGATGTAAATAGCAGAGAGACTTAATTATCTTGTTAAAAGGTTACCGTAACCTTGTGAGATCAGCTTCTAATACACCGTGCAGCTATACATACATACGTACATACATACAGGCGTACAAACATATACGCATTCATATAGTCCGATGAGACAGACAGAAATATAAATAGGTTTATATACACACATGCACACAGAGAGAGATATGTGTGTATATATACATATATATATATATATATATATATATATATATATATATATATGTGTGTGTGTGTGTGTGTGTGGGTGTGTGTGTGTGTGTGTGTGTGTGTGTGTGTGTGTGTGTGTGTGTTTATATTCATATATATATATATATATATATATATATATATATATATATATATATATGAGATTCTACAGGAATAGAACTGTTTCATTCTTTAGAAATCATCATGAATCCAGGGATTACTGATAGTTTCTAAAGAATTAAACAGTTCTAGTCCTGTAGAATCTCATCTATATTACAACTTTATACTATGTATTGAGTACTTTACTTACTGTGGTTACCTCCCATTCAACCCGGATTAACTTACCTATCCTGTAGAATCTCATTTATATATATATATATATATCTATATATATATATATATATATATATATAGAGAGAGAGAGAGAGAGAGAGAGAGAGATATAGATAAGCGATATGTGTCCGTGTGTGAGTGTATGCACGTTTTTACAGTTATCGTTGTTGAAGTGAAAATCAATAAAATGTTTGTTTATTTTTATTTTTAACAAACCGAATTCTCATTAACTCTCTTCCTCTTCGCCATTTACTTCCTGTTTGTATCTTTTTCTCTCTTTCCTCTTGTTTCCGTTGTTTATTATTTGCTTCTTTTTACTAGTGTATACCCCTATTGAATTCTGTTCATATGCAACATGCAAATATATATGTGAGCGTGCGTGTTTGTGATTGTGTGGACACACACGCACATCTTTGCACACACACATATATATATATATATATATATATATATATATATATATATATATATATATATATATATATATATATATATACATATATATATATATATATATATGTATATATACATATGTCTATATACACGTGGAAAGTAAGAAATCGGAGAATGATAGCCTTACTGTGGGAAATAGACGGAACCGCGACAGAAATTGCAACTGCCGCGACAGAGGACGCTGCCCCCTTAGAGGATACTGCTTTACTGATAGGGTTATATATAGATGCATTGTAACTAGCCACAATAGCGTTAAACATTATATAGGGGCTACCTCCGGCCCGTTCAAAATTAGGTTTCGAACACATCTCCACTCTTTCACAAATAAAAAAAACTAAGACACTCTACTTCGCTCGCGAACTACATCACATCACTAAAGGACTCAAACATCAGCTTCTCCACGCACTGGGATATTGACGGCACGGCTGCACCGTACAACTTCAAGAGGAAGTGCGATATTTGTCTCATGGAGCTCTACCACATCATAACTGCACCCCACGAGCTCATCAACAGCAGAGCTGAAATAGTGATAAGTTGTACACATCGCTTAAAAATATCCTTCTTCAGATGGGTGAAGGATGAGGAGTGAAACCGTGAACCTGATCTCCCTGCAACTAGTTTTAACAACCCGGCGGGCAGGCTCTGCAAAATAACACCCAGGAAACTAACCATGCATACCAGACCCAGCCTCAAACGACCCAGACAAACAGATGCGGAAAAACAAACGTCTCATAATAAGCGTTGGTTTCATGACCCTGTGCGTATCGACAATGGTAAGGGTGTAACCTCATCATGTAACGGATGAAAATTTGTCCGGGAAAGACTACCCTAACACAGGCCAGAGTTACCTCCCTTGACCTGCTGCAAAATCAAAACAAGCTATTTTTGCGAGCAATGAACCTTGACGTGAATGTAACCCCCGAAACGCTTTCAGAGCAATGTAAGGAACACTTTTGGTTATTTATGGCCTTGAGAAGCCCAACTGGGCGAAACGTACGTAGGTGCTGTTTTAAATAAATATGTTTTAACTGTCTATTCTCCGATTTCTTACTTTTCCACGTGCTTACGCTCTGCTAACTCTCTAGCCCACTAAATATTATCACTTCGAATATTCAATACTGCCGGCACTAGTATCGAGCACCTTTGGCATACGTTACTTGGCGAATAACTATATGTATCACCTATTCTCCCCTTTTTTTCTCTCTCACGAAACGTAAATACTGTATATATGTATATATATATATATAAATATGTATGTATGTATGTATATATGTGTGCGTGTGTGTTTGTATATTCATGTATATATATATATATATATATACACACACACACACACACACACACACACATATATATATATATATATATATATATATATATATATATATATATATGGAGAGAGAGAAAGACAGAAAGATAGAGAGAGAGAGAGGAAGTGATTGATAGTGTAAGAGAGAGAATTAACGCGAAGACATACATCACAATTATAACGAACACATAAGTTTACGGAAAGCGGTTAACGAGGGAGTCCAAAAGAAACTGAAAATGATATATAAGGCTATGAGCAGCAATATAATATATACGGTGAGCTAAAAGAAAGAAACACTTGCAAATTTAACCAAGTGATGAATTGATATAAATACTTATTATATTTTGTACCTTCGTATGTGATAGCGTTTCCAACAATCAGACATCCGTAGCATTATGTTGAAACGTGCTGTCTTCTTGATAAAGGAAATTATAATCAGTATCCTGAGTGTATTAAATAACGTATGACTTAATGTCATGTGGCTAAATGGTTAATGCGATCAGCTCACGATCATGCAGTCGTAAATTCCTATTCCGACCACGTATCGTGACTTTAAACACGACTTTATTAGACATATTTCCAGATCCCGCAGCTACAAAAAACGTGCTATACGGGTGTGTCAAATGGCCAGCCTTCTCATACAATGTATCCCGCAGATTCGTCTTGACTATGGAATGCTCAGTCACATAGATGTTAATTTTACGTTAACTAAACAATTATAATACTCATCGTCTGGATCAACGGAGGTCCAACTGATTATGTAGAAATCATTGCTGTGTAGAAATAGTCGAAATATCAAGAACACAAATCCACTCAATTTGCTTTGAAGATGACTGTACAAGAATGTTTTGAATAAAAGATATTAACATGGAAATATATATAGACGGCGATGTATTTCTTTTGCAAGGTTTTTGATAGCATTTAATAATAGTGAAAATAAATATATGACATTTCAAAAATTGAACTATAAATGAATGAAATAAAATAAATATTATAGGAACACAACGGGAAGAAACATAGAGGCATGATAATAACTGATGATGTCAGATATGTGAAATGAAAGAACTCTGAGAAACTATATTCATATTTTTTTAACTGTTGGTCAATCAATGATAAACATTGATTGCCAGATAAATTATTTATAGAAATATTAATAAAACCAAACCAAACAGTGAATGTGTTTACTATATTTTTCTGGCAATATTAAAACAACATTACACCCCCCCGCCCCCAAAAGAAAAAATATATATAACTTTAGTTTTGCGAGGTTTTTTATATGAAATCGTGTGTCGAAACAAATATTGTTATACTTGGGGAGGGTCATATTGGTGTAATATTGCCAGAATTAATAACAGTACACACTCACTGTTTGGTTGGTTTTCGCTTCTCGCTTCTGTGTCTTTTATATCGGTAATCTAACTTACTCGGTCCTCAATGTTGTCATTGACTGACCGACGGTCAAAAATAATAAAGATACAATATAGACACAAACACATATATATAGTTTATCATAAATCTTTCGTTGCACATCTGCAACATCGTCAGTGGTGTTATTGTTTCTTCCTGTTGTATTATATGTCTACGCCATTTTAATTCAGTCTGTCTATATATTTATTTATTTATTTGCTTCTTTGTTTATTTTATTTTGTCTTCTTTGCGCATGCGTTTGCGTGTGTGTATAGTGTTTTGTTTGCTGTGTGATGGGTGACTAGTGTGTGTTTATGTGCTTGTTGTTATTGTGTTTGTGTATGTATTTATTTATTTATTTATTTTATTTTATTTACTTATTTATACTTCTCTTAGGTCAGTGTTGTTTGTTTGGGTATTGTTGTTATTGCATTCATTCTTTCTGTTTAGTCTTGGCTTTCTAATTTCTATTTCACTGGCCTCTCTGATTTGCCTATCTGCTGGGTCATTTCTATATTTAGATATTATTCTAATTTCTATGTTGTCTATGTTACCGTCATGTTGTTGTCTAGCATGTTCGTATAGTACTAACCCGTTTTTTCGTCCTTTTAGTTCCCCCAGTGTTGGTCTATCCTTTCACCTATGCTACGAGCTGTCTCACCTATGTATGTTGTTGTCATGTTTCTGCAAGTACCCTCTGTACATCTTATGCTATAGACTACGTTTCTAGTTTTACAGTTTATCCGGGGGTTTACCTTACATATGATACACTTCCTATTGGTACAGTGGGTTTTCTTAAACGGGTAGGTTTTGCTGATCAGGGATTTTATGGTGGTTCCTGGCTTTTCTACCACCTTCATTTTTAAGTGGGTCTTTCTCAGGGCCTTTCTACACTGGTTAGCTAATTTCCCTCCGGTGGTAGCGTCCACAAACATGACACTCTGGTATCTCTGGTTGTCGTACCATGAGGTGGCTTTCCCTATCTTATGTCTAGCCCTATCTAAGCTATTCCATGATTTGCTCCTGTATAATGGGCAAATCCCTTTCATGTCCAGTTCTATGAGGGTCTTATACTTCTCCATGGCTCCTTCGTATACTCTAACTCTGTCTCTTTGGTTGTAGCCAGAGAACTGCATGCGGTTGATGAAGTGTTGGATGTGTCTTTCCATTTCTGTTGGGTCGCACATGCGGGACACATTCTTCATCACTCGTACCAAATCTGCGATCAGAATATTAAAATTAGCACTACTGGACATTGCTGAGTGTTTGAGTATCAGGTATTTGGAGGCCATGGGTTTAGCATAGTGTGAGTGGAGAATTTGGGCTCTCTCGTCTATAGTGTTAATCCAGAGTTCTGTGTCTAATACAGGTAGTCTATTGTTAGGGTGTTTGGAAGGGAAGTCGATAGTTACAGTTATACTCTGGTGTATGGAATTAGCTATCTGCTGGATGCTTTCCATCGTGCTACGTTCTAAATCAAACTTGTTAGTGCTTTCTAGTGGGGATGTTCTTATAACTATATTGATATCGTCTACATAACGAGAGTACATGATGAGGTCTATGGAGCTCTCATTAAGGAGATCTTTAAGTCTCCTTTCCCACCATACCATGAAAGGGTTGGCAACATCACCAGAAGCTGACGCCAATGGCTGCTCCCTCATTTTGGGTGTAGATCTTCTCGTTGAACTTACATATGTGGCCCTTTAGGGTAGTTTTGATACTAGCCCCTATTGCATGTGCGACCATTTTTCTTACCTGATCATTGTTTTGGGGGGTCTGTATAGCTTTGGTCCACCCACCAAGTTAGATTACCGATATAAAAGACACAGAAGCGAGAAGCGAAAACCAACCAAACAGTGAGTGTGTTCTGTTATTAATTCTGGCAATATTACACAAATATGACCCTCCCCAAGTATATAAATATATATATAACAATATAAATTAAAATTAATATTTAATTTAGAGAAATTAATTTTTATATTAATTATGGAAATAAATGTTTGTCAATTATAACTATATTTGTTCATTTTGCAATAACATTTAATATAAGCGAAAAAATGTATTCCACGTTAAAAAAATGAACTATAGAAAACATGAATGCATAAATGTATCACTTGGAAAAATATAGATAAATTTTATTATAAATAATGTTAATATCATGCGGTTATTCCCGTTGCAGCAAATATGACCAACAAAGAGAAATAACGACCAATCTGCGAGTCCCATATATTCAAATCGAGCAGATAGCACAAACAGGAAACAGCGTAAATTAAAAGGCAACGCTATGGTTACAATGGCAAAGACGCAATAAGTCGGACAATGCAGTGGTCATGTTTAAATGTTCAGTCTTGGGATTCCGCTGGTCCGAATATAGCGAAGAAAAGTAGCACAAATAACACGATATCATGATTTTACGGTGATGGATTAGGTCTGCCACACACTACAGGAACAAGTATCCACAAGGGCATTTATAGTGCAACACCTAGACTCATAGTCATGCATGAGTCACATATATACAATTATATATGTACGAATGTATATACATGTGTTTGTATAGATACGCCCGACCCCATATATATACATATATATATATATATATATATATATATATATATATATACATAATAATAATAATGATAATAATAATAATAATAATAATAATAATAATAATAATGTTTTTTTTATTAACCACAAGGGTTTACACAAAGTAGACATTAAGGACAGTACAGGATAATACAGGACGGTACAAAAGGGCATTTCTGCGTGTAAAAAAAACAGGAAACAGAGGATGTAATAATAGAACAATGAACAAATTCCCCAATAGGGGGAGACTTCCGAGGGACATTCGTGGAGAAAGCCCATTAAAAAGCCACAATGACCCTGACCACCAGGGCAAGTACCCTCTCCCAGTTTTCCACCTTTAATCTACAGACACATACTCAGAGTAGGCCCATTCACTCGGGACATTATTGCTTCTCTCACCCATCTTTCAACAAAATGCTGGGAAGAGAGAACTTCCCTCTCTACCAGGATTTTCTTTTTCAAATGAAATTTGAAAAAGTTAATCAGGGCATCACCAAATGGGTAAGTGCTCGTCTTCAGCCCTTTCAAACGTGTCCACCATACTATCTCTTTCGCCATGGCCACCAGACAGATAAAAACTGCCTGTCCTTCCCGGCTAAAGGAAGAGGGTGGGGCAATCCTCACGATGGACTCAGCTGATAGCTGGATACGTCCTACACGCGACAGCAGGTGTTCGACATAAACCCACAAGTCAGCAATGCTCGGACACTAGACGAGCGCGTGCAGGACGGTTTCGTCGCCCTGCGCGCATCTCGGACATGCCCGGCTGACGGCACCTCCATGCCTGTAGAGTTTATCCCGAACTGGCAAAGCTCCTCGGTAGCACTGCCAGGCCAGGGATTTCTGGAAGTTGTCCATAGGCCCCGGCCCGAAAGTTCTTCCGAAGAGATTGTCTAGTTGATTTTCGTCGACGACTAGAGTTTCCCCACCTATCACATTGCCCGATTGGTCAAGGGCTGTGAGCGCCTGAAAACATTCCAGTCTCCAAGATCTCCCTCTCGGTCTTCGCTTGTCCCAGGACTGCAGCTCCGACAAGGAGACGAGCTGGGGAAAGACGTGTCTAGCAAACGGCGACCACACCTGATCACCGTCGAGGAAGAGGTGGAGAGACGTAGCCTGAGCTCGTGTCTGCGCATCATCAGCCACGGCATACCCAGCCCTCCACGTAGCGGGTGTTGACAGCAGATGGACCGCCTGATCATCGGAGCGCGTCCCTTCCACAAAAAGTGAAAGAGCAAACGCTCCAGCGCTGTCAGGCTGGGCTTAGGACAAGGTACGACGATCAGGTGGTGAGTAGATGACGGACATAATGTACGCGTTAGCCAACTCCGCTGGACATTTCAGGGATAGCTTCAACTCCACCATTTCTGGGTGAGAGAAGCCTCCCTGCTCGTCACCTCTTTCCAGTTTTTGTCCGTCTGGAGGTCCGGACCAAAACAGAACCCTAGCAATTTAAACGGTCCGTCCGTCCAGCGCCCGACGACGCTGTTGGACGGTATGGACCTGCCTCTCCAGATGACAAGTTGCAGGCCCACTAACATTTCCTGGTTGATCATTGCTCCTGTCACCGCTTCGTATTCCCTTAGTGTAGTGTCGATCGCCTCGATGTGTTTGGCGTTCAAAATCGTCCGCATATGCTGACACGGATCTTCCGCAACCTGGTTCGCGCGGGTCCCACACTCAACGTCTCCAGTTTGTGCAGTAATGGCTCGAGAGTCAATACGTACAAGAGGGACGAGAGGGGACAACCTTGGCGGACCGAGCGCATGATGTTGAACGGTTCCGAAAGGTGACCATTCACTCTCACCATACAGCAGATGTCGCTGTGCATGGCAGCGATCCAGCGTCTGGAGACGGGCCCAAAGCCAGCCGCCCTCAGGACTGCCGTTAGGTAACAATGTTCGAGCCTATCGAAAGTTTTCGACTGATCTAAATTGATCAAGGCCCCACCCGTGCCAGGTTCCCTAGCTACCCTCTCTACGATGTATCGTATGAGGTGGAGGTTGTCGTGGATGGATCTGTCGGGAATGGCGCATGTCTGCGCTTCTCCCACCAGACCACCAACGACAAGCGCCAACCTCTTTGCTAGCTCCTTGGCCAAAATCTTGAACTCTGTGTTTAGCAGAGATATGGGCCTGAAATTATCAATGTTAACTCCCTTGTTCGGATCCTTTCTCGGCAGCGCCACAGCTCCTCGGATCACAGAGCTGGGAATTCTCCCGTTCTGTTGCCAGTTGCAGTAGACGTCCGCCAAGAGGCCTCCGAACAAGTTTGGCATTTGTACGTATAGTTCATAGGGCAGACCATCCAAACCAGGCGATTTACCCCTTGTGCAACTAGTCATTGCATCCCGTACTTCAGCGGTTGTTATCGGCTTTTCGCAACACTCCGCCTCAGTGGCCGAAAGCCGCGGCAGTCCGTCGAGGTAGACACTAAAGTCCATCCCTCGATCCGGCCCGCCACTGCCCCCGAACAGTTGAGCGAAGTGTCGCTGAAAAGCTTCACACATTTGCTCGGGATCGAGTAGCATGCGCCCGTCGTGGGCCACCAAAGACCGGATCGTGGCTTTGTTGGCACGACGCGCCTCCGCCACTCGGGCCTATTGAACGGCTTTCGTCCCCTCGTGTCTGAGAGCACGCACCCTAGCTCTGACAACGCAGCCTTCGTGCTTTGCATTGAAGAATTGGTCAAGGGCCAATTTCGCCGCAAGTACGTCGGTCGCGATGCCTTTGCTAAGCGCCTCATCTAATTTTCTAACTAATTCTCCCTCTGCTCTATTTTTCTCTATTGCTAAAGTCTTACTAAACCTAATGGACTCTATTCTAATTGCTCTTTTCAGAGCAAACCACCACTTGTTGTTGAAGATGGCCCCCGTCAACGCCCGCTTAACTAGTTCGCTAATCCGGTCTCTGTAGGCCTTGCGCGCTGGTAAGGACGCGTTTAGCTTCCAGTAGCCGGGTCCTCGTCTATGAAGCCTATCTAAGTCAAGCACACAGATCACGAATTTGTGGTCCGTGTAGCTGACTATCTTGAATTGTGGACAGCCTATGCTAGACCTATCTATTTCCCTACAAAATACTCTATCTAGATATGATCTGGATGACCCTATGCGATTTGTCCAAGTCCACATTGGTACATTCGGGAAATCCATTCGGTACCTGTCAGACAGTTCAAAACGTCTGAGCAGGTTGGTGAGACTCTTGCACCCTCCTTCCCTAACCACTAATCCCACACAATCCCAGCGTACATCTAAGATCCCGTTCCAGTCGCCCACTAACACTAAAGAGCGGGACTTTCCAAGAAAGGTCTCCAGACGCCGGAAGAAATCAGGCCGCCCTGCTCCTGTCGGGGCATAGACGGCCACTAACCTGAAAGCTTGCCCGTCTCCGCTGGTCACGTCCAGCACCACCAACTTACCTTCTGGGTCCAGGAAGATGGCCCGTATGGCAAGATCCAAACCTCTCCGAAAAAGCACAGCAACTCCTCCCCCCGATCCCGGACGGCTGGGAGATGCGTACACATCGTAGCCGCCGAAGATCGGTGCGAAAGCCTGTGCTTCGGAGATTCTGGTCTCGCTGATGGCCACTACATCTATGTTTAGTGACCTGAGGTCGTTGAGCAGGTGGCCCTGCTTCCATGACGACCCCAAGCCACGTGCATTTATGCTGCCTATTCTGAGTGAGGTCATGTTGAAAAGGAGTGGAAAAGATGGGAAAGACCACTTACCTTACTTCTCGTAGGGGAAGGACGGCTTTTCCATCCTTTTCACTGCTTGTGGCCTCCTCAGGAAGGATGTCCTTATAAATCCTCCTGGAGAGTGCTTTTCAGAAGTCTCCGATGTCTTTGGGGAATTTTTGTTTTAGTGTCATGTACGTTTTCTGTGTGATGCGTGTGATTTGTAGGTGTGGAGGTGGTGTGAATTTTGGGGTTGTTGTGTAGTCCTTGTCTGTGGTGGATGTTGTGTCGGATGTAGTGTAATAATTGCTTGTTGTTCAAATTTAATGCTGTGTAGTGTGTATCGTTTTGGTTGTTTTGTTTTGTTTGCGTTTGTTGTGGGTTTGTTTCTGTTTCGCATTTTGGTGACTTTTGTGGTGTAGGTGATGGTGGTGTTGGAGTTAATGATGGTGATGGTGTTGGTGTTTGGGTTGATGGGGCTGGTGATGCTGGTGTGGATGGTGGCATATCTGTCCTAACTTTTTTGTTTCTTAGATTATTTGTTTCCCTCTGTATTTTGTTTTTGGAGGGGGAAGGAAGAGAATTTTTTCTTTTTTGGTTTCTTTTTTTTTTCCGGATATCGTTTCCCACTCCTCGTCGTCACAATCTGTCTCCAGTTGTGATAGGCCGGGGAGTGGAAAATCCTCCACAGCCGTTAGTTTTGGTTGTGGTGTGGTGGATGGTGTAGGCGCTGGTGCTAGTTCTGAAGCGTTGGGTGGTGGTGGTGTTGGTTTTGCTGGTGGTGGTAGTGGTGTTGGTTTTGCTACTGTTGCTGGGGTTGTTGCTGTTATAGTTGCTTCTGTTGTTGCTGCTACAGTTGTTGCTGCATCTCTGCTACTGGTGGTGTTGATGGTTGTGTCACTGGGGTGGGTAGGAGAGGTGACCTCAACCTTTTAGCCTGAGGGCAGAAAGCCCTTAGGTGGGTTCCTTCACCACAAACGACACACCTAGGTCTTCTGCCCTCGACAATTACCGTGAGGTGGCTGCCGTCAGTGAGGTCTATTACCTCTGGGATCTCCTCAATGCTTTTTTGGTCCGCTTGGATCAGGAGCTCCATCCCAGATCCGGACCAGTTTTCCTGCTTTTCTTTTGCTACTGCTATTATTTTCGTGTTGGCTTCGATGCCGGCGAGGACAGCCGCTATTAGCCAGGGAATTTCGATGGCCGGTGGAACGTGGGTCACCCTGATCTTTACGAGGCTCTGGCCACAATAGCTTGGGACGAGTGTGAGGTCGTCACTTTTTAATTGGGCCATGGAGTGTTCTCTAGCCTCCTCTGGTGTTTCAAAGAACACATCCACGGTTCCATACTTTTGCCCACGTCTGATGTGGGTTTTTCTTGCCCACACATCTCCCAAAGCTTTTTGGATTTGGGACTCGGATGCCCGTTCCAGTCGGCGCGATTTTACATTTATTGTTCTATACGACACGGTGCACAGGCGCCGATGCTCCATTTTATTAGGTGGGCGGGGGGTGAGGCTGACCCTGTACCCATCTTTCTTTACCATTTGTTTGGCATTTTCTAAATCTTCTTGAGTTACCGTGAACGCTTCGAATTGTTTTGCTACGATGGCGAAACTGAGGGTTGGTTTTATAATGTCATTGTTGTTGTTGTTGCTATCGTTATTTGTGTTAATCTTAATTTTTGTTTCAGTTGTGGTGGTGGTGACGTCAGTCGTCTTTGGTGCGGAAGAGTCCATTTTGCCTGATTTCATTTCGACATCACGAGTTAATTTATTTTTTTCTTCTTTTGTTTCTGTTGTCGCGGTGGTGGTGGTGGTGGTGGTTGTCGCGGTGGTGGTGGTAGTGGAGGCTTTAACAACTGCAGTCATTGGTAATGTCGGGAAATGAATGTCTGCCTGAGACAAATTTAAAATATTGCTACTGCTTATATTTTTTGTAGTGTTGGCAAACGTAGTAACATTTACAATGGTGGTGTCGGTGTGAGGTGTTATTTTGTGAGGAAGGCTTTCAGCTGCTTCGTGCAGGGGGGAATTAGCCATTTTTTTTCAAAGAAATTTTTTGATAATCATAAAAGTTTAAATTTTGGGCACAAGTCCCCAATCTTTTTGGGTGTCCTTTTCGGAAAACAATGTATGTGCGCTTATATATGGTTAACAATAAAAATTTTCCATAAATGGCAATTTTTAACAAACGGAAATAACAAACCTTTGCGGAGCTCACGATGATACGATGTACTACGTAGGTCGCCAATAATAATAATAATAATAATAATAATAATAATATCCCTCCACCCGAAACTGACAACCATGTTCAATGACTGCTTGATGTCAGGTGAGGTACCAGAGTGGTTGACAAAAGGTACCACAGTTCTGGTAATGAAGGAGCGAATGAAGAGTAATGATGTTACCAACTATAGACCTATCACATGTCTGTCCGTAATGTAGAAACTGTTGACAAGAATTATGTCTGAGGAAATCTACCATCACCTCCACACAAACAACTCGTTACCGGACGAAGAGAAAGGATGCCGAAAGAAGTCCCGTGGTACAAAGGACCAGTTACTTATTTATAAGATGGCAATGAGGAATTGTAAGAGGAGACACACTGGTCTTGCCATGGGATGGATAGACTACAAAAAGGAATTTGACATGGTGCCTCATTCTTGGATCATCAAAAGCCTAGAGATCTTCAAGGTGGCAGATAACATCAGACAGTTGTTTGGCAAAAGTATGAAGTCCTGGGAAACAGAGTTAACATCATCTGGAGAATCCTTGGGAGGCGTGAAGATCAAGAGAGGTATCTTCCAGGGAGATAGTCTGTCCCCTCTGTTGTTTGTCCTTGCCCTGATGCCCCTGACCATGATACTGCGAAAAGTGAGAGCAGGATACAAGTTGGGAAAGGCAGAGCTTACCATCAATCACCTCCTCTTCATGGACGATCTTAAGCTCTTCGTGAAGAGCGAGAAGGAGTTGGATGTGCTTGTTGACACTGTCCGTATTTTCAGCAATGATATATGTATGCAATTTGGTATTAGTAAGTGTGGAGTCCTTGTGATGAAGAGGGGTAAATTGAGCAGAAGCAATGGAATCCAGGTACCAACAGGTGAGATGATAAAGGAAATTGACACTGAAGAAGGATACAAGTATTTGGGGGTTCTGGAGGCTGATGACATCAAGAACAAAAAAATGAAGGAATTGATAAGAACTGAATACATTCGGAGAGTAAGGAGCGTATTAAAGTCACATCTGAACAGTAGGAATGCCATAAGTGCAGTAAATTCCCGAGCTATTATTAGGTACAGTGCGGGAATTCTGAGATGGAATGTTGCTGAACAAAAAGAAATTTATAGGAAGACTAGGAAATTATTGACTAACTACAACATGTTCCACAAGAGGAGTGATGTCGATAGACTCTACTTAAGGAGATCTGAAGATGGAAGAGGTCTTATCAGTATAGAGGACTGTGTTCAGATGGAGGAAAACAACCTACACAAATACGTGACTGATAGTAAAGAGCCAATGCTCAGAACTGTACTGAAGGAGAGGTCAATAGACCAGGGGATGTCCAGGGAGGAAATAACCACAAGAAGAAAGAGCAGCCTTCAGGAAAAATCCCTTCATGGTACCTTCTTTGAGAAAACTGAATTCACAGATCCACAGACATGGAACTGGTGGAAAAGAGGAGACCTTAAAAAGGCTACAGAAGGAATGTTAATAGCTGCGCAAGAGCAGGCCCTCAAAACGAAGTGGTTGAAACACCATACTTACAAGAAGGAGGCTAGCCCACTGTGCAGGATCTGTGGAGAGAGAATGGAGACTGTGGCACACATTGTATCCGAGTGTAAACACCTAGCCCAAACTCACTATACGGGCTGGAGACATGATGTGATGGGCAGGGTGATCCACTGGCACCTATGCAAAGTAAACAATTTATCACATTCTGAGAAGTGGTATGAGCATAAGCCAGAGGCGGTGATAGAAAACGATCAGATGAAGGTGCTGTGGGATTTTAGGATACAGACGGACAAGAAACTGGAACACAATAGACTTGAGCTGGTGGTTTTGGACAAAGAAAAAGATCGTGCCTGATTACGGATGTGGCCTGCCCATTCGACACGAGATTGCAAGAGAAGGAGAGGGAGAAAATGAACCGATACCAGGACTTAAAGTGGGAGGTAAAAAAGATTTGGAACTGCCATGAAGTCAAAAGTGGTCTCGATTGTCATAGGCGCAATAGGTACTATCTCAAAAAGTTTACAGGGATGGTTAAAGAAAATTGGCCCCTTCACGCTTTTTGGAACGCTTCAAAAGGCATGCTTGCTGGGAACAGCAAGAACCCTCCGATACGTCCTGAATATCTGATGCTGGCTTGATATTCATTTCAACTAACTTTCCAATTAACTAAGATCAATGACTGAGACTCAAATAATAATAATAATAATAATAATAATAATAATAATAATAATAATGAGGCTGATGGCATAAAGAACAAAAAAATGAAGGAATTGTTAAGAACTGAATACATTCGGAGAGTAAGGAGCGTACTGAAATCACATCTGAACAGCAGAAATGCCATAAGCACAGTAAATTCCCGAGCTGTGTCTATTATTAGGTACAGTGCGGGAATTCTGAGATGGAATGTTGCTGAACAAAAAGAAACGGATAGGAAGACTAGGAAGCTATTGACTATCTACAACATGTTCCACAAGAGGAGTGATGTCGATAGACTCTACCTAAGGAGATCTGAGGGTGGATGAGGTCTTATCAGCATAGAGGACTGTGTTCAGATGGAGAAAAACAACCTATACAAATACGTGACCTATAGTAAGGAGCCAATGTTCAGAACTGTACTGAAGGAGGGGACAGTAGGCCAGGGGATGTCCAAGGAGGAAATAACATCAAGGAGGAAGAGCAGCCTTAAGGGAAAATCCCTTCATAGTACCTTCTTTGAGAAAACTGAATTTAGAGATCCACAGACATGGAACTGGTTGAGAAGAGGAGACCTCAAAAAGGCTACAGAAGGAATGCTAATGGCTGCGCAGGAGCAGGCCCTCAAAACGAAGTGGTTGAAGCACCATATTTACAAGGAGGTTGCTAGCCCACTGTGCAGGATCTGTGGAGAGAGAGTGGAGACTGTGGCTCACATTGTGTCCGAGTGTAAACACCTAGCCCAGACCCACTATAATGGCTGGAGACACGACGTGATGGGCAGGGTGATCCACTGGCACCTGTGCAAGGTAAACAATTTACCACATTCTGAGAAATGGTATGAGCATAGGCCAGAGGCGGTGATGGAGAACAATCAGGTGAAGGTGCTGTGGGATTTTAGGATACAGACGGACAAAAAACTGGAACACAATAAACCTGACCTGGTGGTTGTGGACAAAGAAAAAGATCGTGTCTCATTGTGGATGTGGCCTGACCTTTCGACGCGAGAGTGCAAGAGAAGGAGAGGGAGAAAATTAACCGATACCAGGACCTAAAGTGGGAGGTGAAAAGGATTTGGAACTGCCATGAAGTCAAAGTGATCCCGATTGTCATAGGCGCACTGGGGACTATCTCCAAAAGTTTCCAGGGATGGTTAAAGAAAATCGGCCCCTTCACGCTTTTTGGAACGCTTCAAAAGGCATGCTTGCTTGGAACAGCAAGAACCCTCCGATACGTCCTGAATATCTGAGGTTGCAGGTAGTGGCTTGATATTCATTCCAACGGACTTTCCAGTTAACCAACATCAATGACTGAGATTCAAGGAATAACAACAATAATAATAATAATAATAATAATAATGCTTTCTTTATTAACCGCAAGGGTTTACATAAAGTAGACATTAAGGACAATACAGGACAAAAGAGGACGGTACAGATGGGCATTTCTGCGTGTACAAAAAACAGAGGATGTAATAAAAAAAATAACAATGAAAAATTCCCCAATAGGGGGGAGACTTCCGAGGGACATTTGTGGAGAAAGCCCATTAAAAGGCCACAGTGATCCTGACCACCAGGGCAAGTGCCCTCTCCCAGTTTTCCACCTTTAATTTACAGACACACACTCAGAGTAGGCCCATTCACTCGGGCCATTCTTGCCTCTCTCACCCATCTTTCAACAAATGAAACGAAAACTAGTACATCGTTCCTTTGTCAGTGTTGAAAAAAGGGCAACGATCGTTGCTAAACACTGTACGGCTTAATTCGGGATGTTTGTTTGTTTACAAACAAACCGAGAATTATAATAAATGTTCGGTAAATCCATACTTACATATATATATATATGTGTGCATGTATGTATATATATACATACTACTGTACGTCTGTATACATATATGTATGTACGTATACATACTTATACTTAAGTAACAGCCGTACTAAGAGTGAGAAATGAAATTTCGTTCCATTTTTTCCATTTATATATATATATATATATATATATATATATATATATATATATATATATATATGTATGTATGTATGTGTGTGTGTGTGTGTGTGTATGTTTATGTGTGTGCTAGTACAAAAACATACATTAATGCATACATAAATGATGGCTACATCTCGATTTCAAGAATTGCTATTACTTGATAATTTTCTCACACATGGGTGGCACGAACATGACTATTTAGCCAAGAACTTACTCTTCTTTTGTATACGCTGCAGTGATGAACGTTACTTCGATGTACTTCGACTTTCCTTTCTTGTTTTGTTTTAGCGATATTTCAAATGAGTTCGCAGTCAACCAGCCGAGGCGCATTATTTCCAATTCTTCCGACAGGAAGTAATGCCAAACAGAACATAATTGATAACATTTGTGCATGACGTTTGTAATGACTTATAAGACCAGCTTTACTGCGGCAAACATAACCACACACATTACACTTAAACTGATTTTGAGCATCTAAAAATCCGGGCTAAAGTGATATTATGCAGAGCGTTACGTAAACCGCTCTTTAATTTTTCCTACACTACACGAGACTTTTCAAATTCTTGTTTTCCATTAAACACAATTTTATGATCGATCTAAGGCAATTTCTTCCCAGGTATCTTCCCTGGACTCAGCAATGCTTTTGATGCAGTTTTTATCGGAGTTTTGGTTTATGCCTTCACCATTTTTGGCTAACTCCCCGTACAGAAAATGCTTAAGATTAAGATGTTCTGGCAGTCTTCCTACATAGCCGTCCTAGCACTATCTATATTACATAATGAGAGATTCAATACTTTCAAAATGACTTCATTCGCACTCAAAATCACTCCTAGGTAATTGTCAATGAATTGCAAGTATTCGGCGAAGACACTGTTGATGAAAATATTCAAGCATCTTCTTTACATTTCGGTGGTATGTTTCACATGCCTTCAAAAATGACTACAACACACATATTCTGTACATTTTAAAGTTTGTATCAATGGATATTCCACACCGATACCAAAGACGCCCATCTAATTTACCAAAATAATTGTTTCTACTTTTGGTACAAGGTCATCAATTACCCAGTACATTACTAGTACTTTATTTTGTCGACACCTTAAGGATGAAAGACAAAGTTAACCTCGGCGGGATTTGAACTCAGACCGTAAAGGGACGTAACTATGCTGTAAAGCATGGCGTCCGACCCTCTACCGATACTGCCAATCCAATGGTTTCTTATATACCAAAATAATAACTTCCTTTCTTTAGTTGTAAATAGATTTCATAATCAATAGTGTGTTTCGTGATAACTGTGCTGCCTAAACACAAATCTATCCACAAACCTCAATGTTTAACTTACACATAAATGAAGTCCTTGCCCGAAACTTGTTGACAACATCCTTGACCAAATTGATTAA